>VZSF01007006.1:0-177091 GCA_013398295.1 Chionis minor | reverse complement strand
TCTGGCCGCTTTCCACCCGCCCTTAAAGATATCTCGTTCAGGTCATGAGACATGCATCTTTGACACATAAGCATTGTACAGCACTTACACAAGTGCATTCAAAAAGATTAATGCCCATTGCTCTAACAATACTGAATACTGCTGGTAAACATATCAAGAGGAGATGAAGAAATAGCTTCAACTAATTTTTCACTCAGAAGCTAGCTTTGAATATGCTTGCTTTGCTGTCTCAGCATAGTATACTGCAGAATCAAGAGAAGTGATTTTGAAGTTGGTCCCCAGAAAGAGAATGATGTTTGATAAAATGATGTAACAAAATATCACTTGCTTATATCATCCTAGCATGAATAGAAACACAGATGAGAATCTCACAGCAACCCTCTACTTTTTTTTTTTTAATAACAACATTCTGAGAAAACTCTCATGCTCAAATACAAATGTACATATTCTGCCTAAGAACCCATGTTCTTCATAAATACACGGGGAGAAATAATAAATTATTTCCAGAAATAACTGTAAAAATATTTTTAATAACAAAATGCTATACTGCAGCAGACTTCTGAATATTAAAGACTACTTTAAAAAGTTTTAACAGGAAACAAATGTTCAAGCAACAGATCTCTTTAAAAAGTGCTTACTAGCTAAAGACAAAACATTACCTCCTGAAAGGATAATTGTTATACTGACAACCCAAAATTCACCAAAACTCAAGAATTTCCTTTCATCTGCTGAATTCTGGCCCATTCTGCCCCAGAACCCTTCAGTAATATAACACTACCCTGAAATAGCCAGTTCATATCAGGATCGCTTACTTGAGGCTAGAACTGCTGTACATTGGCAAGTATTACAAATAACATGAAGCCCTAATCAACAAATGAAAGACCTCTACAGGCAACATTAGAAAGCCAGGACAAATAATAAACATTGGAATAGTAGTACTTAATTATCAAGAAAGATCAAGGATTGGAAATAAAACAAAGGTCATTTACCAGTCTCTCGCTCTGAAATTTTTGCAGATGTAGCTGTTTGGGGAGTGGAAGTAACACGAAGAAAGTCACGTGAGGCTGGAAAAAAATTTGTGGCTTATTTAAAAGATACATGAACCATCACACCACGGCATCATTGGCAACCATGGACTCAATGGTTTAGTGTCTAAATAATAAGGAACTGAAGAAACATCAAAATATATTCTGCATAATAAGCAAAATTTTGAAAAGAAAGAGGTTAATGTGCAAAGATGTATAAAACCACATAAATATGATGCAAAAAATGAAATGGAACATCACAAGTAGAATGAAAAAAAATTCGCATGACATTAGCAGTAATGTAAGACTGAAGAAGCACAAGAACACTGGGCAAAGGGAGGCAAATAGAAAGCAAATTTATGAGATGATGATACTGAAACAAATCCAATTAAAAAAAAATGGCAAAAATAAGAGAATGTAAATAGGGATCCAGACAGCATCAACAGACAGTGAAAGAGCAAGAAATAACCTTAGTCCAGCCAAATTTATGTGTTTCGTTATAATTACCAGTATCCAATTTCTCAACTGTAAAATGAGAAAGCTAAGAAAGGTCCCTTAGGTAATGCAAGGCAAGAAATGTAACTTCCCAGGAACAGACCCTGGAGTGCATGATATGTCTTAGCTGATATGAAAGGAAGACTGCCACAGACAACAGTGCCACAATAACGCTGCAAGACACTTAATATGGTTCACTGAACTTCTAATTTGCACTTGACTCGAGGTCTGTAGTCTTACCAGCCTGCTCACATAATGCTTTTTTTACCTCATGGGCCAAAAACACCTGCCAAGCCACAGCACCGGTATGTACACCTGCCAACGTGAAAGAAGCTATCGCCATGAGCATCTCCACCCGTTATCGGCAACTGTCATTTCCAATGCCTTAAACAAATGCGGGTTTTCACATATATCAGTTTCAACTCTACACTTTTGCTTCACCCCAGCATAGGCCCAAGAGAAATAACAGCTTGACTAAAAGCACAACAACATCTCTTGGGACAATTCCCGCCTGCATTGTTACCAGATCTGCAAGAAGTATCACGACCAAATTAGGTCGGTCCCACAGCCAGGCACCAAAGGCTGATGGTGTTTCGAAACTGGGAAGAAACAAGCCGTGATTCACCAAAAGCTGAAAGGAGGCATCTTTCTCAAAACCCTAACGTGGCCTCCAAAGCAGCAGTAGAGCAGACCATTCCCAATTCCAGGGAATGACAATGTAACGGTGTGGGCAGATGGCAACCGGCCACCTTGCAAGTCAGCGGTGAAGACACCAACAGCTGCGTCCTTGGACCAGGAAACCCTGGTGGGCAGCTGAACTGCAGCGCTGTCCTCTTGTGCCAGCCCAGACAGAATCTGCCTCTAAAGAACGCTGTCGTATTTGAATGTGTCACAGAAAGACAGGCCACTACCAAAACACAAAGAAGCAGGGGAATGGCAGCTGAAGGCAAGGTGCGATGTGATGTTCTCCACACAAGCTGTCGCTGAGTCCCGCCAGAAAACACTCGTCAGCAATGGAAAAAGCATGGGATCAAACAACAGAATTGCAGCACAAGTGTGGCGAGTGTTTCAGCAAGCCAAGCTGCACCAACAAGTCTTCACACTCTCCATGGAAGATGACAAGGACGCCAGGTGGTTGGGATGGGAGGTGTGATGAGGAGCGAGAGATAAAGGGGGAAAAGAAGAGGGTTTGCTAGTTACCCATCACGGTTTGCTGGGTTGCCAGGGAGGAAGGAGTGGTGGACTTCAGCCTTGGTCTTCGAGTAGCTAAGATCAAACACAAAAACCACCTTCAGGTCCTCAGACAGGCCGTTGTCGCATGGCTGGTATCAAGACAGAGCTATAAACAAGGAGACATGGCCCTGCTTGGGGCAGGCTTCCATGTCACAGCATCAGTCCCTGCAGCAGCATGATGCTATCTTTCAGCTGCCTTAGGCAGCCCAAGGTAAGAGTAAACCTAGAAGTGGAACCCCAAAGAAGGCAGCGGAAAGCTTACAAGTGGAGCAGTTCCTAATACGGGAAAGGCTCCATGGCATTGTGGACCCCCTTTTCCCGACACCAAAACACCTGAACAGGCTCATCGCTGCAGAGAAAAGCACTGCTAACATAATGAAGGGAATCACTGGCTATTTACCCATCACAGTCCTTGTGGTTCCTGGGGAAGCAGCTGAGGTGGATTCCAGGTCCGGTCTCCGGCTTGCTGTGGTCAGACATGGAAATGATCTTAAGATATCCACACAGTCTTGCCATGCCAGTACAAGCAGCGCTGGCTCACACCACCTCAAATGCCCGTGTTTAGCACAATACGTCCCCTCTCCTGGCAAGATCTTGTGACCCAGTGACCAAATCAGCGGTCAACTGTCTGCCGCCTTTACAACTAACACAACGCTCTTAGAAACTCATTAGCTAAATGGCTCTCCATCAGCAGAAAAATGGCTAAATGTCTACTTCACCAAAGCATTCCTTACATTTTATTGAAAGATGCCAACCGCTGCTGCGGAGGGAACATGGGAACCAAGAGACCCACCTTTGGATTCAGAATTCAATATGTGATCTCACTTTTCCCTAGAATCTCCCAAAGCCTTCATTCTATGGGTCAGAAATCTTAGTCCCTGGCCTAATAAAGTGCAGTGACTCTTTAGAGAAATGCCTGCAAACAAGTGACCAAGGGCTGCATAATTCTAGGTCATCTTTCAACCACTTACACTTACACTGTCCATCATCCCATAGTACACTGAAGAACAAGTAACTTCCCTGAAGTGTCCTCCTCGTACTCTTTTATCCTAATTTTGTACAGAGAAAATGCATAACCTAACACATAAACCAGTGTGAAATCTAGTCTGTGCATACTCATTTGCATTGTGCCTCTGTGCTATACCATGGGCTTGACTCCAGATGAAAGGAGGCAAGACTGTTGGTGACATTTTTCAAACATGCACAGAGATGAAGAAGTTTGTGGCAATAAGGAAATGCTGTCTAGTGATTTCTCTGGGATTTTTTGATATTCCCGACCTTTAGAAATTGAAACCATTCTGTTCACGTCGCTTCTTTGTGAACCTTTTCTGGCAACTTTCAAGGACTCCCTAACCAATCAGTAACTGGCATTTTCCCATGGTTAAAAACTCATGGAGTATTCTTAAGAACAGCAGCTAAAGCTTCTTCCACCTATGGAGAAACTTCTGCATCCAATGTACAAAAGGACCAAATTTGACATGTTAGCACTTACTTAACCATTCCAAGTAATAGGCCTCCATATATATACAATCCTTCACCCAGAAAAATGGACAGCAACCCCACAGGACAATCTAGCTAATAGTTTACACACATAAGAAAAAGTAACCTTATCATTCTGAGATTTAATTCCAGATTTCTCAAACATTGCAGCAGATACAACTGGTCTCTCTCTCTCCAGTTACTTTTACACAGAAAAAGTCAGAATAAACACTCCATTTAGCAAAGCCTTGCCGTGCTTTTTGAGAGACTGCCTCAATGTCAGGACAACTACAGTGAAGAGAGAGATCATTACCAGCTGAGATTGGTGGCATTTCTGGCATGCCAGAAGTTGTGGATCTTGAAGAAAGAGGCTTCCTTTCACCTAAAGCCGGAAAGATAATGTTGTGTTAAAAGGCTTAATTGCCTCAGAGCTACTATGAGCGCAGGACTCAACAGACAAATGTTGCATTGTTAAAATGGAAGCACAGGGAAATTTGCTTGCAAATCAGCTAGGCGTTACTGTGTCCCATAAACTGTTAAACTGGTGTGGAAGTCACTGTGGAAACTATGTAACCTAATTATTCATACTAATGAGCATTCTTATTACTATTTAATAATCTTAGCACATTAAAAATTGCAGGTACTAAGAAAACACCTTTTAATCCAGAAAAGCCAGTGGGCCAGCCAATATAAACCTAGTCAAAACAACCTTTTCACAGAAACATTACACAGAAATATATGTTAAGCTCTTAATACCTTCTCACGGTTAAGTTCCCTCAGCACAGGAAAAAAACCCAAAAAACCTGAAAAAAGCAGGTCCACAGCTGGGAACCTCAATAATGAGAAAACCAAACCCAAGCAACTAAAGAGAACCCACCTCTATGCCTCCCCATCCTCCATCTACAAAGATGAATGACGAGTGCAGATGAAAATCTAGTTAATGGCAGCAGTAAGTGGTATGAATTACTGGGATGGTGACACTAAAGCAATGCAAAGCTTACAAATACAGCAGCAAGGATAAAAATGAAAACAAAATCTTTACAACTAAATGAAGTCATTAGTTTTACCCAGTGCCGTTTGTAACAAGTGAGGTTCTGTGGTAATTATGGGCATGGATATTTTCAATTCAGTAGTATCTCTAGCTGCAGGGGGAAAAAAAAAGTAAATAACCTGAGAAATCATAGAATCACAGAATCTTTTTGGTTGGAAGAAACCTTTAAGATCATCAAGTCCAACCATTAACCTAGCACTGCCAAGTTGCCACTAAACCATGTCCCTGGTTTAGTGCAGGTCTCCTGCAGTGCATGGAGAGCACTGCATCTCCACATCTTTTAAATACCTCCAGGGTGGCGACTCAACCACTTCCCTGGGCAGCCTGTTCCAATGCTTGATAACCCTTTCCGTGAAGAAATAACTTAATGTAAATAAATTAAGAAGGGAGATTTGGGGGAGAGAAGCTTTACCTTCTACTGTTCTGCAGAGTTTTATTTTTTTAATTACTTATTTACAAAACGAACTTTCTTTCTTCTAAGTATTTTAAACACCCTCACTAATTACTTGGCTGAAGATATTATTTTAGTTTTCCCATGTGTGCAAATGTTCACAAAGTTTGAAAAACAATTTATATATAGTTTTACATGCACTTGCCTTAAATAGCACCTGAAAAAACAGTTCTACAACTTCTACCATATCTTTCCATTAAATTAAGAATTCTTCAGAAAATTTAGGACAAATTTTTATTTCAGGAGCGTCAGTACCACTCTCAGTAACGTCTCTCACTACCACTTCATTAAGTCACTTAGCTCTATGCAGTTTCTCAATTTTGGCCATTTTTTTATGTCAGGTTTGGTCCCAAGTATCCCATATTAACAGAATGAATTAACTTGATTTGAAATCATTGACTGTGAGTTGGATGCTTTATAGAACAGTGCAGGAAAACTGAATTATTACAAATTGTATTGGGATGCCAAGAACCAGTAGGTTACACAGCAGAGAACTTAATAAACTACAGCTGCATTGCCAAAGTAAAGTTTTGGGCAATTAACTGTTTTCCTTTTCTGTCCACCTCCTCCCACCCCTTCCCTGTTGCCCTCGCCTCTTATGCACATAATTGTTCATGTTCAAGCGATACTTAAAAAACTCGAGCATCTTCACATATCAAAGGCTACAGGAAAAACAACAACCTATCTCCAAGGCTGCAATCCAAAGTACAGCTTTAGTTACAAAAGTCTGGCCTGATATGTGTTTAATTTCTTTTTTTTAAGGCAATATATAGGAAAAATCACAGCAATATTTATATGCATTGAAAAAAAGACAGAAAGAAAGCTAGGAAGAAAACAATCTTGTCACTAAAAAGTATCATATCTTACTTGACTGTAACAGTCTTAAGCCTTGCAAAATTTAAATCTGTTCTTGGCACACCCATTTGATTGATACTGCATTATTCAGGATCTGTAAGATAGTTGCAGTCTTTCTTTAAACCTGTGTGGGTCTGATCCCAGGAATGAGGATGCTGTTACAGGATTTGAAAAACTAACACAGAAGGCAACACCCAATGGAAGCAGTATGGATTAACTGTCTGAAATCAACATGGAAGCAGTACTAAACTTTTCAGCACCAGCCAACCAAACAAAAGGGTAAGCTTCTGAAATAATATTACTATAATTTACCAGTGTCTGGTATTTCTGAAGCTGTAAAAGTTTGGGGAGTAGAAGTAACATGAAGAAAGTCATGTGAAGCTGTAAAATAAAAACAAAAATCACGCTGTATTGCTTTGAAGTGACAAAAACCATCACACAACAGCATCATAGTCTTTTATGAGCTGAAGAAACTTCTAGGTAATATTTAACACATTATGTTCTGCAGAAAGGTAGACTCTGAAATGTACAACAACCAATTAAGTACGACTTAAAAACAATTTCCAAAAACATGTATTAATGCACAGACGAATAATGCAACTAATGACCAAATTGTTAGCAGAGTTGCAGAAAAAGGAGCTGAGCTATGGAGTTAAAAAGGAGAAATGCAAGGCTGCTCAAAAAGAACAAATCATGAGTAAAAATTAGCAAACTCGGACTGCATGGAATTTTTGTCTAGAATTCCAAGGATCAAGAAGGAGGATATCCTGGTGCTGAAATTGCAGAAGGAAAAAGGATGACAAAACAGGAACTGTACCAAATGAAACATATAAACTGTCCTTTGTCAGATGTGAATATCCAACAGTTGCACTCAATCTCCCCTTCAGTGATGGATTTCATTCAAAATTAATTTCTTCCAAAAGCATAAACATCAGGCATTACACTATTGGCATGCTAATGAAGTGAAAACTTTCCAACTGGCTCTCATATAACTTTTTTTTTTAGATAACTGTTAGTGGTCCCAGGTAAATAACTAGTTCTTACAAACTCATCTATGAAATAAGAGAAACACATCATAGCAATTTTCTAAGGAACAACTAGCCAGTGTCTGAATCTACAATGACGTGTTTTCATAGTGTCACTTTTGAAATCTGGGCACTTAGAATTATGTCTATGTTTATACAGAAAGGCTAAAAGAGGAGCTACATTTTCAAAAGGTCTTGGAATTTCTGCAATATCCATTAATTTCTTAGGACTCTGAGTACTTCAGCAAATCAGGATATTCCACTTACGAAACTCAGGTGTGGACAGGCCTATTTAAATTTAGTATTTACTGTAAGTCTGATTTAGTTTTAAAGCTAAGAATTACATGCTGTAGCCAAATACGGAAAAACCTCCAAGCTAATACTTCAATATTTCATGTAAAATGCCATAAAGAAACCTGCTATTTGATACAGCAATTTTATACCTGCAGTTACTCTTCATTTATGTCAAACTGAACAAACCATTTAATGAGAGGCACTATGTCTCCTCTGAAAATTCCTAACCGTCAAGAGGATTAATCTTATGAGAAATCATTACCAGATCTGGTTGGTTGCACTTCTATGGTACCAGATGTTTTGGATCCTGAAGAAACAGGCTGTGTTTCCTCAAAAGCTGAAAAGAGTCTGAGCTTAAAATGCTGAGAGGCCTGTAACTGAATGGATTACCATCAAATAGCTTAGTGAAGGCCATGCAATTCCAGATGATGCTAATGCAAAGCTAAGCAAGATGGCAGATGGCCTGAAAGTGAGACGTGAGACAACTGTGCCATGACAACAGGAGATGATGGCTTGCAATACAGTCTTCTGGCCTCAAAATTTGAGTTCCGCATGCCTGAAACAATTCTTATAGGCAAGGAATTTTATCTTATTAAATTTTCTGGGATAAGAGCTGAAGCTGTACAAAAAGAAATAAACTAGCGATGAGATATGACAACACTGTCTTTAAGCAATTTTTAAGCCAGTAACAAATACGTTTTTCAGCTAGTTACACAGACACAAGAATGGTGAATAAGCAGCTCTCTGTGAGTGTTGGTAGCCAAGATTCTAAAGCAGCTCTTAAAACTACCATTTGCAGATCTACATGATGCTAAGATAATGAAAAAAATCATGGAAATAATCTGCTAATTACCTATCTCCATCTCTCTGGTTTCTGCAGAAGGTAGAAATACGGATTTCAAGGCTGGACTCTGAGTAGCTAAGAGCAAACATGAAAAAAATTTTATGACGCTGAGACAGACACTCTCCTTGCAAGTGGTACAAAATCTAATTTTAACTGTAAGTAGCAAGTTTTTTGTTTGGCTTGAAGGTCTCTTCTTCCTATTAATTTTTACCCTATTCAAACTTTGGCATACATTATCTAATCAGGCTGAATCCATATTACTTGAGAGGTTTTTCTTCATAGTGAAGCAGCTACAACCCAAACACAATACGCTTGATCTTCACAGCACTCACAGGTCTGTATAAACTGGTTACTATTACATTATGTATAAGTACTTTAAAAGGAGGTGTAACGGGAAAAGATAAAAAGAGAGAGTGGTACAATGAAGTCAGTGAAATAATCATGAAAATTAATAAACAGCATCTTTTATCTGTTATGCTGTAATGAAGACTACTACAAAGACCTTATAGTTATTTCACACTGAAGTATGCATAACCTGGTGTGCTTTAATGAAAACAGGGAATCAAGGTGGAATTGGGCATTCTTACATAAAGGCCATCATGAACAAGTTTCCACCACGTGTAGGTTTTGCACTACTGTCCTGCTTCTAAGAAACAGATCCTATTCAACTATGTCTACAGGCCAGTAAGTACCATTCTTTCCAGTAAACTTATCTGCAGTAGTCACTTATGCCTGTTTAGGTTATAATATATCAGAAAGAGAAAATTTCAATCTGTATTTTTAATTGGTCTTTATCAAGATGATTTTTTATTGAAAAGCATTTATACCAGAATTTTAAAATTAAACTTCTCTGAATGCTTGAGATTGGGAAAAACAATCAAACAACTTAGGTGTAGGGTTCATTTCTAATGTAGGAGATATGAATACAAGCCAAAAAGCAAACGGACTTTTATTTCATGTATTGGATCTGCTTTCCCATTTACTGCTGGACTCAGCAGTTGGAGCAGATGGTTGTTTTTGGTCTCTTCCAACTGGAACTATTCTATTTCTATTCTATATTTACAGAGAAGAAAATAATACCAACAAAAGCCATATGATTCACAGCTTTTGGCAAAAGCTTCCATTGATCCATTTACATCCAGTAAGAACTATGAGAGATCTCCCAAAGGTGTCAGAACATTGAAGGCATGTTAACAAAGCTATCTTTTCAGAAAGGTTTGAATTCAAAATATACCGACCACACAGAAAGTTTAGAAAACAGAGATGTCTCCCTCTGGTACAATCAAGATAGAAAAATAAAGAAAAAAAAGTCATCAGGGGACCCAGGGCAGAATACAGGTCACACACATTTAAACTTCAGAAATTAAATTTTGCTTTTTTTGCTGATTTTATGACAGCAGGTGATCAAGGCATGCAGAGGCACAGTGCAGAGAAATCTCCTCTGTACAACCCCCACCTCCTCACTCTCACAGAGTGTCTTTTACTTCAACATTGACTTCATGGGGAGCACAGATGCTTCAGCTGACCCAATGGCTGGGCCCAGCCGCACATAATTAAATCCCACTTTTGATAAATGGAACTATTTGGCAGGAATGGAAGACATGAGAACAGACCTAGATTAAGTACTTGAATGAAACATGTATTTTGCCTCAACTGTTGTTATTATTTTACCTTTCCCACGGAGACAAACATAGGATTAGATTATTGTTTGCCAGCAGAAAGCAAAAATACTTTCCATCCCTAATAATTTTCAGGTTTTCAGCTACGTTTATAGCAAATAGATTCTTAAATCACCGAATGTATGTCTCTCTCTCTCCAATGATGCCTCCAATTGGATTTAACCAAACTTTTTTCACTACAGTGAAAACAAATATGTATCTCCATCTCCTCAAACATATCTGGAAAAGAGCTGCCAAAAATTGTAGCAAATTAAGAACAAATTGTGAAGATCATTCTCATATTCTTGAGAATTTGTTTCAAATATGCATTTCAAGAAGCAAGAGCTGTTCCTGGAAATTATTTTAAAATTTGGAAATAAGTAAATATTTGGAAATTAAGTAAAAGTAGGCCGTCTAAATAAACTGGCAGTACTATACAATAACTTCTTGACTAACACTTAGTGAAATATAAATCCATACTGATTCAAGGTCACGCCAGTTAACTAGTGTATAGCTGTTTATATAGATACCAGCAACAAGCAGTTGTTCTGGTAGAATGAGATATTTATAACCAACACATTAACACAGAATAGAGAAATACAGGCCTGTTATGAAAGCAGAAGTCTTGAGAAGGGGATACACAGGATACGGAGTAGAGGAGTACAGGCATGGGGTGATAAGAGATAGGGGCCAGGCTTGGCACTGGAGACCAAATGCCATAAACTGTGCAGTGATGGTCATTTATAAAAACCGTACACCTGGAGCTGGACAAAAATTACTTTAGGAGTAACAACATGAGCACAGAAATAGCACCTAACATACATAAATGGCACCGTATATGGTAAATTCAGATATAATGTGCCAGAAGAAAAAAAGGGAAGAAAGAGGAGGACGAAAGAGAAAACAGGATTCTGTTTCTGATTCAGAAAGAGAGAGAGAAGAGGAAGAAATCAACATGAACATCCTATTTCTCCCAGCACAGGACTCCAGATGCTCGTAACTTGCTGAAATATCCCCACTCATCACCAACACAAGCATGAAATCACCAAGCTTAGGACCCAGAGGTGTAGTGGAAGGGTGTGCAAAAAACCAGGAAAAAGGGTAGAAACTAAGAAGTTTGTGTGTTACTATTTTAATTATACTGCTGCTATTATTGAGGGGTTTTCTATATGTAAGTACTCTATGAGCATTAATATTCTTTGCTTTACTGTAAGAATTAAATCGAGACTAATGATGATTCTCGAATTAGATAGACTGTTAAGATTTCCATTACACTAACAATAAATTATTGGCTTTTCATACATATTTATGTATATGCACATACATATATGTAAACACATATGTTTATAAATGTCTACATACATTTAAGTGCTTGTGTATATATATAAAATATAACTTCAAAAAAAACAGAAAGGAAAGGCGTGTGTCCCCTTTGGCCTTAAGAAGATTTTTACCATAACAATTTGACCCTTACACAGGTAAAACTATTTTGAAAACATGAGCAGTGCCATAGTTTCTCAAAATCAGTCCTTTCCAAAGTGTCCTGAAGTTCATCACCAACCAACTAATGAATCCAGAAATAAGCAAACACTTATAAGTATTTAAACCACAACAACATCTGCAAATTATGGCACTATTTTAACCAAACATGCAAGTATCTGGCAAACTATATGAAAACTGACAGAGTGGTTGTGGCTGGAACAGTACTCACATCTGTGAAATACAGTCAATCTCAGAAGCTTATGGGGTACTTCCAATAAAATTACAAAACTAATGGTACAGGTTTCAACTAAGCTAATTTGGCATCGTTATGCTACAGAAAAAGCTTAGCCCATGTATCCTCACAAGATTTTGGTTGCTTGTTTTTTAAAATGAAGCAGTAGTCTGGAGCATCCTGTCACAACAATGAAGCAAACTACAAAAGAGATTTGCAAATTTTGTGAAGAAAAAGCTAATGACTAGCATATTTTACATACAGAATGCTATTATTGCAGCTGAAACATTAAAACTTACAAGCTACAGAAACAACAAAAGAATTATATAGTTTTCCACTGAAGTTTACTCAAATTTACAAAGGAAGTAATTACCAAGTTCTGTCAATGGACTTTTTGGAGCATCAGAGATTCTGGGTCCAGGAGGAATTGGCTGTATTTCATTAGAAGCTATGATAAAAGAAATAATCAAGGCTTTACTTGATTAAGAATATTACAAGACAGTATGGAACTATAGTTTGGCTTATAAACCACTCACTCCTGAAAACAATGATATTTAATTAAAAAAGGGGTTCCAACCTAGAAAAATCCACATAACTTTGTCACTTAAAAATGTGTGTGGAATATGAATGAAATCACCTTTTCCTTAATCATAATATAAAGATCCATCAATCACAGGAATTTGATAATGAACATTCATCAGTAACTGTGAAATTAAGCAGTGACACATCTTGATTAGATTTCATATTTTAATCTTTAAAAGCATGGCAAAAAAACAAGCAAGGTTTTTATGCTTAAAAAAATTATTGAAAGTTAGAATGAAAATTTGATTGATGGTTAGCTTCAATAAATTCTGGAAATCTGCTTGCAACTGCAAATGAAAAAGGACAAAAGAGAGAATATGACATTAACATGAATCACTAGGATTATGTAAAAATATGCTTCTTGAGAAGCATTAGCAGTCCTTTTCATGGGAAGATCTGTATTTCAGTCCTATAATGCTGATGATCTATTGTTGACAAAAAAAACCCCACCCCAAACCCCAAACAAACAAAACAAACAACAAAAAAACCCAACATCAAGTTTAGATTTGTGTTCATAATTTTGCATGGTTTGGGGATTAAAATACAGGCAACAAAATCAACATTGGAGAATTTAGAATTCTGAATGCAAGAAGTAAGTAGATGCTGCTCCAAATCACAAAACTTACAGTACTACTACTTAGATCAGAAACCTCTCATTCTGAGACATCTCTATGAGAAAAACAGTAGAGCTCTTTTTTCCTCCAGGACAAATACAATTATATCATGTCACATGCAATATAAAAATTCCCTTTTGCATTACTGTTGATGCTACCTAAATCAACCTGTCATCAAAAGAAAATCAAGGAGGTGACTATTTTAATTTTATCACTGACGTTAATTCAATTCTGTCACTGAGGTTAATTTTATTGATGGAAATCTTATGTGAAGTCCATCATGCAGATCACAAAGAAAGCATTACTTTGAAAAATAAAATTGAATCACCCACTCAAATCTGCTAGCAATAACCATATGTATAACAGCCACAGATCAGCTAGAGTTAGATGTATCCTGCTTTACATTTCATGTATGAGTCACTGGAAAGACAAAAGGAACCAGAAAATTTTAATTAGGACTTCCTTTGGAGTCAATACAGAAGGGATGCAGCAAGTAGTAGAAAAATTCTGCTGGAGGTGAAAAAAGCATTTATTGTACAAAGAAGGTAAAAAGCAGCAAAATTAGTTACCCAGTATGTTTTGAGATTGTACTAATTCAGGTTTAGGCGTTGATTTAAATTCCTCGGGTCCATGTTTTTTCTCAGCCTGAGCTAGAAGAAAGAAGCTTTATTTACTTTAGAATCCCTCTGAGCTTTTCTTTATCTACTGACCAAAGCCCGCTGATTTTCTTACCACCATTTTATGCCACCTGATTAGAATAACTTCTGCAGCAGCTCGACACCATCATGATTAATATTTATTTTTGTTTTCAGATGTGAAGTTTGCATGATGTTTTCTATTTATTTTGTTGCATTTTTACATAAGCAAAGGAAACTAAAAGTCACAAAGAGCAAAACTAAGATCAGAAGCTTACACTGTACTTCTGTTACTCCTATAAGCACAAGGGGAAGCCTTCAGGGGCCAGAAGGGCAGGAGGAACAGAACTTGGGAAACATGGCAACAAAGGAGTTATTCCCCCTAAACAGTAACCTTAATTTGGATTCACAGACGGTACTTTTCATTTCAAGTCTATTCTCTATTTTACAAATCTACTTTGAAAATTTTCTGGTACTATCTCTTACATAAAGAAATAACCTGCTCTTTTTTAAAAAAATAGTTCTACGATGTCCTAGACAAATGTGCTGATATTTCTAACTTTTGGTTAGCTCCAGTTTCCCTGTGAAATTAATAAAAAGGCTCACACTTGATTCAACTGATAGAAAAAAATGTAGTGGTAGTTTGAGGTATATTAGACAACATTTTAAAGACTGACAGAAAAAAAAAAAAAAAAGGCATTATGAATTTGTGCTGTTGTGTTAAGAATAAATTAGTCCTAAGTGGAAAATATTGTTAGCAAGCCTGGCAAAAACAAAGCATGAAAGAACTTAGTAACCAGTCTTTCCATGGAACTGCATGCCAAGGGAGGGGAGGCCTGAAATTACGAAAACGATGGGATGCCTGGCTGACAAATACACCTAAAAAAGTTACTGAACTGCATCACATCACACAACACACCCTTTGACAAAGACTCAGTGGAATACAAGAACGGCCCAGTTCATGGACACTTTCAGATAGTCCGATCGGTGATACCCTTGAAGCTCCTTTCTTCCCTTCTTGCATGACTGATGACACAACGGCTGCTGCAGCACGCAGCTCCTTTTAAATCAGCAATCTGTTGCCACTTGTGGCACCAGTCCTTCAAACTTTCATGACAAATAGTTACTATGCCTTACTCAAAAGAATCCAGTATGACCTTCAAATAGGGAAGTCTGCATGATATATAATAAATATAATGAAGTAGATTCTGTTGCTAAACTCAATTAATTGTGCCTATAAATCACCCTGTCTCTCAAATGCAACCCTTGCAAAAGGACAGTGCTCAGATGTTTCGTTTAAGTTACTTGTGAAAGTCTGGCTCAGATGCTGAAGTATTCAAATTATTTTTGCATATGCAACGGCTAGGCAGAAATTGCACTCGAAGAACTTTTTTCTTTTAAAGGATTCACTCTCATTTCTCTGTTTCCTGTTGCTCTCGACTTTTTTCTCTTTAACTGAAATACTGTAACCACAAAGAACACACTCCTTGATGTAAACAGTGTGATATACTCTAACATGAGACACTGGTGCTGTGATTGACAAAAAATGACTGAAAGGAGTGGCCACCATAGAAAAAGAGATGTGAAAGCAAAACCAGAGGAAGCATGAAGTGGAAGTTGAAAATTGTTCTAAGTATTTCAGTAAATAACTAATGGTGTGATAGCAATAAGAATATGTTTATTTGTAACAAATGGTTATATATCATTTGTCACTAAAAAGACAGTACCTGCCAATTATTATCATCTATAATGAAACACACTATCCAAATTCACAAACATGTAATTCTGTTATGTCTAGAGATGATGATGTTTATGGTTAGAATGCATGCCAGGTACGTAAATATAATTACAGAACACAAAGGAAAGGAAAGTGAATGGACTGATTCTCTCCTCCCCAGGTGATAAATCAATTCTGTGTCAGATTTCACACTATTTACCTCATTAACCAGTAAATTCTGCCACAAGGAATGATGCATTTTGATTAGATGAAGCAAGCCTGAGGACTAGGATTTTGCAGGAGAGCTGATTACATAAATTTATGCATTCAGTTCTCACTTTCACAAAATGGCAAAGTTCTATAAAATATAACTGTAGATTGCTGGTTCTGCAGTTACTTAGACAAAGTAAATAATTTAGTAACATAATTGCAGGATTTAAGTTCACAAGAGACTTCAAAATGTAAAACAAAAAAAAATTGGAAAAAAATTATATCCTTTACAGTTTTTTAAATGTATCCACAGACTTCCAATTAAAAGCAAGCAGTTTATTACACATATGCTAAACTTGTAAAGTTCAGATAATAATCTCCTGTGGAGGAGCATCTTTGTTTACCTCTTAATATTTAGGATGAAGAGAAAAGACCTATCCATATGAAAGTTTTGCAGAAAGAAACTGATGGTTAAAAATAGAATTTGGGAAATAAACTTATCTGTTGAGTGGAAAATAAAATTCTGCAAACATTTTCAGAGAGAAAAAAATGGATTGTTTAATCAAAAAGATGGCTGTCAATCATTACATGATTTTCCTGCATTGCTTCATCCTACATCTCTTTTATGTCCTACATATTCACTGGGAGGGGTTTTTTGGTTTGTTGTTTTAATTAAAGACTGAGTTGGTCTGATGATGTAAAAGTATGGTATCTTTGATATACTTAAAGAATAAAATAAACACAGTCATATTTAAGGGCAGTATCTGTGTGAATCATGTGATGTCAAAGGAATACTGTGCTACACCATTTCATCCAGTCAGGAAATACTTTATGGATGGAATAGAATAATGCCATCACTAAACCAAAGCAAACCTTCACTGTATTGCTTCCTCAAATTCTTTTTACATTTTAAAGTCTTGCCACTGTTCAAGCCTCTTTTCTCTCAGCAAAGAAGTTGGCAGAAACTATTGTCTCTAATGGCAGCAGAATTAAGGCTTCAGTCTCAGTTATCGGACAAAGGCCAGACTACATAAAATGAAGTCTGAAGCATATGAAGATACGCTTATGTCTGCTTAAACAACTCTCACATATGGGTCAATACAGTGAGTGGAAACTAGCTCTTCATCGTTTGACTCTGAACAATTTAGTTCTTGCTGATATTTTTGCCTTCAGATCGTAAATGTTAAAATATAGAGCTATACTTGTCACACAACTTGATACAATCTATTCATGTTACACTAACTTGTTTCCTAAGCAAAGAGAGGCAGTAAATCTTTCAAGTTTTAAAATTTCACTTCATGTTTTTTGAACAGTTTAAGAAATTAGCATCTGAGTATGTCCTTTTAAATAAGTGGTATTTTTTCAGCCACAAATAGGTGATGAAAAACTTCAGTCTTCCAAATATACAAGTTATCACACTTTTCACAGACACATAACCTTGAATATGAGCGTAGAATCAAATTTTATACTCCTTTCCCATGTATGTGAGCAACTCCTGTTTACTTTAATAGGACCAGTAAGTCCACAGAGAGGGTGTGGTCAAGATCAATGTCTTCAAAACAACTTAAATGGAACATCATGCTGTCATCCTCTGCACCTCTGAAACAGAGCTTGTTACTGTGACTCTTTCATCTTAATCTCATACATGCATTTTGCACAATCATGCTCTTATCCCTAATTTTCTTCTTCATCTATTTCATGAAAGTCAGAAGGTCAAGGTGCATTACAAGAATGCTTTTATTTTACCTTTTTTCACAACGTCAAGGTATCCAGCACCCCACAAAGACATGGTTCTAATTTTGGGTGTTTTTATAAACCTAACAATTGTAGCATCTGAAACTTTCCTCCAAAGTTAGGTTCAGGTTTTTATTGTAACGTCGTTCATGGCTACCAATTCAGCTACGTTATCCTCCTGCTATCCAACTACAGCCTTTAACTTCAGATTAAGAAACACAAAGACAAATTTAATTTTAGTTTATATATTCAGCAAAGATATTCCACAGAGTTTCTAAAAATAGAATTTTCATTACCTGGGAGGGACTGTGGGGAGATTTCTTGAACTTCTGGTGTTTTGGATTCAGCAGGCCATACTCGAGTTTCATTCTTAGCTAAAAGGACAAAGACATTAGAGAGTAATTGCAAAGCTGTTTCTGCTCTGTTCTACAACAGATTTATTTTTGTCCCACTTCAGTTTGCCAAAGTAAACCAACACAGATAAATGGGGAAAGCTGAATACCTTTAGGAATCAATGAACTTCCACTGCACAATCAGTACAAGCATCTATCTGACTATCTTAAAGGCATGCATTTTTGGTATTGTTTTGTTCATTAAAAGATTCTTTAAAAATAAAGTGTACAACAAGGAATTTAATCCCTTATGAATCATTACTTTCACAGTGCAGAGTAGTTTTCAGTGTTTTTCATTATTTAGCATTTGAGCATTAACAGCAAAAATGCTTTTCAAAATTCAAAGATGGAATATAGTTCTACGCATTATACAAGAATAGTCCAAGAAATTTTCAGATACAATGGAATTGCCACACTAGTCATGTCTCTATTTTCCTTTACATTACTTCTAACAATTACAGTGGTGTGACAATAGCCTTCTATTTCAACAAAGATATTCCAGCAGTGGATATATGGAAAATTAATTAATTTTGACTTGAATAATACACCTGTTGGGTTTTTTCCACCGAGAACTAAGGCAATATATTTTGTGGGGTTTTTTCTGAATTACTACTTAAAAAAAAAGTAAGTTTTTGACTAAGAAAAAAATTCTGACAGAAAAAAAATACTTTGAGAATTAAGAAAAAATTATATTCCATGATGCATTATTTTGACTTTTCTAAATAATACAGAATTAGAATAGTTGCAGTATGACAGCAAATAATTAGCCATAACTTCACACACAGCATAAGCCTTATTGCATATAAGACATATTGTATATAGACATACATAATTCTCAGGTATTAGTGAAGGATATCTGTATAGATTTGGACAATATGTCTTTTTGTCTATTATTTTATACATTTAAATTATTTCTCAGAGTATTTTTGCTTTCCAAGCAATGACTCTTCCCTGTTTTACAGTCCTTTGAAATCCAGTAGTCCCTTGTGTGTACACCCACGTACTTCATGTTCTCTGGTAAGGAACACACAGTAAACAGAAGAGAAAAAAACATCACTTGTCTGCCCTGGTTATTTTCACATAGGTGTTTGTGTAGTCTACCATAAAGATTGGCTCCAAACTGGCATCACACCAGACATTTTAGGCATATCAGAGCATCTAAATTTAGAAGTCCAACTGTAACGATGTGCTCCCCCCTCCTAGGCGCCAACCTGATCTTTATCTCCCATAACCCTGCCCAAGCAATAAACCACCCATGGTGGTCATGATGGGTGCATCTAGTCATGATGGTGTCATCCAGGGCTCAAAGGTAGTTTCAGGGAGACAGATAACAACACAATACCCAAGGGCTAACCTTGAGCAANCAGTCCTTTGAAATCCAGTAGTCCCTTGTGTGTACACCCACGTACTTCATGTTCTCTGGTAAGGAACACACAGTAAACAGAAGAGAAAAAAACATCACTTGTCTGCCCTGGTTATTTTCACATAGGTGTTTGTGTAGTCTACCATAAAGATTGGCTCCAAACTGGCATCACACCAGACATTTTAGGCATATCAGAGCATCTAAATTTAGAAGTCCAACTGTAACGATGTGCTCCCCCCTCCTAGGCGCCAACCTGATCTTTATCTCCCATAACCCTGCCCAAGCAATAAACCACCCATGGTGGTCATGATGGGTGCATCTAGTCATGATGGTGTCATCCAGGGCTCAAAGGTAGTTTCAGGGAGACAGATAACAACACAATACCCAAGGGCTAACCTTGAGCAATGCGCCCACCTCACCACAATACTCGCACTATGGTCCATATGTAAATATGACCGTAAGTCAATCACCTTGGCCCCATAATTAATGAACAGCCCAAGAGCCTTTGGAGCTTTCCTGAATGGCAGTGGGCTGCATGCCAGGATCTCCCCTTGAGTAGGGACGCCTCTCCAGATTACTCCTTGAGGTTAAGAGATTCCTTACTTCAACAGATCCTTGGTAAGCGGTTTATAGCATGCTAAATTTTGAAATTCTTAGGTAAGTGATACAGAGGATTGATTGTGCACATAAAATCCTTTAGACATAAACCACTGACCAAGTCTGGGGCTAGGATTGGATAAAGCCATGCCTAGACTCCTCTCTGAGAAGGAATTTCAAAAGCAAGGGGGTCCTTTCTGAAACCTTGACTCAAAGGGAGGATCTCCTTGACAATTGTGTCTCACCCTGTCCTCTATGCAGTATATAACAAAGTGTACCTTGCCATCAAATCTTGTTAAAATTGTCGCATCTACTATCAAACTTGTTAAATCATGGTTTTATTATCAATAAATATATTACTGCTTCTCTCTTAGGAGTGAAGTATATCGCTCCAGCTGTGACACCAAGTTCTATGCTCAGCCAACTGAGGAAGTTTGACACCTCTAGGACAACTGAAGCTACCTCTGTCTTTTCCCCATGTTTTGCTCATAGTCACATTCTGCCATTTTTACTGCACACAGTACTGAACCTTCTGGCCTATCTGAAAACACAACATTGTTTCCCTACAGAAAGATAGAATTTTACTGGTAGAAAATGAAAACAAGTATAAAAGTTCTTGATACTGTAGTCCAAAACTAATATTGGAGGTCTTAAAATATGGTCTACTAAAGGTAAGGGATATGAAAAACAGATTTGTCAAAATGGTACCTTTGTTACCTGTACATCATATACACGTTAAAACCAAGCTAGTAATGATAAACATCTTGTTTTCTATGCTTGCTGTTCAAAGAAAATAGTAATCAAAAAATCAAGTTAATGATATGATTAATTTTATCATCATGATTGAAAATGCTCTGTAATGTAAATAGTGTGAATGTTTTTCCACTTAGTTTAAATTTTCAGTAGCCACAGATGATGCTAACAATATTTCTCTGTCAAATGTTGTTAAATACTTCCAGATACTAATTTTTAAGGAACTCAGCCTCAGTCCAAAAATATTACTACTTAAAAACATTCAAATATTATTCTACTGTGTAGTTCTACCCTTACATGTACAGGAACAAGCACTGCTGTTTTCTCGCTGCAAAGCAAGCCAGTCTGAGAAAGTGCCATGGTCAGCAATGGAGCGACAGAGTAAAATAACAAAGTAAAAATAAGAAAGGAAAAAAAATCTGACCTAGTTGTTCAGAGTTCAAATTAAGTATTAACACTAGACAAGCCAAAAGTCATCAGCTCCAGAACTCTACTCAAGGGCTCTGTGAAAGATGTACTGAGGGCGTGATTACAGTTTTTAAAGATAGCTGTATTTCCCACAGTTATGCTATTCACAGATGATGCTATTTTACAGATCTTAAACAAAAGCCTCAATTAATCTTTTTCCTGCAGGTTTCAGGCATATTCACAAGACACACATGAAACCTGTACTGAAATTCTTGATTTCTGGCTACCATTTTTTCATGGATTTAATTACAGATAATCTCTTTGTGAAACAATTTCTCACATATACTCAAGTCAGAACTCATATACTTAAAAGTCACTGAAAGACTGTTTTTTCAAATGGATACACAAATTTCCATTTTTAAGACATATACTGAAAACTATAACCTATGAAAAAAACAAGTTACTTCGTAAAACAAAACCCCTAAGACCGTAACATAACTGCCTTCCCTTCCCTCCTATATAGATCAAAGCCACTGCATATTCTTTTAAACAGCTGTGAAATACTTTAAAAACCTGTTCAGATGTTTTAAAATAAGTGAATTCCTATGAATCCTTATAAGCCCAAGCTAATCATTAATTAAACAAATAGAAAAAAAGAAAGTAAGAGAGGAAAAAAGAAAAGAAGACTTTTCTGCTTGCATACATGATCTCACATCACTATGCTTCTGATACTGCTCATGGACAATAAAAGCTTAGTTCATTTCCGCTTACCTATTTTTTTCCTGGATGCTTGAGGTATGTCATCTATTGTCAGGAAAGGAGGAAGTTTCTGCTGAGTTTCATTGAGACCCGGAACAATAAGGTGCACTACACAGAAAGATGTATGCCATTAATTCCAGAAGAGACGGGAAATAAGCAGTCTGCCCTCTGACATAGCTAAGCAACTACTACTGAACCATTGGGAGTTTAGTCTGACTATCAGGGAAATTAGTTATTTCTGTTCAGTAATTATAACTCCCATTTGGTGCTATTTCCCCTTTACACCACTCTCTGTATTACCACCATTTCACAATTAATCGGAACTGAAACCAATTCAATACTGGAGCATACAACCCTGAAGCATTCAACTATCACAGATGCTGGGACATTCTGTCTGGTGGGCCAAGAAGACTAAACACCAAATGTGGTTAGTAAGTATGTTTGATTCACATCAGTACATTAAAACTCAGACAAAGCAAACTTAAGCCAAAGTTATCTAGTTATATAAAGCATTTTTATATATATATAAAGAACTAAACACCTTCCTGAAGCCAGGAATAAATTGGTTACAAGGTGCATGATGCAGTGAGCCTTTTCTATCTTATTTCAGGCAGACCAGTAGTTCACACCAGTAAGCACTATTTGATATATGGGTCAAACAAGAACACAAAGCATTAAATTCAATGGCTTGAGGGAACTAGTTATGCCCCGAGATCTAACATCAAGATACAATTGCAAGGAAGGTTATAATATACATCACTATAGCCTAACATTTCAGTACGGGTTTGTGTCTGTAGATGGTATGTTATCATACTACCTTAATAAAAGCAAAAAGAACAACCCCTGATCTCTAGATCTTTGTCACAGAACTTTACTTGAACTATGAAAGAACTGCTTGGCTTAAACAGTGACTGTATCTTCTTTTAAATGCTATGACAATGAAAAGATTGTATTTCCCTTAGGCTACATCACCCTTGAACCATCTGTACTGCCACAAAGAATAAAAAATACTGTCGGAGGCAGCTGCAAAACAGCCTTTGATATGCAAGGAAAGAACTATCAGCATCAAGAAAATGAAAAGTATTTACAGAGTTTTAATTTTCAGCCAAAGATAAGGAAAAATAATAAAAATATCTTCTAGTCACCTAATATTGCTCCTGGCAGAGAAGAACTATCTGAAGTTTTTGACTGCGTCCGATTTTGAATAACTGTGGAGACAACACAGGGGGATTAGAAAATCATTTAAAAAAACCCAAAACAAGAAATAAACCCACACCTGAGACAAGCCTCAGCATTCTGAAAATCTTTCCTCAAGTTAGTATTTGGAGATGAGGACACCATTCTAATCTTTCTGTATTTGCATTCAGTTTAAGAGACCGCAGACTGTGGTTCCTCTACTTCATCTCTTAACTGTGCATCTCTTCTTTCCTCTAGCATATCAGTTTTATATAACATTCTATGCTTATGTTAATATAGGGCCAGCTCCAGGCCATCTCATTACCTTGCAAGATGCATGTGAAGTAAATGCCATCACAGTCATATTTTAATGGTAATTACCATAATTTGCTTTCACACCACCCTCCAGTGTACTCCTGTCCCTGAACTGTGAACTACCTCCAAAGACAATTTCCTTGATTTTGTTACCTGAATTTATTTACAACACAATTTCTGTTAGCAAGTTTTAATCTGTAGCTCATTTTATATCAGCTATCTTTACGTAGTTAACTTTCAAAGATTACTATACTACCTCTCGCTACAAAAGAGAAACAGGCATTTCTAAAGGGTACTATGTTGAAGTCTACTGTAGATATCTCTCTCCACTGACCAGGGAAAAGAGAAGAAGGGAGTCTAAGTCAATGACTTAGCTGAAGATACCCAAAAACCATTTGGTAGCATGAATCTTATCCATATTGCTGCCCTTCAAGCCTGACTTTCAAGTTATGCATAGCTGGGAGATCAACATACCTGGACAATCCAGTTGAAAAAGAAAAAGAATGGATACTAGCAGAAATCAGAACTGATTGGTATCCATGCAATGACTCAACTAAGTCACTGTTTATAGTGCAGTGAAATAGCTCATTTTTTTAACACAGATAGGTAACAACTTAATAGTATTCGTAATTAAAGGATATGTTAGTCTGTAAGGTTCTACCTACTCTAAAAGGAAAATTTCATTACATTCACATTAGAGTGAGAATATTTTTTTCAAGTTACTCTTGCAGAGTATAAGAATCAATTCAAAAATATACAAATTTACCTTGTTTGATTATTGTGACAGGGACCAACTTCTTATTATCACGCAGTGTAAGCTGAGGAAGAGACAGAAAAAAAAACAGCCTTGGGATAACTGCCATAATAGTAATTGGACTTTCTTACTAACAAAAACAGAGGGCTCTAATCCAATACTGCGCCTGCCCCAAGTTAACAACGGATATGGCTCTGGCCCTAGTCACTGAAGGTTACGCTATTGCTTCAGTTCCCATCGGCTAGTAGAGTAATATTGCATTTTGATCTCCTTTTTTCAATTTCAGATGTTTTGCTTCATAAAAACACAGTATTTAACAGTTTAGGAATCGTCAATCGCCTTTTCTTTTAAGAATGTCTTATGCACTCACTGGGCAGTAGTCCAGAAAGCTAAGAAAAGCTGAGGTTTAACTACAAAAAAACATTTGAAATGTATGCAGTTACAAATTTGGTCATGGGATATAATTATATTCTCAGAAATAGTATATTTAGAACACAAACTATTCCAGAACCAGGTGTACATTTGTAAACTATCAGCACTCTTGGGTGCATAGTCTACTTAAAGTAGATTAACTCAGAGTAATTTTATTTGGTTAAATGGTTTCCAAAGTATAATTGGACAGCCACCCATATTCTGACATTTTTTGCCAAATACTTGGACTTTTCTGCTGTTCACTTGTCTTTGATGCAGATTGCTTTTTGCCTAAGTGTGAATCTTTTCTAGCCTTTTGATACCACAAAAACAAGGAACACATGAATGGACCCCGTGTTTCTTCAAAGGAAGAAAACAGCTGATCCCAAAGATTATAAATCAGTATTTACCACCACACATGGGTACTAGGAACAACTTCTGAAAGCTTAATAATATACTCAGGTGATGAGAGGAGGAAGACTGTAATGCCAGCAATATAAAAATGCTAAATACATTAGAAGTGGATTTTTTTCCCGTTATACCTGAATTACAAGAAAAAAAATAACTCAAACAATTACTTCTCTGTGTTAAACGGACACCACTACAGTCAGAATCAGTTAATGTTCATTTTGCACTTCATGACACCTGGTCTACTTTATGTGAAAGAATACTGCATGAAAATTCAGCATTTGATGACAAAAATTTAGTTATTTACCTAAGGATAACTATTTTTGCTCTGTTCTCAATATTTAAAAAAAAGCCTTAAAAGCAATGGTTGGGTATACATCAAACACATCCCAAAGTCTTAGAAGCTGGAAGAAAGCAAATCTCAACAAGTAAGATTTCCCTGTACTCAGGGAAATGGATGGAGATTGCTTATGCTATGAAAGCCATTACTTTCTGCTACCTGATAACAGTTTTGGATTGGCATGAACATGGTTTGAAATTAAGTGGAAGTTTCAATTATTGTCATTAATAAAGGTACAAAATAATCTTCTTTTTTATTGCCTACTAATTTTCCTTTATTATTAATAAGGTTTACCTTTCTATTTTGCCTTCTAGTGAAAAAATTGGGTTGCAGATGATCAGCTTTTGGAGTAATCCTGCTATTCGTGTGACTAACAAGTGGGATGAAATGATTTATCAGAAAAAGATGTTCATTTTATTGTATTTCTCATCAGGAGTCCTACAATCAAATAAGCAGCTCTCCAGTTGTAGTGAGCACTCATGTAACTCCAGTGTGGAACTTCTAATCATAATTATTATCAGTCCTTTTACTAGTAAAAGATTCTCATATTGACAAGAGCATTCTTTTTTGTTGAATAATAATGGGTGAGTGTAATGGCAGCAATATGAAAATACTAAATACATTAAAATACATTCAAAATTTAGTTTTTCATTCAAGAAAAAATCATTGATATGAAATCCGCGTTCCTCAGCTGCTGTAATTATACTGCTCTCCTGCATGAATCTGCACATGCTGCACTTGACATTTACCACTGTGCTGTCAATCCACTTTTTCTCAGTCTCCAAAAAGTGACTACTTTAGATGTCTCTATGTCTAATAAAATTTACTACTTGGACAAACTATTTCAGAAAAATCAACATAACATCTGTAGGAATAGGACTATTAACTGTATTTTCCAGACAGAGAATATAAAGCATATAAGTATTAGGAACACTAGCTATTAAAATGACTGTGGCATCTCCACAAATGAAGGAAGATGGCAAGTAAGGTAATTCTTACTTTCAGAGGAAAAAGAGAGGTGTAAGTTATAAGTCAGGCATCTTAACATCTGACCATATACCTATGGCATATTGCATTAAGGACTGCAGCTTCAGACATTCTGTCAAACAGCGTATGCCAACATTAACTTAAGAGACACTTGTTCTTCTGCCTCTCTTGTATTCCAGTACTCAAAAAAGCCACAAATAACTGGCATACATGTAAGAGACTTCCCAACCTGGATTGGGTAAGTTTTGGAAGAGTAGGCATGTTTTCTTCCAGAGTTTAACAAATGATTGAAGCCAAGAGTCCTGCTTTTTGGCTGGAAAAATCATAGAATACCAGGTTGGAAGGGACCTCAAGGACCATCTGATCCAAACCTTCTTGGCAAAAGCACAGTCTAGACAAGATGACCCAGCACCCTGTCCAGCTGAACCTTAAAAGCGTCCAGTGTTGGGGAATCCACCACTTCTCTGGGGAGATTATTCCGATGGCTGATTGTTCTCATAATGAAAAATGTTCCTCTTGTGTCCAGTTGTAATCTCCCCAGTAGTAACTTGTATCCATTACCCCTCATGTCTTTTCCACGTGACTCCTCGTAAAAAGGGAGTCTCCATCTCCTTTGTAGCCACCCAAAATCAAGGAGGACCCCACCTGTCAGACTGACATTATGAAATTATCGCAACCTAATCAAACAGAAGAGGAAATAAATTTCTACTGCATCATCTCCAACCTACTACCACCATTATTTTTGAAGGGAAAAAGAATGACCATCCCTAGAGCTCTCTGTTTCTTCCCCTCTCTCATTAGTTGTAGCTCACACAGTCCCAGGAGCTTAGTCAAACTTAAAGGAAGAACCTGCCAAAAGAAACACAAGCTGCTATGTGACCGATGTTGAAAGGGCAGAATGACTAGCTGGATGGGTAATGTTACTTTAATAAACAGCCTTTTAAAATGTCTCCTTACAGAGAAGAGTTAGAACCATGCTGATATGAGCCAGTTGTGTCTTTGGAGCAAAATAAAGCATAAACAAAGCTTGGCCTAAATAACACTCATTTTGGCTTTGCACCGATGATGCGATTGCACCACTGAAAAATACCCCACCTAACACTGCAAACTGAAGTAATAACATAACCTTAAGAGCTGGCCTACTATCTGCTTCCAAGTCTTAGTTTTATGGCGTTTTGCACCACTAAAGTGAGAATGATAAGAGAATTTTTAGAAAAATCTACGGAATGTTTTCTTGATATTTCTGTGGAGGGTGATAAAGCAGTACTGCTCTGGAGCTAAGCCCTCTGAAGCTGACTAAAAAGACTAGATGTTGGCTCCAGTCCTCCCTTCATACTTGAGATGTGCAAATGTTTGGAAAACTGTTTTAGCTCACTTTCTCAGGACTTCTCTTGCATAAATAGAATCCCTACTTCCACAGAAGTGGCATAACGGAGTCAGGGTCCTGGCACACAGAGTTTGCTAAGAGGAAGAAAGGAACTCAGCTTGCACTCCAGATACCAGAATAAATTACGTGGTCTTGGACTGTCACATATAACTTTAAAGATGCTTCTAGGACCAATGGGAAGAACAATAAAGTTGATTTTATCAACAACATAATGAGATGAGCACTTTCCTAAGTACTGAATCAATTGGCTTCGTATTACTTACAGATAAAACATTTTCTCTTCGATGTTATAGCATTCTTCTCTGGAAGGTTATAGCAACAGGTATAGTGTGACCAAAGTGGTGAAATGGTTGACTTGGAGGTTTTAATTTTTTAAATTATTTCTTCCTTCAGAGAAATTTGTTTGATTTTTAATGTAAGACATGCACTATACAAAAACACATATACAAAAGGACATCGCTTCTGAAGTTAGGTAGCAGTGCTTCTAACCTTGTTTCTTTGTAAGCAGCTCCACTGCATATGAAAGGTACTGATTAGCAGTCAAGTTTGCGCCAGACAGTGACAGTGCTCTTGCCTGCCTGTTGCTCCCCGAAACAGACTTGGGCTGGGGTTTGCAAAAATGACCGTTACTCCCATGCACAGCACTACAGATACCTCTGAGAAAAGTGACAAGTTTCATACTGGTCTACAAAAGGAAATGAGGAAAATATATCCAACGCACTCTCTGTAAAGCTTCAAGCAAAACTGAATCTCTCTTTAGGAGGATGACAAAACTCCAGACCACTGCATCAGAGCAGTCCTTAGCAGAACTTGTCCCCATTCCTTCTACCCTTTCAGGAAACAAAGAAGCATCTCTATCAGCTTGAAAGATGGAAGGACGCTCATCAAGGAGAGGTCTACTTTGAACTAAGTGCAGAAAATAAAGTTATCTCCTGACTCATCTCACTGACTTTAGATGCTTGCTTGCCTGGAGGCGAGCTGCTTGCCCTCGGCTCTGTTTTCAGTCAGTGAGATTGCAGGGTGAGTTGCACTCCATTAAGAATGTCTATTTCTGTCACCAGAATGAATTTCATTCATCCTAAGATGGTTAAGAGTGGTGGGAATGTCTGATCTCAAATAGTGCTAGTCTCTTTGCAGCAGCTACTCAGTGAGTATAGACAACTAGCCTATTTTATATGCTTTATTTTGTACAGCTAAAATAAGGTAAAGTGAATTCCACCAAGTATCCCTCCTTTTTCATCCTAGCTGCTGTGTGAACAATGATAAAAGCCCTTGTTCAAGCACCAGCCTGGGACATTTCAAATTGTTGAGGTGATTAGGAACATGTGTTCTGCTGGCTTTCTGTTAGGGTCATGCTCCTACATCGTTTGTGAAAATCCCACCTAGTTTCAAGCCTATGCCTAGACTGTATTGGTTTTGGTAATTTTAAAATATTTTCAGAATTTTCAAAAAACCACTCCAATACTATGCTGCTGAGAAAGCCTAAAAATGCTAGGTCCAATTTTGGTGTCAGTTCCAGCTCTGTAAGACAGTGAGATTGACACTTGCCTGTCTGAGGTCAGCATCTTCATTTTATCAGCGCTGCAACCCTGCTTGCGCTCTTTCTCATAATGACCTCACTATTTTTTCCTTCACCTGGTTATTTAGCCTCTCTCATATCCTAGAAAGATAGAACATTTTGCAGTGCCCATGAAAACACGCTACACTGTTCTGGTATATTTTATGTGTAAACAATCCTGGAAGCAGAAAATCTTTGGTCAGCCTCTTCTCAGTTTAAACATCATGTCTCCAGTTATCACAGTAAGCAATCAAGCATTGATGGAAACTTTTCATTTCAATTGCATTCATTAACTCCTCTGCTTTCTGTATTATTAATTTTGTTCCAGGCATTATTGGAAACCCAGATTTAGTGTTGTGACAAAAGTGTGATGTGCATAAGCTCCACAGAAAGGCAAGACTGAGGAAGCTAAAGAAAAGAAAGACATTTTTGCATTTTTTTTTCCTGAGAAGTCCAAGCCTTAGGCAATTTTGTGGTTGCCTTTTCGTTAATTCCACCTAACACCTTTGAACATGAATGTCACCACTCATTTCCTCCTCACAAACCACAAACATTGCAGCTTTCAAACTGTAAGTGTCCTGGTCAAGACTGAAAATGTAACTAAAATAAGCTGCAGGGGAAACACGGACAGACTCTCAACATCAAAGAGAACTTTACAAAGACATAAGTGTGAAAGAACAGGAACAGGGACTTTTCAGATAAAATTGGAAGCTATTCATGTGGCCAAATTATTAAAACTTACATGTCATTAGTGAGACATGCCCTTCAGCCAGACCTCTATATCAGGAAATTTCATAAACTCACACTTGAGGTGCCATATGTCCACAGATGCCTACAAGGCTTGCTTTAGGTGTTTTTCTGAATAGGAATGGTGTTTTTTCCAGCCATGATGTAAGAAAATTTTTAAAACTTCCAGTGAGAATTGCTGAGACATCACATGATAGATGAGGTCCTGTTCGATAAGGCAGTTGCCATCTTTGGAAGAAGGTCTTGAAGCTCTCCAGTATTGTGACAACAGCAGTCTGAATATCTACAGCAATGCATGTGGATGTATAGAGGGCAATGAGGAACAGTTATGTGTTGAAAAGGGCCTCACAAAAACACTACAAGATTTGTGGTCCAGGCTAAAGAAGTATGTGACACTGCGTAAACAACTCTTGTGGCAGAGCTTATCCAAGAACTGCCTGATGTTTTGAACAAGGCTTGTTCCTGTGCCAGAGGACCTCAGCAGCATTGCTAAACTAACAATGCTAGTCGTCTTCTGGCAGCAAGTGGGTTTAAGGATGTAGAGGAGAAATACATAAAGACAGATTATTAGGAGCAAAAGGGAATTTCAGAAGGGCAATAATAATTTTTTTTTTTTAAAAGATGCAATTTTTACATCATTACCCTCCCCTGACTGGCATTTTGTCAGTGGCAGCTACCTTCCTGTGTGTTTTCCTTATGCGGGAACACAAACACTTCTCCTACTGCCTCGACCTACTGCACCAGCCAACAGAACCAAGAGCTGTTCAGGGCCAGATCCTCACATTTTTGGGGTGTACAAATGTCAGAATCCATTCCCTGGGAAAATGACCTTGTGTTAAAAAGCATGGATTGCCCTCTCTGAATGCATCTTTGTCCTTCCGGAGAAAATACTGCTCTCTTAAGTATTGTTTTCTGCATAGAATTGAAGCAGTCTCTGTGAAGTAAACAAGAAGGCCATGAATAAGATGCAAAACTTGGTAAAGGTGAAATGTCAGAGACAGGAAAACCTCAGATTCACATCTTCTGAAGAGTCAGATAACAGCGGCTGGGTCATCACTTGCAAGAACAGGCTTATCCGTACCAAGGTGATTGCCAATTAATCCCTTCTGAGCTTTACATAAGATCGGAAAGTCTACAGAAAGTTGACAGAAGAACAGGAAGAAAATGAAAGTCTCTGAAACAGGCTAAGTATGTCACTGAAAAGCTGATAATCTCATTGACAGACAGAGACTGAACAGATCAGCCTGCCTCTTTCTACCCCAAGTTGAGATGGCTGAACTGATGTAAACAATAAACAATGTCACCTACATTGGCTTTTTAACTGGTTTTGTCTTAAGCAGTAGTCACTTGATACTGAGTGGTTGCTGCTTGTGAAAGCAGACATCAAGATCCTCAGTGCTTCACTACCCCACTTGTAAGATGGATAACGTTGATACTAGTGATCGAGATGACCTCAGGGATGATACAATCATCCGTGCAGATTACCTTTGCATCATACCACTTTTGACATCTCTCTCTTTGCCAGGGGAGTGCAAACAGTAGGACAGCCAGAGCTGGAGTTGCAGATGAGAAGGCAGCACGAGATGCTGACATGCTTTGGAATATTTGGGTGAAAGGCACTGTAGGAGTAGAAGCAATTCCTTTTACTGTATATTTTGGCTTTTAATTCTACTATTAAAGCGTTTAGATGACGTGTGTTCTCTGTTACTTGCTGGCTTGCTTTTCTAAATGAATCAGCTGGTCTAGGGCCTCTAGGTCCAGGTGCATTTTCCTTCTGTGGGTAGTGGGCCAGTGTTTAGTTTTACACTTGGCAGTTGTTTAGCTCCTATGTCTTCCTTACTCAGCAGAATACCTGTGCTAATCAAGTATCACGTGGTGAGCTGGTTATAAAACACGTATTGTCTCTTCCATTAATGTACACTGTGTGTGTTCCCATGCCATTATATTCAGGGGCTTTGGCATTTCCACACCTGTACGTTAATGACAGGTTTTAAGTGAGACTTTTTCCTCCTATTTTCTTCCATTAGTCACTTTACAATGCTTTGAAAAGACAGGCTTTCAGTGCACTCCTACAGGCACCAGGGGTGACAGGCACTAGATAATGGCTTTGACAGCTTTTGAACAGGAGTCACTCTACAGTAACTAGTAACCTCAAATGTCCATGGTATGTCCCTTATCACAAGATGTCGTAACAACTCTCCTGTGCTAAACAGCTTAATTTTGTAATTCTTTTCCATAACCTCATTTCCTCAGCTGAGGTGGAGTTGTTGATCTCCTCTCTCTGGTGACTAGTGGTAGGACACAAGGAAATGGAGTGAAGCTGTATCAGGGAAAGTTCAGATTGCACATTAGGAAAAGGTTCTTCACTGAGAGGGTAGTTGGTTGCTGGAACAGACTTCCTAGGGAAATGGTCACAGCACCAAGCCTGTCAGAGTTCAAGAAGCATCTCAATGATGCTCTTAGTCACATGGCTTAGTTTTAGGTAGTTCTGCAAGAAGCAGGGAGTTGGACTTGATGATCCTTACGGGTCCCCGAACTAGAGATATTCTATGATTCTATCTAGTCTTAGATTTAACAGAATTTTTATATTGGCAATTTGTGTCCATAATCTCTTCCTCACTTTAACAGATAAGCAAAAATTTAACCATACAAAATACAAATCTGTTTTAAAAATAAGATTGTTTGGCATACCTGTGTTTGGGCATTAGGTACCAACTTGTACATATTCTGGAGTTGTCCATTTACTTTTTTATCTGATTTGACAGAAAGAGAAATAAACACACAGAATTACTTTTTGTTTTGTCCAAAGCAAAGCAAACCAAATTTATTCACCTTTTTCAATAGCTAAGAATGTTAAGACTCTTAATTACAAGGTATAAAAACATACCATGTAACAGCTTTGTTTGGTCCTGTTTCTCTAGATTAATTAATTCATCTGCAAAGCCTCCCCTTCACATTTTGACAGAGAAATGAAATGTATTCTTAGTGTGCAACAGGGGGTAGGAGAGCTGAAGTGGTCTTTGGGACTTACTAAGGAGAAGTCAGAGGTGCATAGGAGGATTCTTTAATAAAATTAATATAACCACAACAGTAATATGCAAGGAAGAAACTTGAAAGACGAATTTCTGCATCCCATCTGTCAGGTTGGTACTAGGACTGGCTAAAAGCAGCATGTTTTAAGGTCTCCAATAGTTAGTCTTACTTTTAAGTACACTCTTCTAAAAGAAATATGCATTTAGCACTGGCAATACATGGCAGGCATATCACTTCTCTTTGGGTCTGACATGGTTTCCTTCGCCTCAACACATGAAAAGAGTAACCCATGGATTTAATCTCTGAAATTTTTCTCTTAGTTTTTTTTCTCTTAGCTTCTCATTATTAGAAGCTTCTTGTGATGCAGCTGTTATGTACACGGGAGAAACAGTCCCTCCCAGCACCTTTGGTATTCCAGCATGATGCTTCAAACCTTGCCTACATCTTCCACCTCCACACTTTTCTGGTCCCTTTGTGTTGACAGACACGTATAGAAGAATCAAGCTAAATGTTATCATATTTCTTCACAACTCCATACAAAACATATAAGTAACAGAAACAAAATCACCTATAAAGAAATACCAATTGAGAAACATTTAAATTGCCACATTATCCTGAAAAATATATTTCAAAGTACTTGATACTTCTCAGGACCTACTATTGGCCCAAAGACAAGGGAAAACTGACAAAAGTTTCACAGTGACTTCATGAGAAAATCATGTTAAGATGGTCAGAAAAAAATCTACTTTCCTCTCTCTTGATGCATTTTGGTTAAATAAATGTTGAACATTTGCCATGCCTTTTATGTCTTCCTCAGATGAATTAAACCCAGATTCTCCTCCCAACCCCTCCCAATGTGTTTAGGATTTGAAAAATTTTGTCCTGGATTCAACAAATACAAGAACATGCAACAGGAAATTTACAGTGAATGAGGTTTGGTTTAGGTTGAGACATTTCTTGATATATGAAAAGACCTTGAGTTGCCACAAGACAATAAGTTAGAACAGATAAGAAGTGGCCATTTGTGTTGACTGGTAAACTGGTTACATATGTATAATAAATGTTCACTCTCTGTTTACTGTCCACACTTTCTGTACCTACTGTGCAATGACAATATGAAATGCTTGAATCTGAAAGGTGCTGTCAACTTTGCAATTTGAAGATACTTTATTAGTAAACTAGAATGTAGACTTACAGGGTAAAGCAAGCTCCCTGGATTTAGCTGCTGCGGAAGCAGCCACTGAACACACAAATCTACATTCTAGGAAAAAGAAGTCTCATTTAAATAGAACATGAACTCTTACAAGAAAGTCTCTTTCAACTCAACTCAATCTGTCTCCATAATTTACAAGAATGATTCTTCTGGCCTATTAAAAATGTACAGTGTCTGTAAGAAACAGTTTTTAGAAATACATTATATACAAAGAGCAAATGTGGTGATACCAGTGGACATTTCAGTCAGTCTTGAACACAGTATCAAACTGCAAATTCTATGCAGTCTTTATTCCCTCCTATTTTAAGTGCTCAAGTATATTCCAGTACTTGCTCTACAAATGACTATAAAATGTTTAAAATGCAGGAAAAGCAGCCATTTAGCAAGCCTTCTTTAGAGCTGTGGTGCAGAGTTTCTTTTTGTGAGGCAGATAAAGGGAGGGAAAAGACTACTATCATCCCCCACTTTAAGCTAATGGTATAACATCGGCATAATTCTGAACTGCTAAAATGACTCTACGGGCACTGGGCAGGTACTTCAAAGTTACAGATTTCTAATTTTGATGAAGGCCAGCAAAGTTCTTTATTAAGGAGCATGAGGGCCTTTGCAGTATTACAAGCCACCCTACTGCTCCTCGCCCTTATCCTCAAGTATATCAAGCTGCGTAACTTGTCTACAATTTGAAACTAAGGTCCACATCAAATTTCAGCTGGAAATCTCATATGAATAAGGCTCTCATGAGAATTCTCATTCTTCACATTTTGAGTCAAGCTAGAAATACACACCATAGGAGTCTGCAGCATCTCCTGACTAACATCATGCTCAGAAATACCTTTATGTAAACGCTTGAGGAAAATAAATGAAATTGGATAACATCTGTCAAGTCTTCTACTCTTCTCTTTAAAATGAGGAAGACTCTTCTGCTGCCTATTTCCCCCATTGACAGTAGTGATTCTTTGAGTAGCACATGTTTTTTCAAGAGTTAATTTGACATCACTTTGCCTGCATTGTCCTGGGACTTTGGAGTAAAAGTTCAAAATATGTCTGCGAAAACAGCCAGCAATGCTGTTTTCCATACACTGCCTCCATGAAAACCCAAACAAAAGCATACATAAGAGCGTACACTTCAAATACAAATTATACAGTTCCTTGACTGATAATTAGCTTTGGATTCAACTTTCCAGCAGAGTTATAAAGGTTCCATTGTGATGCATACTGGATAGGACAGGCCCTGTCTAGTTTTTAACCAGCTTGAACATAAAAGCAGATATAAAAGAAGATTCAAACAAGGATCATACTTTCCATCGGCTCAAATTAGTAATGATCTTATTATTCAAGGCCCAAGGAAAAAGGTTGGAATCCAGTGAGAAGTATAAATATATGTACTCAACACTTTATGTGTATCTAAAGCAATTACTGTTAGAGTTCTATCAACCTGCAGCTATTTCTATTTCAGCAACCTTCTACTATTTGCAATGAGAAGAGAATAATTTTCAGAAGAGTAGGTGGTACTTTTTCAAACACAAACTATTTCTAGTTTCACCCATTCCTAAAAGAATTTGTTAGGAACATAAGGAATAGCATTTAAACAATGGAAACCAGATCAATAGCTTACTTTAAGTAGTATCACAATAGAGGAAACAATACTGTCAAACTGAGTAGCTATTTGATTAATTATTGCCAAATACTTACTAGACAGAACTGTCTTATGATTGAAAGTCTTGCTCCAAATACTGTCCTCTAAGTTATCTTTAACTCCAAATTCATAAAGTGTGTTTGGCTTCAGATTGTCCACCACCATCTCTGTAACTGGGCAAAGCTGAAAAACCCATTTCTTGTCTTTATCCTTTTCTCTGTAGCGAACTGTATAGAACCTACTCAAGAACATAAAAAATAAGTAAATAAAAATTCTTCACAAAGAAGCTCACTGCAAGCATTTTTGATAGGAATTACTAAAATTACCTCTACCTATCATTGTTCTTGTTCTTTCTGGCCACTTACGGTTATCAAATACCAGAAAAATCAGTATATTTTCCCTTCAAATGTAGTGCTAGTCCAGCCATCTCCTGGATATGTATATGCTCCCCATCATACAGATCCCAACATTAGGATTATTATATAAAGAGCAAAAGAACAGTCTCCTTATTCACAAACAACCCTGTGTCTGTGGTTCTGACCACAATCTACAAGCTCATTTTTCAAGCAGTTTCTGTGTTTCTGACATATGCCAGAACTAGTCAATCCAATCATGAGTCTATTGGTCAGGAAGCCTCAACCAATTTCTCAAAATCTGTCCAGGGAAAGGTGTTCCCCTCAAAATTAGTCAAAAAATATTCTCAAGGGAAAACCAGTAATAGTTGACATTTATATGATACATTCCTCATTCAGTGATCCCATTATGCATCACCCACGCTTCAAAGAAGAAAGTAAACCAAGACATTACTTTCAGCAGTTTAAATCAATAATGTGATGAATACTAACAGATTATGAAATTAGAAAACATTTCTACAGAAATTGCCCAATTCAGTAAAGCAGCACCACCCTGAAAAAGTATGACTGCAATGCTAGCCAGTATAAAACAACACAGTGTAAATGGTGAGCATTACAGCACAAGAACACCACTGCCTGCTACAATCTCATTTTCAATATACATACTGTATCACTGCCAGGATGGGGTGGGGTTTTCTGTTTTTGTAAAAACAAATCTCAGAGAGATTTGGCAACTTTTTAATGCAAGTATTACTGAAAATTGTTACACACAACATAAGTAAAGCATATCCATTGTCCATACCCATCTCGTACTTACATCAGTTGAAAAAGGTTGGATTCCATCCAACTGTATTTTTCCACACTTCAACAAAGGAAATTAAGGCCATATAAGAAAGCCAACTCTAAAACCCCAGGTATGTGCCCAAGAATCATTCAGAAGCAAAAAGAAAAAGAAATTTGGATTGTGAGATTTAATACAGATATTATATAGGAAAATATATGGAGAGAAAGGAAGGTACCTTAAGAAAACAACCCAAAAAAAAGAACCCAGTTCTTTAATCAACTGAAAAGGTACCAAGTTGTAAGGTCAAGATTAAAATGACTTAATGGACCAAATATAACACTGTCAATGCATAAAGCTGCTTTTGCCAAAGTTACAGAAGAGCACTTCAAGAATACAGTATGTGTGAAAGATGATAGTTGAGTACAGGGAAATTCCTTCTTCATTATTAAAACACAACCTAAGACAAGGCAAGCACCAATCATGGAAAATATTTTCGTACATAAAGATTCACTTTGTTTACACATTTTATCTCGTAACTGTCAATTTTGCTTTCTTGTCACCAAAACCACAGGTTCTTCTATTTTAATTGCTACAATTTGGCAATTATATTCTGTCAGGTTTACAAAATGAATATCTATGTTGGCTTGCATAACTCTCTTCATTATCTGTACTACTTTGCATTCAAAACAAGCCATAGTCTAACCCAAACCTTGGAAAGGACCAGGTTGATCAAAGCCTCATCCAACCTGGCCTTGAACACTTCCAGGGATGGGGCATCCACAGCTTCCATGGGCAACCTGTTCCAGTACTTCACCACCCTCAGAGTGAAAAATTTCTTCCCAATATCCAATCTAAATCTACACTCTTCCATTTTAAAACCATTACCTCTTGTCCTATCACTACATGCCCTTGTAAAAAGTCTCTCCACCTTTTCTGTAGGCGCCCTTGAAGTACTGGAAGGCTCCCCAGAGCCTCCTCTTCTTCAGGCTGAACAACCCCAACTCTCTCAGCCTGTCCTCACAGGAGAAGTGCTCCAGTCCTCTGATCATCTTTGTGGCCCTCCTCTGGACTTACTCCAACAGGTCCATGTGTTTCTTATGTTGGGGGCCCCAGAGCTGGACACAGTACTTCAGGTGAGGTCTCACTATGGCAGAGCAGAGGAGCAGAATTGCCTCCCTTGACCTGCCAGCCACGCTTCTTTGGATGCAGCCCAGGATGCGGTTGGCCTTCTGGGCTGCAAGCACACATTGCCAGCTTCTCATCCACTGACTCCCCTAAGTCCTTCTCCTCAGGGCTGCTCTCAAGCCATTCTCCACCCAACCTATCTTTGTGCATGGAGTTGCCTCAATACACATGCAGGACCTTGCATTTGGCCTTGTTGAAATTCATGACGTTGGCACGGGCCCACCTCTCAAGCCTGTCTGGGTCCCTACAGATGGCAACCCTTCACTCCAGCATGTTTGCCACTCCACACAGCTTGGTGTCGCCGACAAACTTGCTGAGCATTTACTCAATCCTAACAGCCATGTTGCCAACAAAGATGTTAAATAGTACTGGTCCCAGTACTCATCCCTGAGGAACACCACTCGTCACTGGTCACCACTTGGACATTGACCCGTTGAATGCAACTCTTTCAGTGTGACCATCCAGCCATTTTCTCATCTACCAAGTGGTCCATCATTCCCAGATCCATGTCTCTCCAATTTAGTGACCAGGCTGTCATGCAGGACAGCACCAAAAGCCTTGCACAAGTCCAAGTAGATGGTATCAGTTACTCTCCCCTTATCCACCAATGCTGTAACACCTTTGTAGAAGGCCACCCATCAAGTTTTTCAGGCACGATTTGCCCTTAGTGAAGGCATGTTGGCTGACACCGATCAACTCCTTATTTTCCTTAGGTGGAAACGTTCTCCTTTATCCTTTTAATCCTTTCATACGTAGTCATATGGACATTAACAGACATAAAAGCTTACTTGAAATTGTCATTATCTTGCAAAAGACATACCAATAATAAACAAATCACATCTGCAACATAAATGCATCCTCCTGGACCCCATGCAGTCTCTTGGTAAGGGATTTAGAATAGGTATAGATAGATCTATGATCAAAATGTGTATCACAAGTAGAATTAGTCACCCCCTTCCCAGCTTGCCTGAAAGAGGAAATTTCATTTGTTTGCATCTTCAGTCTTACCTTTTCCTACCTGTTTTATCTGAATTGGGTAAGAAATAAAGTGATTGTATGTGATGGAATGAAAACAGTATACTGATTAATTTAAATTATTTAACAGTCTAAACAAATAGCTGCAACAGAAATGAGGAGGGAAAAAACCATCAAAAACTTGTTCATATGAATAGGCTTTTAAATGGCTGCTCCTACTTGCTTCTACTGTAGAAAATGTTCTGGTTTTGAATACTGTCTCCACACCTGCAAATTCATTCTCCCTAACGTGAATTAAAATACCAAGATGACTTGCATGTCAAAAAATACCTTTCACTAAAATTCAAGAGTATTAAAAAATGTAACAAGATTTTCATAGTTGTGCCAAACTGTGCCATTAGAAATAGAAACATATAGCATGGAAGAAACGTGCTCTCAACTCCAAGATTACCAAGCCTGTAAAAACTTCGCCAAGGGTGTTATTATTTCAGTGGAAACTTGCCATGAGTACTGAAAACACTGACTGTGATGACAGAATTTCCTCAACCAGTTCAATAAAAAGCAACCAAAATGAGGTTCCATTTAACAATTTGAAAGTCACAATTGTTTGAATATTAAAAATATCCAAATCATAAACAACATGCACTTTTGGGGAAATGCAATCATTTGTTTATAGACTATAAATTCAGTATTATAAATTAAATGCCAAGTTTTGTCATTAAAGAACAACAATTCATTGTTAAACCAGATCAACAAGATGCCAAATACAGTGCAATTTCAGTGCCTGCCTGAGAACATTCTACTGATTAAATTTTGTTATCATTTTGACTTCTCTCTTTTTCAAACCTTCCTTTCAGAAAAAAACCAATATCAAACAATCAACACGTGTAATTGAAGACATGAGAAAGCAGTAAAATCCATCACCACTCACGTATATCGGTCCCCTTGTGGCAGTGATACACTCGCACAAATTTTGTGCAGCTGGCCTGCTATGTATCAGAAGCTGCAAAAATGCTTTTCCTAGATTGCAAACATTTAGAGAAACCTCTCCATAGATTCCCCCCAAAAAATATAGAAGGCAGGGTGAAACGGAGTACAGCCACACTCATATAGAGGGGAAAGGTACACTACACTGTTTCTCAGACAAAATACTTCTCCCATTATCTCTCTGAGGTAAGAATATGAAAAGCTGATTGCATACTGCAGGGCCCTAATAGCTAATATGAAAGAAATACACCACTCAAGTAAAGTGTCACAGGAATGCTATTCACAGCTGGGAATTGCTAGTTTGATGTTTCAGCAAGGAGGTGGCACACCTCTCACTGGGTGAGAATTTATCTTAAACTAGATTCTCAGCACGTATGAAGACCTGGTGATATTTACATGCTTTTAATTTTGATTCTTTAGTTGTTTTGGGGAGATATGAGAAGGGTACGTTCATCAGAACAATGTTCATTGAATAGCAATTGTATTCCTAGTTACAACAAATACTAATCAAAAGATTTCAGGGTTCCCTTCACTTCTTTTCCAGCTAGCATTCTATAAAATATTAGAGCTCTTTTGTTAAGCTCCATAAAAATTAATCTCTCTCCCTCTCTCTCTAACAGGTCATGTTTCACTCATTAGAAGACACCTCCAATCAAACCACCATGGGAACTCTAGAGAATTTCATCTCCTCCCTTTTTAGTAAACAACTGAAAGGATAATAAACTCCAACAATGTAAACAGAAGATGTCATGAGCAGGTGAGTTAATTGCTGTAATCACACCAACTGAAAAAAACCCAAACCAAAAACCGCTGGAAAGAAATAAAGAGCCTACATTTGCCAAGTCAGGCTCTCTCCGTATGCATTTGTGCAACACGATGATATGTTTAATGTTTGCATTCTTGAAACTCTCTCTGTTAATGAGCTTTAAAGTATTCTTTAACAATATTCTGACTTCACTTGCCTCCACCTATGATGCACACAAAATGTGAAATTGTGGCAGAAACAAATTCATTAAAACCAACCTCATAAATTAAAGGAAGCCACAAAAGTATGGTATTACTCCATAGACCAACCACTGTAGTGATTACTATATCTGCGAAGTCTATGCAAGACCATCAGCCTGATACAACCTGATGTTTCTACCCTTTCTATGTTCAGTATACACAGTGGGGTCTTTTAAACGCCACAATCCAAGGCAGTGAAACCTTTTCTTTCTCAGCTTAGAGATAGCCTTTTTATTACACAAGAAATCAAAATATGACGACCATTTTAAAGAAGCAGCCCACAGGGGTTTTGCTTTTGAAATTAAGGAAATCTCGTTCACTGCTAAGAGAAGCAAAACATTGTTTTCATATATCAGTATGACTGACACTTTCTTGACAAGAATTCCAGTGCTATTTATACAATTGTTAACCAAATCTCTTTTCAGCCAGATTCCCAGAAAACCCTTGCGCAGTTAAATATTCGGGCACAAAAAATTAGATACTGGAAATCTTATAAGGCAGATGGTTTTATGAGGTTTCCAGACTAGGTCGGTTTGTATAAATATCATGGGTTTATTTGGAACCAGATCCAAACCAAAACTCCAAACAATTTAATCATGACTATTTTAGTCACACATAACACTAAACAAACAATTAAGCCTTGGATATATAAGAACATTCCTGCTCTGTGATTTCGTGTTGCCATAGATAAAAGATTGTAAAACTTATTGTACTTTTGTGCATAAGCATGTAATCAGACTTTCAAAAAGACTATTAACATACACATATATTTATTTATTTGTTTATACTTAGACTTCATTAGAAGTGCAGCATCTAATAATTTAGTGTTAGAAAGTAATAAAAGAAACTATTTGAACCACAATTTTTCAGATTCTGAGCGTTTCACAAATTGGCACATGAAGCTGACTACATTGTTTCCTTTTTGTTGCCAATGTTACTTTAAAGTAACAGACACTGACATATATAAAAAGATGGAAAGAATTACATCACTGATGGCTACCAGTTAAGTCTGCAAAGCACTTTCTAATTTAGTTTTCACTTTTACATAATCACTAACATTCACTTTTTTCACTTAAATTTTTTAGTAGGACTGAAATGAATTGAAAAGTTAGAGGTCGTGAAGAATGAGAGGCTGATCACCAACAAATCTTTACATGTTTAAACAAACTTTCAGCATATACTCCCACAGCAGTAACCCAAAGGCATCTGAAATGTGAAAAGTTTATTTGCTGCAGTATGTTTTCCTTAAGGAATTCTGCTAAGTTTAAAATACATTTTCTCTGACATTTGCAACACAAAATATGATTAAGTTGGCAGCTGCATAGTGACACAGATTTGCATATGTCTCTGAACTCAGGGCTTTAAAAGCCCTAGTTCTACATGCTGTGTAACATGGATTACTGGTAAGTTACCATACTGGTAAGTATGGATTCTTCTCTGTTTTTTCCTCTCTCTTTTTTTTTTTTTTTTTTTAAGCATCAGATACAAATTAAGTAAAACACAAAATCTGTACTACCTGCAAATATGACATTAGGACATTTAAATCACAGGCAAAAAAAAATTTAAAAACATAAACGTGAATTTGTCAAAGTTCTTAACTTAGATATATTTCATGAAAAAAACATACCTTCAGGTTTTAAATTTCTATTTCATACCTATCTGAAAGTGTGTTTGTTTTTCTGTACAATCCACTTGATACAGTAAAAAACATTATTCTACCTACAAGCTCTGTTTTTGTCTTGCACGGAAAAAACATTTTCTGATCTTTCCATTGGATCTTTCTGATCCTTCCATTGACTCCCCCTCCTAAAACACTGAAGGTCAAACTCTGCCTTTTTCAATCCCATGCTCCGTTTTGGGATCTGTGGAGTTGTTTTAAACAAAGGAAAGGCCAAAAAAGGTCTATACAATAGTCTATACTCTCTTTTTCAACCTTAAATGAACAGTAAGCATAGCCCCAGTATGTTTATTATGACAGCTCTGTCCACTAATGGTTGTTTGAACATTGCAAGGTGGAGAGGAAACAAGTCTCTGTACTCTCTTGGAAATATAAAAAGAGGAACTGAATGTGACAGTGCAGCAGATTATCCTGACTTTGGCAATCCTCCCTCATCAACTACCTCACACTGGTGTCAGAAAACAGAAGATGCTGAGAAAGCTAACTCTGCATTGTTGATGGAACCTTTCTGGTTTTATGTAGTTTTCATCAGTTATATAAAACTAATCGCTTCAGTTTTTTGATTTGGGTCTTTTTGTTTCACTTTGTTTTGCATTCTAATGCTAAGGCTCTGACCAGAAATGACAGTCACTTCAAGGAGGCTTTAAAATTTGACCTTGCAAAGAACTTTGGCCCTCACAAATGTCAGTGACTATCTTTGCTTCCACAAAGAATTAGGGTTTGGGGTTATCTTACAGGAAATGTGTAACACTCTATTGGCATATGCACTAAATCTCTAGAGAATTAAGCAACCAAAGAACAGTTTATCAAAAAAATGGCACAGGAACTTTTTCTTCCATTGCAGTTTCTTGAAAAGAACTTCATAGGTATAGAAGAACACTATGTGCCCTCAATACGCAAGCAATAATTTCACTGCAGCAATAAAAGATACCAAAACTCTTTGAGAACATGGCACCTCCTATTCAAAACTCATTTGCTCACAAACCCACATCTTCTAAGGAATATCCCACTGAGGCCAGACTTGCCCTAGAGAAAATCCTGGCCAACCAATCCATGATGTTCCATATGGTTTTCATCTTCTCAGTTAGTAACATATTTAACTAACTTATATTATGCAACATTTGTACAAAAGCCTAACGACCATCCGGAGACAGTAAAATCTGAGGCTGAGAACAGTGACTCCATTTCAGGTCATACAGAGTTACAAATCTAAAACTTGGTGGGATATAACCCAACAGACTGTGTCACAATTGCCACACACTGCCCATGTCAAAGATTAGAGGTTAGTCACTATACAACAGTCTTGAGGATTATTAACAGTACATTTCAACATGTCACAGTAAGGAGAACATGCCAGACGAAACAGGATCAAGTAAGTTAAGTAGACTGCCCCTGCAATAGATACAAATGTTGAAGAATCTGTTATCTGATTTTAAGTCTTGTACTTTTAACATGATGCTAACTTGCTAAGGATGTGCTACTTCCTAATTTTTTCTTATCATACATTATCCAATATGATTCAAATTATCATAAATTAATATTTTTCCTTCTGTACACTAACTAGAAATACATTTGAATCCAATCTCTGCTTGGAATTATAGAAATACACACTATGGTCATGTGGAGAACCATTCTCATAATTTATACAAAACACAAGCATTTTTGTCCAGTAAAGGTAAACAAAATAAGAGTACCACTTAAGTGATTATTTTTTAGTTCATTAACTTTATTGCTATGCTTGATTGCAAAATAGAAACCTGCTTATAGGTATATAATTCATATAAGTTATATATGTTATATATATAAGTTACAGGTATATAACTCATAACTTATGACCATTTGTAATTTGATTGAAGTGTTTTTCAACTAGCTACTCATGAGTGCCAATATATCTTTACAGTTGAAGTACAGGGAGATATTCAAACAAAATGAAAAATACAACTGTTATAGGCAAGTCCTCTTCTTGTGGCAAAAGTGAAATACACAGGCGGTACTTTAGTACAGCCTGACAACATTTCACTAAAATGGAGGGCACCTTAAAAGTAAACACCTGAGAGGAACAGCTACCTGGACTAAATAACACTTAACTGAAAAACCAGAATTTTGGGAAGTACATAACATTAATTGACACAAAGCCATGGTAAAAACAAATATATAGAATATATTCTAAACATAGGAAGACACCTGTAGCACTGCACTGTAGAAAACATTACATACAATGTTAAAAACTGTGTTCAAACTTGGAGTTAATGAATGTCCATCAAGAATATTCAGTTACTGAGGAGAAAACCCAAAGCTGATGAAGGCATTTTGGTGGGTACCATCTGCTTTGAACCTCCAGGTGGATTAATACAGGATATAGGCTTTTTCTAAAGTGTTCTTGATTCCCACAGCACATAGAGAAGATAACTTCCATGGTAAAAATGGTGCTAAAACCATTATGTGGGCAGAACAGTTTACAGTCTCCTCCATGATCAGCTCAGTTCTTCGTTTTCTAACTGTAGGAAATTATTTGCTTTTTTCTTGACTGACAGAACAAAATTTTAACCTAAACCAATTTTTATTTCTACTAGAAAAAAAAAATCCAGTTAAATTACATGCTTGGACACTTCTTAATATTCCATAACAATTTCTTAATAAACAATGTTTTTTCAAAAGGGTTTGAAATTCTGGCTGGTGATGAAGATCCAGATTTGTTAATGAGAAATTTTTGAAGCTTGGAAAGGGTTAGTCCAAAACTTTTGGGAGATAAGAAAAAGGCTATATCGGCTACATGGGATGAGTTCTTTAACATAATCTATGTTTGACATCCAGTTTAATGGTATCAATGGGATTTTTATTATTAACACCAAAGTAAGAAGATTCAAGTCTAAATTAGACAGCTACAAATTCAACAAAGATTAGACAGATGGGGGAAAAAATGTGTTCTCAATAATGCAAAGATGTATTAGAAAAACAAAAGATGATAGTTGCAAACCAGGTGTAGATGCATCCCAAACATGGGCGCACGCAGTTTCTTCTTGCTTTTACAAAACACTACTGAGTTGAACGGAGCTTCACAGGATGTAAAATACGACCAAAAAAATTCTTCTGTCATAAAAGGGAGAATACAAAGAAAACACCAAAATGATAGAGCAGGAAAAACATCTGTATTAACAATTTCAATAATTGCAGCAGATGGATTTTTGTCATTTGCCAAGAGTTGCCAAAAATATACTGGTGCATTTAACTGAGAAGCTAGCCAGCACTATGACTTCTCTTGAAACTGCTACTTGGTGAGTCCTCCTGAGCTCTCCACCTACTGAACCACTCATTAAATAATTGCAGCAAAACAAAAAATGTTATAGTAGAAGAGATCTTCTTAAAAAATAACAAAAGCTGTATTGTATCAATATCAGGAAAGCAGTGTAGTAATACGACCAAATACAGGAAACAAAAATCAAATAGCATTAAAACAAGGTATTGCTCCCCTACCACAGCACAGCAAAAGACTTATTTTGCTTCCATTTTGCCTACTTTAAACCAATATATTTCCTATGATTTAACAAAGTTTCTTTCAATTCATTCAGATACAAATGAAGGTAGAGCCAAGGCCATTGGTTTAAGAAGAACAAAGGATCTAGTGTGAAATAGCAAGATTCGTACTTCAGAACGTAGACACCTGACTAAATTTGCACTCAAGACAAGCAAAGACCGGTGAGGTACTAATTTAAGTAAACGAAAAAATTAACTTCACATTCAGAACTACTGCTTCCAACTTTTTAATTTCCACTGTCAAACTTCTTTCCATCACACCAGATAACTACACTGGATTAAATCATGATCATAATAAAGAAATTGTTTTCTGTTATGTTACCTGTCACTAGCACAGTTACTTGTTGCTGTCCAGTCATGTTGAGGGTTGACTAGGATGCCCCAAGAGAGGAACACAGAGGTTGGGGTAAGAGTGCCAACTACTAGCTGCAGAGGCTTTTGAGTCTTGGTCCGACCTACATAAGAAACATATAATTCCAATGACAAGTTAGTTTTCTCTCTCCTGCATTACGTAGGGGAAAGTTTTTGCAGTTGGATATTGAAGTAAATGAAGACCTGCTTCTACATTTGAAGGGAAAGGTACAACAGTTCTTCTTTTTTCACAGTCACCATTTCTAATGTACAATTTACAAAAGGGGTCAGAGACAGTGTCTGTGATCCATTTGTTGGCTGCTCATTAAGGCAAGTGAAACATCTGCAAGGAAGGGAGAGTACTGCTTTTCTGAAGCCAGCTGAGCATGAATAGAGAAAAGAAATGAAAAATAAAGTTGGCATAAAGGAAGGGAGGATGCAGCTAGCAGGCAGCAGAAGCACAGATTAGGAGACTGGTTTAGAAACCAGGTATCGCCACACAAGCCTCAAAAAGACTATTTTTTTACATCCCCTCTGGACTTGCATAGCATTTATTTCAACCTAGGAAGAAACTGGAAGACTTCACTTCCAGACTTGGAGATCCAGGGCAAACCTAAAGGAATTTTTCCTATTATTTGGTGGGTAGAACAGAGACTTGCTTACTAAGTTTTGTTTCATGTTTGTCTTATTATAAGTTCTAATTATTTCTCTTTTTTTCAGCCTACGTTCCAGTTAGACCTAGTTTTCGAAAATGAACAGTGGGTTGTTTTGGTGTGCTTAGTATAAGAATAACCTATACACAGATTAACTTTAAAGCTCTGGCTGTCTTGGACTGTGTCACCGAAGGTGTTACACAGAGTTCAGGACGTTAGGAAGTCTCTCTTTGTGTGAGAGAGAAATAGTTACTTGGCAAGACTCTTAATAACCTTATGTCCATAGCTAACTGATACTTTCTACAGTATTCTTCATCAAGAGCAAAATAAAACCTACAAAAATTCTTTTGCTTTTAACTGTAGGCAGATCTGAGTTGGTGTCCACATCTGGGGGCATTTTTATCTTTTAACCAGCTATTACATTGAAAATGTTCAGCTTTTGCATGCTACTTAACTTTAGCTTTGCTCTCAATGGAGTTGCACAACTGTCATATGGAGAAAGAGCTTCCTTTAAATAAAGTTTAAAATCTTATAGTTGGAAATGAAGAAATGATCTAGAGCAACTATTTTGAATCTGTTGTTTGCGAACTGCTACAAGCCTAAGTCAAACCATTGGTGTTTGACAGATGATTAATTAAAGGACATTCATATATTCTTTATATCACATTACATACTTCAAAAATCCAAAGGATGTGTAGCTCCTCAAAACGTATGGGTGACCACAAATTCTCTAAAAGTTTATAAGCCACTGATCCAAGAGTTATATTTTTCACTGTTATGAAACAGATCTAACTAACAGATCTGCCCTTTGAACCCTACTATCTCTTCACTTAACAAGCCCCAGTGAAAGTCTGATTTGTACTTTCAACCAATGCATGCATATGCATTTAGAAACATTAACTATGTGGGCTTTTACTTTATATTGATGATGAATGTGTTGCCACAAAAACCTCACAAACAAAGAAAATCCCTCTCTACCCTTAAGACAAAGTATGACTCGCTTTGAAATACTGTGGAGCATATGATACTTCCACAGGGCAAATTTCTGAATAATTTTCTTGTTTTCTGGACCAGTTCCTATAATCTTTCTCCATTTTTAAATAAAAACTTAAAAACGAACAGCTTAGTCATTTACCAAACTATTTGGCCTGAATTTTGACCTGACATTGAATGTTCCCAGGTATGGAGCATCTGCCACCTCTCTGGGCAACCTGTTCCTGTGTCTCACCACCCTCATTGTAAAAAAATTCTTCCTTATATCTAGTCTAAATCTACCCTCTTTTAGTTTAAGACTATTACCCCTTGTCCTATTGCAACAGGCCCTGTTAAAAAGTTTGTCTCAAACTAAAAGCAAGGAATTAAACCCCAACAATATTAATGACATGATTAAGGTCATGTAGAAAGTGTTTGGAACTTTGATTCCAAGCATGAGATTCTAAGATGAGAAGCAAATTCAGATTTCTGCTCTGCCATGCACAATTTAAGTTAGAAACATCCTTCTTTCCTTAAGTTGCATCAGCAAACTTAGTAGTAGTACTGATTTACAGATATATACACACAGAAGTCACCATTTTTCAATGAGAAACAAGGAGCACCAATACATCCATGCACGAAGGAATCCTTACTGATAGTTTGGGAAGAATAACTTTAATACACCAGATCATTATATTTAAAAACTTTTTTTGCATGCACTTGTGACCTCTTTAAACATCAGAAATTAGTATTCTAAATCTCAATTCTCATTTGTAAGGACTTTTTACAAGAACAATATTCAGGTACCTCTTCATGTTTTGAACACCACATGTGCAACTAATTGCTGACTAGGAAACGCTGTCCTACATTTTACCTTCCCATGTATGGAATTTGTACATCCCAGTCAGACACCTACAGTTACAAACATCTTTTCAGAGAAACCCAGTAAAAGATTCTGTCTTCCTTTAACTACTTTAAGAAAGAGGTGCAGTAATGGTAAAATACCTGAACAAGATTTCTTGTTATTAGAAATGCGTGCTGGTCTTACTGAAACCAAATACCGCGGCTCTGCATCTGTAAATAAAGAAAGCAGCAATTAGTACAGGCATGCTATTTATTTGAGAAAGGGGTTAACTTACAATGAATAATAAAAAGTCCAATATTCAGTAAATGCTTAACATGTTATACAATATTTGTGATCTTCCAGCATGTTTGTTTTAAGCTTTATTCACCAATCATTCAGAAATATTCTAGCCATTAGGAAAAATAATACTCCCATGCACAAAAGATTTGGCAATTGTCTTTCACTGGGACACAAAGAATAAGTGAACACGGCACGACATACATTTAACATCTTAATGCAAACATTACTTGGAAAGTGAAGAGGAATGAAAACCCAGATGAAGAGGAAGACATGATGGCAAAACAGAAAAATAAAATAGGTGAAGGAATAAGAGGGCAAAGCCTGAAGAGTACAACCAGAGATATCTACTCTCCTGACAGGAGCTGGAGGAAATTTTACTACAATATTTTCTGTGTTCTGTTTCAGCCTATACATCTTAGTTTTCCTGTTGTAAGCAGTTTCTCAGTAAAGAGCTGACCTACTGTAAAAAGACTAAAGAAAATGCATTGGGCATTTAAGAGTGCATATACCAATAAACTAACAATAAACTACTAGAGATTTGCATAATTGTCTGGTTGAAGGAAACAACACAATGTCAGACATGCTTAAGACAGTCCACATCGGTTACTGGCTTGTCTTATAATTAGGTTTACATACTTTTTCCAGAGACTTACTATGAGATTTAACTATTAAGTGCTTGGACAGTTTTGAATACTCTTTATGAAAGTAAAGTTATTACTAACATCCAAGAGAAAGGGACTAATATTTTTGTAAAACTCTCAAAGGACTGTGACTTTGACTGGAATTTCTGGGTATTGTTAGACTAGAAATAAAGTTTCATGCAACAGGAGAGCAACAGTTTAAGTGATTTTCTTATTCATAAGTTCATCTCAGTGACAAATTCTATTTTCCAGACTTTCTGACATTCACATTTCTTTTAATTTTAACCCCTATGCATTTTCTCCCAGGAAAAATAAAATTTTGCAAAATATTTTTTAAATCTTTACAGGAAAGAATCTCTCTCCGTCTTAACTCCAGTTCAGATTTTTTGCACCACTTGCCATAAAAGGTTCAACTGCTTCATTTTAAAAAGCTAATTGAACAGATCATATTACATAGCAGGAAAAAAAAAAAAAAGCCCTTCCAAAGACAGAAATTTTATCTTTCAATTCAATCTTCCCTGAATAGCCTAACTTTCCTTTAAAGTACACAAGAACTGCAGCCATTCTAAAGGCTACCACAGTCTTTGCTAGCTGGGTGTCAGTTGTGAACCAGCTTAGAAAACTAATGGAAATACTAGTCTTTGTAGGAAATAATTAGATGAAGCCAACCAAGCTTTACACAAACTCTAACACATTTCAGAGACATCTGATGCAGTCTGGATGACACAAGAACATATGGTAAGAGGCTACAAGTTCTGATACATTCATGTTTCTGGCAGTGAAAGGCAGATAACTTCACCCTGCAGCTTAAAATAATAAATGCTTTAATTAATACAATGTTGAGATGGTGATTTTAGTTTGGGGAATTCATCTTCAGAAAAAAGATTTTTCCCTACTCTTGATATCAGATGTCAGAGATTTCTGCCCCTCATAATTATTTAAAACCAAGCTCTATTCTCACTGAACTGTAACACTACAACAGAAGTCACAGGAGCTTCCAAAGAGATATCTATGGGCAGAATTTGGCTCACTGTATATGGATCAAAACTACTTTAGCTACATTTTTTTAAAAAAAGGATTGCTCTATGTAGAATTGTTATTCTACTTTAGACACATTTATCTAAATCTGTATCTACAGGTGGGAGACTGAATTTCTTGCACAGCTCAGTGTAACATATACTTCGAAGTCTACCGATTAAACAGAACCTCTGAGAAAATCATTCAATTTTCTCTTGCATCCAGATTTCTGTAAGGAGAGAGGAAGGAAAACGAGTACCAAATAAATCAAAAGTGCTACTTAAAAAGCTGTGCCATTGTGGGGAAAACCACTCTAACTTAACTTCACTGATTCTGTGCATCTAAGACACTGGAAACCCATACTATGGGTGTACTTTAATTGTTTAATTATTGTTTTTAAATAGGTTCCAATTGCACCCGGTATAAAGATAACGAAGATGAGCATTGAAAACAGCTGCTCAAAGCAGTGGAAAAAAGCTAATTAGTTGAGAAGAAACAGCAACCCCAAAGTGCAAATATCTCTTCATGTATAAAAAATGTTTTTTAATATTTGGGGTGGCACACAGTTCTGGGATCTGTGCAATCATCTGGATATTTTTTGTATTGACACCTAAAACCAGAAATAAGTGACACTTTAAAATAATTTGTTTTGCCTGTACTTTAATCCCAGTTTTCTGCTGTGCATTCATACCCACTCATGAGACTGTTATAATTCTCACAAAGTATTGAACAACCTTAATTTCAACAAAATTAATTTCGCGCATCACCTTGAAAGCTCATGAATGACAAAGTCAGACTTCAAAACTGCAAAAATTTACATTCTCATCAACAAAATGTCAAAAGATTGTGAAAAAAAGTTATCCAAATGGTTTGAAACAGCTTGTTTTGCCCTGCTCCATTGCTGGAAAAATTCATTCTGGCTGCAGTCTGAAATGACGTGTGTAGCAGTGTAGAAATAGATTATCTGTTAAACTAAATGTGGTAATAAACATGACTGTAAATGTCTCCCTGCACATCTCAAAGCTACAAACTCTGGTATTTATCAGGAATCATTAGTTCTAACAGGTGGTTTTGTTCTGTAACAAAATGCTCTCAGCAGGAGTATTTTGTGTTGCATGCTGTCCATTAAGCTTTTTTTGTGGATTTAGCAAATGTTGCCTTAATAAAGAATATAACACAGGCCCATTTCCCAGAGAACTCACAGCTCTTCTGTATATAATACAATATATAAAAGAAAGTATTTAGAAAAACAGGCTAAGACTAGATATTGAAAGAGCTCTGCTATAGAACAGGCAGGTTTAAAAAGTACCACTTTTCTGGTTTAGAACCACTGAATTTAAGACAATATTCTGACCATTATAACTAAAATTAGAATTTTAACTTAGCAGAGGAGTGCATCCAATACCTGTGACACAACACTAAAATGCTGTTCTGAACTTGACTAAAAATATATCTTCATTTAGAAATATGATTTGCCATTCCTGGGCAGAACCATCCATGCTACTATGTAAGTGGTAAGAGTACAGCAACTGTAGTTTAACTTAAACCAATCTGTTTGTTGCGCAGTATCAAAGCATTATGCACAGACTGAAGAACACAGGCCTTGAAATGCTTCTAGTCTGGACAGAGACACATTCTATGTATATGGAAACTGAAACCAAGAAAAACAAACAGCTTGCTTAATCTCATACCCCTAAATCAGGTTTAGAAATGGGAGTTCTTTTTCAGTCTTTTGCATTTCTTTTATTAAGTTCAGAAGAACACTAAGTTTTCACATTGATTCAGTCCTCTTGCTGAGAAGTATATGTATCAGTCATCATGACAACACAGAAGTCATCTGATGCTACTATAAGTTAACTCATTTTCAGTGACTTAAAACATTGTCTCACTCATGTATTAAACTCTATCAGGTTGCAAGAACTATTCATGATCATCTGTGTTCCTTTATGATGCCTATATATGCATAATTGACTCTACAGAACCATGTCTGCAACAAGCAGGAATATTGGGCAGAGGTGAGTAATACAGGAGGAGAAATAGACAATGCTGTGAAATACAAAAACCTAAATAAAATGACAATTTAGCTTGTGCTACTTCATCTTAATGCTTAAGGGATAAATTGACTGCTAAAATAAGAGGTAGGCAGTGGAAAGTTGACCATCAGACCCATAAAAATACGAGGTTCTGACTGTGTCACTATGATCCACAGAATATATCAACTATTTACACTGAAATATATTTAAAAAGAGAAGTGCCTTTCTAAAATAAAATTATGACCTTAAGTAAAAGCAAATCAAATCACAGAGTACAGACAAACCTGTTTACAGCTGAATATTTTTATTTTGTATGAACTGTGTTTACTAAGAAAAGCGACATAATTAAGATAGTTACACAGTTAAGGCTAATGTTCAAATACTTGGACACAGATTCACAAATCTAATATCTGCCCCCAAAAATCATTTCAACATACATCAGTATATAACAGAGATACATATGATACAGACGCAAGATACAGATCTGTCTGTGTCTCATCTTGTAAGGATCCAGAATCTCATAAATGAAGGATCCCTACAGAACAATGCAATAAATCCAGTTTGAAACAGATTTGCAAATTTGGTACGAAAACCTTAGCAGTTCCGTGCTGCTTAACATATTCTTGAAGGGCTGCTACTATAAAACTAACATAATAAATCCACTTGTCTGAACCTGTTACTGCCTAGCCCCCTTTATTAAGGCTGGAATGAAAAATATCAAGGGTAAGAGCTCCTTTCAGTTGGCACACAACTATTTTTATAAGCCCCTTGAAGTTGCAGATCAGAAATAAAGTCCAAACAGTGACCGCTTTAATTCTTTAGCCAGAAAATACTACAAGAAAATGCCCAGATGTACCACAAAAATGCTAGTCAACAATCCATACCTAATTACAATTACCCAAACATGGGTTGTTTTCACAATTCAGTTGAGAGCTGCCATACAACATCGGAATTGCTCTTTCAAGTTTAGATATCCACAGCTGAATAAAGCAATGTCACTTTGGACCAAAGTACAACTCCCTGACAGCCAAGCATACACACCTAATCAAAGGATTTTTGAAGCAGGAGGGAAGACTAGTCACACATTTGTGGCACTAGTATTTGTAAAGCAATAGTTTTTGTATTTATAACATTTGACACACACAGTAGACATCCGTATCTGTTCACTACATATTCTTAAACACCCTACTCCCACTTCTCAAAAATATTGGACAGAAGCATTAATCATTTTGTTTTAGCTTTTAAACATGCTCAAGGAGCTACTACAGCTCAAGGAGCCATCACAAATTAGATGAAATAGTTTTCTGAACTTCAATTACTCAGTATTTTTTCATCCAGACAGCCTAAAAGACACACACACATACTACATGTACACACAGGTATGTCTATAACTTAGAATCGTAGAATCATAGAATGGTTAGAGTTGGAAGGGACCTTAAAGATCACCTAGTTCCAACTCCCCTGCCATGGGCAAGGACACCTCCCACTAGACCAGGCTGCTCAAAGCCTCATCCAACTTGGCCTTGAACGCTTCCAGGGATGGGGCATCCACAGCTTCCATGGGCAACCTGTTACAGTACTTCACCACCCACAGAGTGAAAAATTTCTTCCTAATATCTAATCTAAATTTACCTTATTCCAGTTTGAAGCCATTAGCCCTTAACCTATCACTACATGCCCCTGTAAAAAGTCCCTCTCTGCCTTTTTTGTAGGCCCCTTTCCGATACTGAAAAACTGTTGTAAGGTCTTCCCGAAGCCTTCTCTTCTCCAGGCTGAACAACCCCAACTCTCTCAGCCTGTCCTCACAGGAGAGGTGCTCCAGTCCTCTGATCATCTTTGTGGCCCTCCTCTGGACCCATTCCAACAGGTCCATGTGCTTCTTATATTGGGGGCCCCAGAGCTGGACACAGTACTTCAGGTGGGGTCTCACTATGGCAGAGTAGAGGGGCAGAATTGCCTCCCTTGACCTGCCAGCCACGCTTCTTTGGATGCAGCCCAGGATATGGAGCCAACAAGGAGAGTTGTACTTCTGCACCTAGTAGTGGCAAACAAAGAGGGACTGGTGGAGGACATTAAGATTGGACCATCTTTTCTCATGAGGAAAGGCTGAGGGACTTGGCCTTTTTATTCTGGAGAAGAGAAGACTGAGGGGACATCTCATCAATGCTTATAAGTACATGAAAGGAGGAGGGTGCCAGGAGGATGGGGCCAGTCTTTTATCAGTGGTGCCCAGTGACAGGACAAGAGGTAATGGGCACAAACTTGAACACAGGAAGCTCCATCTGAACATGAGAAGGAACTTCTTTACTTTGAGGGTGACAGAGCTCTGGAACAGGCTGCCCGGAGAGGTGGTGGAGTCTATGACTCTGGAAATATTTAAAACACACCTGGATGCCATCCTGTGCAACCTCCTCTAGGTGAACCTGCTCTGGCAGGGGGGTGAGACTAGATGACCTGCAGAGGTCCCTTCCGACACCAGTGATTCTGTGATTCTGTAACACCCCCAAGTCCCTCTGCTCAGGGCTGCTCTTGACCCACTCTCTCTGCCCAGCCTGTATTTGTGCATGGGATTGCCTCGACATACATGCAAAATCTTGCACTTGGCCTTGTTGAACTTTATCAGGTTGGCATGAGCCCACCTCTCAAGCCTCTCCAGGTCCCTATGGATGGCACCCCTTCACTCCAGCCGGTTGACTGCTCCACACAGCTTGGTGTCATTGGCAAACTTGCTAAGCGTACACTCAGTCCCAACATCTGTATCAACAACAAAGATGTTAAATACTACTGGTCCCAGTACTCATCCCTGAGGAACACTACTCATCACTGGTCACCACTTGGACATTGACCCGTTGACCACAACTCTTTCAGTGTGAACATCCAGCTAGTTCCTTATCCACCAAGTGGTCCATCAGTCAAACCCTTGTCTCTCCAATTTAGAGACCAGGATATCATGGGAAGATGATAGGATGGTAGGTAGAATGGTAGGACAGCGTCAAATGCCTTGTACAAGTCCATGTAGATGATGTCAGGTGCTCTCGCCTTATCCACCAATGCTGTAACACCTTCGTGAAGGCAACCAAATATATCAGGTGTGATTTGCCCTTAGGGAAGCCACATTGGCTGTCATCCATCACCTCCTTGTTTACTATGTGCCTTAGCAGAGTTTCCAGGATGATCTGCTCCTCAGTCTCAGATGTGAGACTGACTGGCCTGTAGCTCTCCAGCTCATCTTTTTACCCTTTTTGAAAATGGGGGTTATGTTCCACCTTTTCCAGTCAGCAGGAATGTCACCAGACCACCACGACTTCTCAAATACAATGGATAGTGGCTTGGCAACTTCATCTGCCAGTTCTTTCAGGACTCATGGATGACTCTCATCAGGTCCCATGGACTTGTGCACCTTCAGGTTCCTCAGCTGGTCTCAGACATGGTCTTCTCCTACAGTGGGTGGTACCTCATTCTCATAGTCCCTGGCTTTACTTTCTGAACCTTGGGCAGTGTGCTTATAGTCTTTGCCAGGGAAGACTGAGGCAAAAATGTCATTGAGTACCTCAGCCTTCTTCACGTCTCAGGTGACTAGGTCTCCCATTTCTTTCTGGAGAGCGCCCACGTCTTCCTTAGTCTTTCTTTTGCCCCTAATATACCTATAGAAGGCTTTCTCATTGTCCTTGACGTTCCTGGCCAGATTTATCTCTATCTGGGCTTTAGCTTTCCTAACCTGATCCCTGGTTGTCTGGACAATTTCTCTGTATTCCTTCCAGGCTGCCTACCTTTGCTTCTGCCCTCTGTAGGCTTCCTTCTTCTGTTTGGGATCTCCTTGTTCATCCATGCCAGCCTCCCAGCATTTTTGCCTGACTTCCTCTTTGCTGTAACGCATCACCTCTGAGCTTGGAGGAGATGGTCCTTGAATAATAGCCAGCTTTCTTGGCCCCCTCTTCCTTCCAGGGCTTTATCCTACTGTATTCCATCAAGTAGATCCCTGAAGAAGCTAAAGTCTTCTCTGCTGAAGTCCAGGGTAGAAAGCTTACTGTGCATCCTCCTCACCACCCGAATAATCTCAAACTCCACCATCTCAGGATCACTGCTGCCAAAGCTACCCTTGAGCGTGACATTGCCACCAGCCCCTCCTCGTTGCTGAGAACAAGGTACAGCACGGCACCTCTCCTCATTGGCTCCTCTATCACTTCAAAAAGGAAGTTTTCATCAACGCATTCCAGGAACCTCCTGAATTGCTTATTGCCTGCTGTGTTGTCGTTCCAACAGATATTGGGATGGTTAAATTCTCCCATGAGGATTGTTCCTATCTGTCTATAGATGGCCTCAGCCACTTGACCTTCTGGTCAGGTGGGCTGTAGCAGACCCCCACTGTAACATCATGTCCCTGCCATCCCTTTAATCCTGACCCATAAGCTCTAAGTCAGCTCCTCATCTGTCCCCAGGCAGAGCTCCATGCACTCCAGCTGGTCCTTGACACAGAGGCAACACCCCCTCCTCATCTTCCCCGCCTGTCCTTCCTGAAGAGCCTGTATCCCTGTGACATCCCTGATATGAGCCCCCAGTAAGCAGCACACTTCCCTAGAAAGTGCATTAGGTCAGCAAAAGGGTACCTCCATACCTCTCAGAAGAAAGTTGTCTACTACTTACCACAGAAGAAACATTTCAAAGACTGCAAAGTTGCACAGAAGTAAACCAGCACTTTGGTGTCATTATAAAATAAAAAACCCAACTGTTTGACTAAGGTTCTGTAATATTAGTGATATAAAATTATTAAAAGAAAAAAAACCCCTTTTATTATCCACCTTAAAAGCTTCAGGAGACAACAGAATATAACAAAACCACATGCTACTGACACATCAAACTAATATAGGAGAACACGTACTTTCATATGCCATGAGCTAGGCTACCAAATAAGTGGCAGCAGGCAACTAACGTGCACTGCAAAATGGCAGCAAATTCTGCTTATGTTCAAGCATACTATTTCAATTCAGTTCAGTGTTCAGCCAATACAGGAATGCAGCTGAAAGCAAAACAACGTAATAATGAACAGATTGACAAATTTAGAATACACTTTATTTTAAAGTGTTACAATGCAGCATTAGAACTCATAGACCAGCAGATTCAGAAATCAAAACAAAGTACTTTTCAGATTCAGGCTGCAATTCCCTATTGTGAATTTAGGGATTGCTAAAGACTTACTAGAGGATGTTGATAAGGGCAAAGGCCAAAAGTGGAGAAAGGGAAGGATCAATGTGTATTCTGGTGTTACAAGCATGGGAAAAGACAGAAAAGGGAGACAAAGGGGCTGGCGTGAATGAACCTGCTGCTGCTCTGTATGCTTGTAGCGCTGAATGTGCGGCTGCTGACCTTCTCCAGGTCCTCCAGTCAACTAGGCTCAACTAACATTTGCAATAATTTTTTTATTAGGAAGCAGCATACTTCTGATTTAATGTTCACATTATTTGGCATCTTGAAAACCACGTGGTTAATACATCTGCACATTTTTGGGAACTGATCAGATATAAGAAACTGCACAGCGAGATCTTTAGCTAAGCACTGCTTTAGCATACATCCTTGAATTATGCTTTCTAAACTGTGTTCAAGGTGGTACTAGAATTCTTCACTTTATTTATTAGTTGAATTTACACTTTGATGTCTTTTGGCAAAGTCTGAATAGCATCCAAGACCAATAATAACTTTGTTTACTGTCATGTAAACTCATAAAGTACACTCAGCACAAAAGAAAAAAAATCTTGTATCCTGATAAAGAGGCACACTTCTTTGAACCGAACTTTGATGCTGCCTCATCATTGTCATTTACCCTTCACTGCGATTCAAATTCACCTATCTAGCAATGCATGAAGCTGCTCAAGAGTTTCTTGCCAGCATGAGCTCATTACAAGTTCAGGAAATCCAACAGAACCCTTTGCTCTTTGTACACGCCCTCTGCAGGCAGTTCCCAATTAATGGATAATGTTACGCAATTGCTGGCTCAATTATTATTTTAGTTGCAAAAGAAAGGAAAAACAAATATTTTAAGATAAGAATCACTGCAGTGAGGTGCTGAACATTTTAATGGATGAAATGTAGGCGGATGTCACACTTTCTACAAAGCCATGTATCTCCCCTGGAAATCCTACGTAAGATCGCATCCTTATTAATTTCTTTTAAAATACATGCCTATAGACGCATGTAATTTCGTAAATTAATATATCTGCTGACTTCAAATTTATTATTAACAGCGTCATAAGAGCTATGTTATCCAGCAGAAAATACGACTATAAATTTCATCTTAATCAACAGTGACCAGGTTGGAAATATGGAAGTCATAGGCCTTGATGTATAAATTATTGTGTATATTGTGTCATCTATTAAAAAAATAAGTTAGTCATTGCTTCATTCCCCATACCCCAGTTCCAATCAGGGACAATTATCCCAAACAGAATACCAATTATGCTGCTCCATTAACAAAACCAGGCATACAGACTCAAATTAAGGAAATGTCTGCAAGCCACTCAATTCTGCTCTGTATACCTATACTGTTTGTTAGAAAGGACAAAGGACGTGTTAAAGGACTGATGGATTTTAGGGAGGGAATCATGACTGACTTATACGTCAAATCTGTATGTTTTCTTACATTGGCCTAACTACTAAATTAATGAATCTATTTTTTCCTTTGAGTAGGGTCTACAGTTGATTGCATATCTGTACCATCTTCACTTACAAATCTCCTCTGAAGAGACAATTTTAGTACTAGTAGGAGAAGATCCACTTTTGTCTAGATACAGAGATTCCATTCTCCCGGATCTAGTTATTCTCTCAGGAGATTATATTCTAAAGCGAAATTCCTTGATCAGTTGGGGAAACATACCCTTTAGTAACTAACAAATGCCCTTAAATCTCCATTTCTAATCTTTACATTTCAGCTACCAAACCAATTTAAGGTTGTGATCAAAGTCCCTAAACTGACTGGGAAAGGTGTTCTCTATCCATGAACCACTAAAACTGACAGGAGAGGAGCAAGCATTAAATTGTATTAGTCTTGATCTAAATAGGCCACAACGTCTTTTCACATTTGTCAATCACTCCCTCCACATCCTGTTCAGTAAAAGTCACAACCAACTACTGCTCAGGGCAGCCTGTAAAAGTCTATCTGCTTTCTGTAAAAGTTAGATAAGACAAAGCATGAGAGGACCAAGAGGGAGTTCTCAGGGTGAATGTGAATATTTTTGTATAAACCTAGTTGTTCTGATTGTGGAAAAATGGGTGGAACGCACTGAAGAACTTTTGCAAAGTACAGTGGCACTTGAATCACTAGAATATCTAGACAATTTTTACTGTGAAATTTTAAAAAGGAATTGTTTTGATGTGAATATAGCATGCTAGGCCAACTTCATCACATACGAGATGTACTAGAGAACAAACATAACCAGATTTTTCGGCAATAGGGTCTAGGAGTTTTGTATCTTTGGAAAGTATCTTGAAAATATTTTTATTGTTCCTCTACAATACCTTATTTTTTCTAACATCCACATAAAGTGTGTGCTGAGCTGAGTTCTCTGTCTGTCAGAATAAAACCTAACCATTGTTTCTAAAACTAAGAACCATCCTGCATTTTCTCCAGTTTATGCCACAGAAACTGGTCCCTGAAACTGGTTGGTTGCTAGAAACCAACACCATCTTCTCTTCACCTCTGCCACACAAGTCACTTTAAAATAGAGCCAAAAGCACAACTGATGTTTCTTACTTTAGCTTGTGTTCTGTACACAGATGGAAAGCACATTCAAAATTGCAGTTTAATGTCATGTTTGATATCAATGAATGGGAGAAATGATGGGCTCTCTCCTTCCAAACTTCAATAAACAAGTCCACAAAGCATATAACCTAACTAAATCTCTTAACTAAAAGCAATAGCTCCAACAAATGTACTGTTAATCGCCTTAAATAAATTATTGTGATTTGAAGTACATAGTGCTGTCAGCTTCTTTTATTCCTGTCCTTTCAAAGATATTTTCTTAAAGTTGGATATGCTAGTCTTTATATCCTTTTGGTATCCTGCCCATACTGCTCATACTGACATAACCTCAAGTCAAAGGAACAACCAAATTCCCTTCTTCCTCCCTATCCCAGGCAACAGGTTATAACATTCTTGATGAGGTTTAATGTCTTCCATACAACAGCTCATGGAACTCCATCCATAACTTCCGACATAGAAGGTATAGGTTACTCTATAACGTGTAGAAATAGAATAGGCCCCTGCCAGAAAAGGCATTATTTTGATGGGAACGTTTCTAGCAAAGGAAATCAACCACACAGTTCTCAAAACTGTTTCATTGTTTCTCATATTATTTGTTAAAAACATGCACATCTCCCTTGTATTCTGCTTTATAACTGCAACTTTAGGCAAATCATCCCAATTTGATCTGTGATGTGGTCAATATAGTACGTTCTCTTAGGACAATGAAAATCCTCAAAACAAATACCAGTATCAAACTTCTCCAGGCAAGAACTATTTGTTCTCCTTGAAGGATCTCCTAATTCCACTTTCATCTGAAATTATTCAAGGCAACCTTAAACAAACACAAAGAAACTCTGAGCAACAACCAAATAAACCCCAAAATTAAGAAACCCAAAGATTCATATTGTCCTCACTCTCTTCCCACAATTCATGACAACAGGAGCATGCAAAGCAAATATACCTTACCAAGTTCTGTTACGTAGGATTTTCCTTCTGAAGGTAAAGGAATGTATTGATTAGAAAAGAAGTTGCTTCCATAACCTAGGACAAAACCTTGTAGTTTGGTGTTTTGACTTGGTCGAAGATACCTCATGCAAACGGTGTCATCTGTTGCATTGATCTGAACTTTCAGACTCTGCCTTTTCACTGGGGAAAGAGTAAAAAAAGAGAAGATGAGAATGTATTGTCTCGTAATCATATATTCAATAATGGAATATGACAATATAATAATATAGGGCTCTTTAATTTGCTAGTCGCAAGCAACTGAGCAATTGCTTAAAGGTGTAGTCTCCTGGAACTAAGTGTATTTTAAAATAAGTAAACTAACAGTCATGTAAAATTGTGGTTTCCAACTTCTCTGTTTTTCCATCACTAGTTTAGTGCTATCGTTAGCTGTAACATCTTCTACAATTGCAGCAGTAGAAAAGTGCATTATGTAACTGGAAAAAATGTAAGTATTTTTTCCTCTAAATGCAGGAGTTATAGTATTATTAACCATTTATAAGACTCGTAGGCGAAAAACTTGCAAGTTTGATTTATTTTTTTTTGATTAGTAAAAAATATGAAGTTTTAATATTAAGTTAATCAGATTGCAAAATTAGGGTAGAGGAAAAATAGTAACTAGATTGAAATAAAAATGGTTAAAAGGTACATTTTTTTTGCTATGTTGGGCTGGTAATGTAATTTTCCAGTTGGAACTACACCAGGACACCTAACCAACATATAAACTTTACTCAAAATTACTAAGAAACTTTTTTTAAACATTCATTTTTATGCTTTCCAGGGGAGCAGCACATAAAGCAAGAAACATCTTGTATATCCATCTACAACAACTTAACTTGTAACAACATGAAATGACTTCATAACAGAATAATCAAATTTTGAGGCTACAAAAAGGTGTTTTGACTTCTTTTCGTGGGGTGAGGGAAGATTGGCTTTTCCTTGCTTTGTACTGACAATTTTAATATTCCGTTGTCACTGTTAGCCTTATATTTTCAGAACTGCTGAATGCCAATACTTAAAAAAAAGTAATCACTTTCCCCGAACTTACAGTACTGGCACTAGAATAGTACACTTTGGCTTATTATTTCTCTTCTCATTCTTGAAATATAAATTTTCATTCCCAACAGATTTTCAAGCATCTCTCCAATCAAGAGGGCTGAAATTAACTTTTCAGGAAAAAAAAGCAGGAATTTGCACAAAATCATTTTATTTCAGGAGCTAAATTCTGAAGGAAAACAGTAACGGATGTATGACTTGTCATTAAATAACAGGATAGAGCAATACTGAACTTCCTTTTCTTTCCTTCTTTCCTTCTTTTTCTTTCTTTCTCTCCCTCACTCTAACTCCCTTCCCTTCTTCCTTTCTCTCTCTCAATAATTGTAAACTGATATTCAAAGTTTCTTTAAAGAAGTACACATTGATTCTCTGCTATCACCAGAGACAGGTGATAAAAAAAGGCCTACCCACCTTTTTTTTTTAAGAAATTCTAATGATTAGACTTGCTAGAGGCCATAATCAGCAGCCTGTGGAGATAATTTAATAGTACTGTCGAGCACCTGCACAGTTACAGTGCGGGTAACACTTGCAGGTACAGTTGCCTGCACACTGAATGTAAAGACCTAAGCCAAACACTTTACGCCTCTTCCCTTTATAGAAAGAAGCATACAAGTAAAATTGATGGAAAACATGTGCCTCCGATGAGACTCTTCCTTTATCTAAAGACTGATCAAGTAAAAGCACTCAGCCAGGAAACTGTCAAAATTTTCCAAAGGCAACTCTGCCAGGTTACAAAAGACTGCAACGCTTCTAGAAAACTCTCTGACATTTTCAGCAGTACAATACTATCACAGTGGCAGTTGCTTCCTTGTCTGGGAGACAACTTCTTTTCCTTTCAGTATATGAAACTGCTGCGGGTGTACAACTTTGAATAATAACAAGGCTCCAAATAGCAGCAATGAGCAAGAAAACCCACCAGACTTCAAATCTCTCTAATACGCTTCATAAAGATGCTTAGTAAAAAGCGTTCCATGTCAAAAAGTTTAGGATTATTACCTCTGATTGACAGTGAACTAGATTTGTTAAAATTCTGTAGTCTGCAAAACTCTCATCTAATTTAGGAGAGCTGAACATAAATAAGAGGATGGTCTTCTGGTCTCCATTGAATATTCATGCCGAAGAAGAAAGCAGGACTTTCAGTACTTGATTTAAATATGAGATAATAATTTGATTTCCATGTCAAAATTCTTAATCAGACAAAAAATTAGATTTTAAAAAAGTTTAGTAAACATCTATTTTAATTTTAAATTTACAGTAATTTCACTTTATTTTCACAATTGTTTCTATACATCTCTCAGCTATACTTTACATTACTTTGAAGACCTAATTCTAATTCAAGATTGAATTCAACTAGGTTTGATTCCAATTAGATAGATACTGTATTGTACTCATAAGTAGTCAACTATAGTGACAAGGGGTCTTGACTTTATTTAAGCCTGAAAACTGTCAGTGAAGTTTCTAAAAACAGAAAGTCTAAATGGGATCCCAAGACAGCACCATTTTTGAGGTAGGACCCTTTAGGCCTTTCATTTATAGCTAACACATCAAAACCACCAAGAGAGCTTTTAAACTCAAAGCCAATTCCAGCAGAACGTAAACAGGAATAATGTATTTTTAAAAATAGAGAATAAGGCAGAAGCAGAAGAAAAGACTAATTTAGAATTAAAAAAATAAATTCTTGTCCTCCCCGCTTTGTCTTGACATGGCAGGTCCTTCCCCGCTAGTTCACTTTTAAGTACAGGATCCTTTCAGTGATGGCCTGGATGGCAACAAATACCTGCAGAGTCCCTGCAGTGTTTAGGAAAAAATCTTTCTTTTCCTGTCCTCGGAGATCTAGCTAAGGGGTCTCTCTTCTTAAGATACCTATCTTCTACCTCTCCTGTAAGCTCTTTGCTTACTACTTCCTTCTCTGCACAAAGCAGAGGTTCCACTAGCTGAGAGGGCTTATTGACCTCAGCAAGGGCGCTCTTCTCCCCTTCCTCTTGAGGGTGCAGCCTGACCCAAACAGCAGCACAGGGCAACGCAGACAAATAGCCTTCTTCACTATTATTTAGCTGCACGTTTTTAAAGGAAAATAACTGTGCTAAAGCAACGACACTTCATATGACTCAACAACATTCCCTTCCAAGGACTGCGTGCGTTCCAGATTCGCTGAAAACAACGGATGAATTTTAGCTGGTAAAACAATTAACTATCAGAGGCTGACCACCTTCTGGAGGTGCGTGGGCAGAACTGTATCTAAAAAGGAAAAGGCAGCTTTGTGCAGGAGAGAATGTAAGCCCAACTCTACTACACTGGTCAGAATTAAAAATGAACCAAAAAGCTTCCCATGAAAACGTAACAAAATGCAACTCATATTGAGGGCTCTGAGGAAGGCCTACATGGTCACTTGGAACCCTTGGAGAGGACAAGAGGTATATAGGGAGGGCATAGCAGCACAGAGGGACCTCTCTAGCCAGCTGGGGGGACTTCAATGCTACATGCTGCATAGATGCTGCCAGCCTAGCAGAGGGAGGGCCAGCCTGGTGCAGTACAGATAGAAAGGACTTCATATTAATTAGCTTGGTAAAGGGAGACTAATCTCAGGAGCACATTAGCAAAACAGCTTTCACTTGTGTTGATCTCACAGTATTTGGAACAGCTAACAGGGAAATCAGGCATTGCTGTTTTGAGTATCTCTACCTTGGCCACCACTCGGATAAACATTCGTTAAACATGATCAAATGGACAAGGGAAGTCACAGGAACCTGACTGTTATGATACTGTGATAAGAATGTATTTGATTTTGAGAAAATAACTTTGTCATTATTTTAGAATACCTTTCCCCCCACACCCCGTCTCCTTGATGAAAGAGTTGAATCATAAACTAGACCTCCGCAAATTGCAACACAGATTCTGAAAACACCTCGCAGACAGAGAAGAACACCTGCAGACAGAGATCAAGGCAAGGTTGAATTTTCCTAACTCATATTCACTTGTATCAGCTTTTTGCCATTTGTTATTGAAACTTTGGTCTTAAGTATTTGCATTTGTAGAGCCATTCTTTTAAATTGATGCCATTTTCAAATGAAAGATTCTAGGACCCATAGCTATCTCTAAAAAACAGTCTTTCCCTCCTGGCTTGCCAACAGAAATTCCACCCTGATCTGCAAGTATTCTCTTCAACAAAAGTCAATTGATTGCCAAAACCAGCAAGCCAAACCGTGCACGGCATATCTGAACTAAAAGCACTATGTTAAGTGCATCAGTCCACTTGCAGTGTTAGAATTGCTCCAGGGAAAGGACTTGTTGCCTGTAAGGGGAAAGGCTTCTAAAGGCGGCTTAATGAATCAGCTGCATCATAAGGGAGCTCTTCAGAAAGAAGAAAGTAGCTACAAATGGTCTGAAGAATTCAGCTGGGAGCACCATAGTTTGACTAGTTGGGAAAAAGAAGTGGTCACATACAGGCAACAGGAGCCAAGAGCAAATAAACATTGACATTTTTGAAATATTTAACTCTAAATTACCTAACTGAAATTCGTATCTTTAAAATGTGAAAGCGGCTATGGAAACTAATATACAAAGTATTTGGCTGGACGCTCAGTTGTTCAAGCTTTGGATCCACCAAAGATTATGTGAAGTATCTTCTTTTTCTTATCACTTCAGTTAATCATGGAGTAACAGAGGAAGATTGGAGAGAATTCATAAGCACCGCTACCATCACTTATTCACACAATCTAGTTCTAACTCAGGTTCATATTCAGCTACAAGACAAATGGAGAAGTCCAATTCTTAACTTCTATTTTCACAGAAAAAGTTTAGTCAAAGCCCTTTGATTTAGGTCTAACCCCTAAGAAATCACCATTGCAGAGCAGTTGGAAAGGGCAAAACAGTAACTACTAAGAATAGATTTACGTAATTCCTTTGCTATGTAATAACTGGAGAGAAGGAAGGAACAGAAAAGGTTCACTGGGCTAGTTGCATTAAAGCAGCAGTTCAGCAATTCAGTACTGGGGACCTATAAAAGCAAACAAAACCACCTGAGAGCTTGCTTCTCAGAACAAAAAAAAGCGTCTTGTTTCAGTAACAGAGAATTAAAGCCTTTGAAATTCTGTGTCCCATGCCCCACTATATCATTACAATATTGTTGGTAACAAAAGATGTGGAGTTACTTAAAATTACCAGCTGGTTTGATTTTCCTCTGTTTCAAGGAACATGAGAGAACTTGGGTGATGAGGTGACTGGAATTTGAATTAACTGGCTCTTTTCTGTTTCTACCCAAACCCCAACCCCCAAAATATATCTTGGCCCTGTCAAATAATATATCTTCAGCTGAAGAGCACTCTATTTCTCTCTTCAACTTAAGAAGGTATGTCAAGAGCTGGTTGATAAGTTATTAACTAATAATTGACGCATTCAGAAATAACTCTGAGGTGCTGATATAGTGACAAACTTCAAGAATGAAGCACAAATGAAATAAGTAACCATTTTTTGTTTTGAAATAAATTAATCTTGGCAACTTAGATTTTTTGAGCGGTTTGCCTTCTTCACTGAAGGCTGAGCAAAAGCAACATTGGGACGAGACATTACTTTCACTTATTCTATAAATCTAAGGGTACGCTGTAAGTGTGTAGGGTCTCTCATGATCAAATACAGTCCTATTTTTTGGTTTTATCCATAGAGTGAAAAGCCTTGAACTTTGCCCTACAAAACTGAGGGTGAATACAGCTGTACTGTATTACAACAAATTTGGCTTTGTCATCAGAATTCCTTTTGCCTTACATTGAAACTGTTTTTCACCATTTCAAAGATTTTAGAGGGCATGAAGGCAAGACCTAGCACTGCCTCCCAGAGTGCTAGACAAATGAAGCATGCTTTCAGAAAATATATTAGCACCATCTATTTGTGAGCACCACCTCACTTGTAACATTCAAATTGTTCACAGCAGTGCTTTCATTTTCCAAATCTGATGCCATAGTGCCACCAGCCAAGATTTCAATGATAATCTAACACTGTGCAAATTTTATTTTTGCTATTTTATATTTTTGTATTTACTTTGGCTCCCAAATGTGGAGAAATATTAGTTGTTTGGCTCAAAATCAAATATAGCTTAAAATGGGAAACATTTAAAAATAGTTCTGTTTCTATGCAGAATAAACAAGACACACTTCTAAGACAGCCACAGCCATGGAATCATGAAATAATTTAGGGTGTAAAGGACTCCTGTAGGTCATCTAGTCCAATCCCCTGCTTGAAGCTGACCTAATCAGATGAGGTTCCTCGAGGCCACATCCAACTGAGTCTTGAAGATCACTAAGGACGTAGATTCCATAACATCTCTGGGTAACCTATTCCACTTTTTATCATTCTTGTGGTTTAACAAAAAAACTTGTGCCTCTTGTCATACCACTGTGCACTTCTGCAGAAAATCCATCTGTTGTCTTTGTGTCCTCCAGTCAGGGAGCTATGGACAATGTCAGATCATCTTTCTCATCACAGATTACAGAAAACACCAACACTCCTAGCTACAAAATCCACATTAATAAATACTCTGAATAATGAAAATAGGTGCCATATAGACCATACCCTTAAAAAGGACAACAAAGAATATCTTATTAAGAGAGGGTAAGCTAAAAGCATTGCACATAGTTTTGCCATTTGCAACTGAAGTTCCCCGATCAAATATTTTTTTCAAAATATTAGTATGCCTACACTCTGTACACAAGTCTAACATTACTTCAGAAAAATAGGCTGTCAACATGCAGCAGTTAACTTTGCAAAACACACACATGCCCACGTATCTACAAAAGTAGCCTAACTCATAGGCTTTCAACTTGCGCTTACAGGATCTCTGCTCAGGCAGCTGCCAAAAAGATGAGGAAAAGCAATGTTATTCTTACCTATGGACCAACATTTATTTCACTGAGATCCACTGGCATGATTTTAGGGATAAGCAATAAGAAAAGTTACAGCAATAAAATTCCTGTTCCAGTTCTAACACTCTCCTTAACCTGAGTTTCTCTACCCCAGGCTATTGAATCTGTTCACTTCAAAACCAGCTTGCTGGTTCAAGGAAGCAACTGAGGAGCAGAAGCAATCATTTCATTTTCAAATGCTACTTTTTTCACTTACAATTACACTATTTAATACAGAAATGGTGGTTCTTTCCTATTTTGACTATGACACTTGACAAATAGGATGAATGAAGCTTGTTATTTTAAGCCTTATTATCAAGGCTTATTATTTTGTTGATAACCAGAAACCAGTAATTGATTCCACCCTATTAGGTTTGGGAGTCAGCACCTCTTTTCAACTCCCACTGTAACTGAGATGGTAGATATGATAGCATGGTAAGCACAACCTGTCCTATGATTTGCAGTAATTTGAAAGAGAAGACAAGACATCACCAAAGAAAGGTCCAGTGACCTAAATTCCATCTAACTTTTGATGTCTAGTAAGACAGTTGGATGCCTCTGAGGAGGATCTACATGTTAAAGAGGAAGCCGCCTTCCAACAGGAAATACAGAATTTCAATTAAATCTGAGAAATAAACTAGAACAAACTGTAGCAAGCTAACTCCAAGACAAAAAAAAAAAAAAAGAAAATTCAATAAACCCCCCAAAATCTTACTGTCATGTAACCCTCCATACTGTATTTTCTAGCTTCTCTTGATGACAGAAGAGATCTTTTCAGCCAGTACAACCACAACACAGACACTTGGTCCATTTACTTGTTTTCAGAAATTGCATTTTATGACATCAGTTGTCAGATGGAAATTCTGCCGTCAGTTGTCTTGTGATACATAATCTGTTGGAATTCCAACTTCAGTACTTGCCCAACTCAGAATAAAGACACTTTCAAGAGATTTTTCAAATACACACTTTCAAAATATTTTCTTGTCAATGCCTTTAAGAAGTTTTTATTTGAAAGATGGCAACATTTTTTAGGCATATCGATGCTCTTAACAGACCGTGCACAGCAAATAAGACAGCATAAATTGTAATTCCCCTCTGTACTTCTTTCATATCATGGGGCGATTTTGGAAATTTCATTTATAACAGAAATTCACCACAAAGGAGAACAAAATATCTGAAATATCCAGTAGGGAAAACACTCAATACTGGTGCTCAGCTGAAGTCAGTAACTCAACTAACACCTCCATAGGAAGAGATGTACTGTGAGGGCCCAGGGTCAGCTCCATCCCTTCCGGTGCCCTTTCTCACAGCAGTCTTTAAGGATTATGAGACTTTTCCTTCAACTGCAATGAATATTTAATTTTAATAATGCTGATCTGAAATACGCTTTTTACATATATGTTTTTAATGGATATAGACTAAATAGATATTTCTCAGAGAAACTTGTTAAAGCATTTATATTACTAAGCTGTATATAAAGTTTTTAAATCTTCCCTCGCCAATTTCTCTGTAGTGATCACTACAGTTCAGAACTGATTTAGTAAGATGTTGCTCGCTCTTTCTGACCAGTAAGGAAAATGCAGAGGTAAAGATGCAGTAATCAGCAATTCCAACTTCTATGTATCTATATAAAGCAAGATATAAAAAAGGAATTTATCACTTGTATGATGCCATCTCTCTCACCTGTTTTCAGGTCATTCAAGCACTTCTCTGAAGTTCCATTTCCATCCTTTTCACCATCTCCCTCACAAGGTTCCTTACACATGTTGGTGTAAAATGATTTTTTATTGGACTAAGTACAGTAACTATCCTTATTTATAGGGCACAAAGCTGAAAGTAGCCTGGATTTAAACACAGGGTACCACTTCAATGGTCTAACCCTGATTTCTAGCTTTCATTCTGCAGCCCATACTCCTTATTTGTTAAAATGGCAAACAAAATTGAAAACAAGCAAGAAAAGCGTTGTTTGAGAATAACCAAGCCTGCAGCTCTGCAGGGAACAGGAGTTAAAATTCTGAAAACTGCTGTGGACAGGGTTTGAACAACATTTCTCTGGCTCCTGTCACAAGATATCATTTAATTTTTCTTTTAAATCTTAGAAAGTTCTGCTGCTTTCTTTGCCCAATCACTAAACTTAGTTGTGTTTAAAGGTCAAATATAGGTGCTAAAAATTTAATTTAAATAAAATTCAACATTGAACAATTCAACATATTTGAACGTTAGGGACAGAACAAAGCCTATCCATTAATTTCAATGAATGATGCTCCCTGAAATTTCTTCCAAGTTGAACCATTTTTGCTAAATACTACTTTTCAAATCAACAGTACACAAATCACAAAACTTTAAAAGACATTATTTGTCCATGAAAAAACTCCTCGCTAATAAAACAACCTCAAACCCTTATTTCAATTTAGATTATGGATCACTTGTTTGCACTAGGATAAAGCTTGATTTGGAACTGATGTAATTACAATCTCCAGGGCATTGTTCCCCTGGATTTACTGTCAGAGCTAGTTGCTTGTTGGGTTTTTTTCCAGACTGGCCTGTCATGTCTTTTTCTGGGCTGATGCAACTCCACCTGGACAGAGCTGATTAGACAGTGACTGCATCTTGCCCATTACAGCTGGTCTTTCCAATCCTGGCTCCTTGTCTGGTCCAAGGAAATAGGTCCAAGGCACCTCCACCCAGTCTGGGCTATGGAGAAAACTGTACCTTGGCCAAAGAACCTGACAGATTCTGCATAAAGACAGTCAATAAAAGTGTGTAGAAGACTGTGGAGAGAAAGAAAAGCCCCCCAACTTTTCTAGGTCCAACTCCCTTTTAAGCCTTCAAAGAGCACCAGCTAATGGAAACACCAAAAGAGAAATGTGGTCTTCAGACATAGCTGCGTATAAGGTATTTATATTTTAGAACGGATCAGCTGAATAAAAATACAGGCTTTTAACAACAGCACCTCAATAGGGAAAGGTCAACAAGATACTAAGAACTTAAGCAGGTGAGGAATTTAGATGCTGTTGGTCTGGCCGTGCCCACAAATTATAAATAGACTGAAACAGTTAGTATTAAAGACTGTTCACCTTAATGCAACAAGTTTCTTAAGAATATGTTAATTGTTAGGCAGAGCTTAGCATTACCACTGCCATTACCTATTCAACAGCAGGCAGTGTTAAGTATCACTACTCCCTTTATCCACTTCTGATCTACAAATATCAATGCATTTTTGAAGAATCAAAAATCAAAGGCATAATGAAAAACAGTATATGGCAACAACTACAACTGCACCTGCTTCTGAGAGAGGAGTGAAGATACTATACTTTACAATCCATGAAGTTATCATTCATTACTGAATGCACAGATAGTCTGCTACATGGATTCATGTGTACCCAGATTGCAGTGAAGTTCTCACATTGTAGCAGTCAATTTGAAGGCTGTTCCTACAGTATTCTGATATAATACATAGTGTGGTCACTATGTATTACATCAAAATACGTAATTTTGGGGTTTTTAGTACATCTCTTTTGGATTGATTTGCTGTGTGACTATTCATCTGGGGATCTTTTGCAATACTTTGGGAGAATAGGAGTCAGATTTAAAAGAAAAATATGAAATAACTGATGGAAAGAAAGTATCATTTCTACTATGTTAGTATAAGACAGCTTTGAATCCATGTTAAAAAAAAGCAGACTTAAATTGATATTTACATGTTTTTCTATATCTGTAGAACAAAACAGGTGGTCATATACTAAAACCTTCCTTCTATGATAAGGATTATCTTACTTGCCATGCTCTAAGCAGTTGAAAGAGCAAGTGTTCGGCTCATTATTCTGTAACATTGGCTTAGATGTTTTCATAGCTAATTTTACCTCCTTCTCTGATTCAGCACATAGTTATTTTTAAGGACAAAATTGCTTAAAGATAGTCGTATTTGGACATCTAAGCAGGGTTTGCAAGTTATACCAACAGAGTAAAGTTGACACCAGCATGTATTTCCGACTTCTAAGTTGTAAATTAATCTATGAGTCTCAGAATCACCAACATATCTAGGTATGTTTCAAGATTGTTGCCTTCTCTATTGTAAATCTGAAGAGTTGGCACCCAGTCCTTTTATGCAGTAGTCCTCACTTCTAAAAAGATCTCTTAACACTAATAAGCCAGTACACATGAGCCTTTTCTTTTGCGCAGAGCACTATGAAGTAGACCAACTTGATAAAATCCAGGAAAAAAGTAAAGTCGATGACTAGAGATACAGAGTATGTTACCCAGGAAAAAAGCTGGAATACATAGGAGTCATCCAGCTTGGAGGAAAAGTACATAGATAGATATGAAGACAGTATCCAAATACATAAATCAAACAAAACCCTGAGGGAAAGCAGTTCTGCTCCGTATCTGTGAAGAGCAGAAGTAAGTGACATAAACTGTAGCAAGGAAGAGAGATGGAAAACTGAAAAAGGCAGAGAAGCTCTGGAACAAACTGCCTCAGGAATAAGCACAAGGGGATCAAAATGATTTCAGGAAGACCATTTCAGCTGCACGTTTCTTTGCAGAAATGAATATTTCTTCACTTGAAGGCTACAGGCTTTTCTCCTGCACCTCTAAGTATGCACCACAAAGCCTCAAGAAGGGCTGCCCTCCCCAATGCTATGCTTCAATTCCAATATCCCACTTCCTATCTCTAACGTATAGATATGGAAAATCCAGTAAAGCATGATCTCTTCAGTATATAGATAAACATAAGAGAACCGCCAGGTAGAGGCAAGAACAATTTGTCATGTGAGAACAGGAAAATATCTCACTGCGATTGCTTGAGTAAGGGCAAGAAAGAGCATCTAGGAAACTGCAAGCTGTTCAGTCTACCCTCAGTCACCAGGAAGAGATGGTCACACCTACGCACAGGAAATGCAGACTGGATGCGTAGGTTACAAGGCAGATGGAAAACTGGGCTCGAAGAATAGCAGTCACTGGTTAAAACTCCGAAGTCCCCATTGACAGTCTCTGGTTCTCGAGCAATACCCACAGTAATTCCTAAATCCATTTCAGTGAGGGAGAACATTTTGTGATTAGTGTACCCTTGGGAAAGCATTTGGGTTGGGCAAATAAAAGAAGATGAGTTGTATAGAATGATCTGCTGTGATATTGAAAGGAGACAAACTAGACCGAGACACACATTCAGAAACAGGTAACCATCAAGATACCTTCCTAAATCATCTTTACAGAATGGCAGTGCAATTAGTGAGACAGACACTGATGCACTCCTGATGCATCAGTGAATTTGAATGGTTTTCTCATCTGTCAAGATTTAATATTTAAGTAAACACACCCATGCCCATCTCAGGAGAACAACAGTCCAGTCTGTGGTTTTGTTCACAGGTTCTCAAATGATCAAATAAAAGGCATCTAAAATAAGATATCCTTCAACAGAAACAAGCAATTCATCAGCAGGTAATGTAATAATCTATTTCTAGCAAAAACATCTAAACCCATAGAAGTACAATCTGCCCATCACATAGAGATTGCATATGTAGGGACCATTCCCATGACAGCACAAGACATTTAACAATTCTTAAATGTATGCAAGCTTGTAAGAATGTACTTAGTACCTTACTACTGTCTAATGGGACTTATTTATAAATCCCCCATTATGCTGCGTAAAGTTGAAAAAGGCCTCTAATTAATATGCATCAAAAGATGAAAATTGAATGGGATCATCCCTTTGCTGAAGACATGATGGCTTTTCACTTCCAGCACTGTAACCATCATATGGTCACACAAAGTATCTGAGTTCTGTGCTCAGAATCTTCTAACACCCAAGACTTACAGGACTGCAAATAGTACAAGGATTAATAGCTTTGGATATGCACTTGGCAATGGTGCTTGCAATGTTCTGTGTTTTAACTTTGGAATAAATTTCCCACTTTTCAGAGTCAGACAGCTGATAAAGCAATCAAGTATCTGTAGCATACATAAAATTCTTAGGTGTTGCTGTGTATCACATGCTAAACTCAGAAAGAATAAGCAAACTTCATCAGTTAACAAAGCCAGTAACCAAATATGAAATGCTGTTATACTTTGAGAACTGCAATTTGGTCTTGTCAATGCTTTCAGGCTGATCAGCAAGGCTTTTAACCAGTTATTCCCTTTCAGCTTAGAAAGTTATCAAAACAAATGAAAAAAAAATTAAAAATCTCTCAGTGTTTCCAACAGAGCAGTCAAAATAAAGTGGTTTCACTTATGCTCTTGGTCTCCAAACTGAACATTCTCACACATGTCTATGACACTAGCTGGACACAGCCAGGTCTTATAAGGGATGATTCCAACTGCATATAGTTTTTCCATCTGGAAAATGTATCTCATCTTGCAGCATTAGACAAGATGGATCTCAAGACTCATGATCTGGCTTCTTATTAAAAAAAAAAAAAAGAAAAAAGAAAAAAAAATTAAAAAAAAAGAAAGGTAACAGATTAAGAAAAATCACAGGTCACGCTTTTTATCTTCTTCTATATTGTTCCACATTCTGAGTCTGCAGAGATCAAGGGAAAGCTTCCACAGTTCAAGCAAACTTCTGAAGAAAGAAGGAACAGACTTCCAGTACGTCTTTAATTAAAGAGGGTGAAAATAGAAATCACTAATAAGAGAAATAATTGATGATTTTAGGAAGTAATATCAAATCCCAAAATTTGTCAGAAATTATTTTTTTACTATGAACACCTTGTGAAGCAGAGGTAGTTAACTCATCTGAAGAAAACTAAAATATGAAGTAAATTGTTCTAAATCAATGGATTAAAGAAAAATAGAAAACAAATATATTTAGAGTCAGTACACAACATGTAAAATAAAAGCTATGTGTAAGATTAAGGGAGTACTAAGATGAGGTGAGTCACAAATACTTATTTTTGCTAAGAAAGTGTTTCAGTGTTTCATCTGTTCTTCCACCTATTTCCCTTCCTACATAGGATATGGCAGACAACACAGAGTTTACGTTCTCTGCTATATTTCCACATTCTATATCCATTACATCAGCTGCTCCATTTTCACCACATTGCCTTTTATCTACAGAGATGAAAGAAAGTAGTGAGGAATAACCTCTACTTCTAACCCATCTTTCTATGTCCATAATTACTTTTTTTTTTTCTTAATTCTCCATCCAATGTTTTAGTGAAAGAAGAAAGAAAAATTCCAGTAAAGAAAACACTATCAGCTACACAAAAGGAAGGCTTATGCTAATTTTGGTGCAGGATAGGGGCGTGTACACCCATGCACAGACCCATCAGCTAGGCAATCTGTGTATGATTGACTGCATTTTGACTTGTACTTCACTCAGGCATGTATCCAATTGTTTGTGGAGAATTTATGGTATGTAGAAAGTTTATTGAAGAAAGTCTCTCATCACTGATCTTGTAACCCAGTATGCAGTAGATTACGTTAATTCCCAAGGAATGTTCTCTGATTTAAGAGTATATTAAGTTCATAAATATTGCTTCATGACTTCACAGCATTTTAAAATGAGATGGTCTTTCCTGTGCCAGTTTGGTTTGACAACTGACAGATGTTTTAATGACACAAAAGCAAATTAATGGAATAAAAATAATCTAGAAAAGACAGGTCATGGAAAAAAATATTCACAATGCCTGATATTTCTACACTGAAATAGGACATAATTAAATCTATTTCCTTTGTGTGGTGGAGCATCTGTAATTTTTCTTCAGCCTTAATACTATGAACAACCTTGTGTTCCCTTCAAATAAATATACTAATAGCATATGACAGCCATTGCTAATTTCTGTAAGTATTTCCAAGTGGAAAGGGAACACAATAAACATCTGTTACATTACTGAGAAACCTTGCTTTCTAAGAATTCATTACTGCACATTAACAGCATATGAATGCTTTTATCAACTGCTATTCGATGATGTTACTAAAACTGGGAGAGTACAGGGGGATTGATGAAAGCCTGGAATATTAAAACAAATTTTGATGCAATGCATTTACCAAAAATGAACTAGATCCCACAATGATTTTGTGTGTGTGTGCGTGCGCATGACTCTGTCTGCTAGAGACTGTGAAATCACCCTCATGATTTGCTTACTTGCGTGCAAGTTTAGTCTAATTATAGATATTCCATTAGAGCAAGAATCACAAAATCCATCCAAAATTTGAAACAAGTTCTTTAACTCAAAAAGCTTGCATTAGTGTTTCAATCCTTTAAAACTCTTTTTTATGATGTTTATGCAAAAACTTGATAAACAGACAACATAAATTGCTCCACCATTGCCAACTGAGTCACGGCACATTTATCACCTACTAAGGAGAACTGAATAATTGACATGAGCAGGGAGACGTTTTTATTAGAATTGCCAGATCTTGCCTTCCTCATAATGAAAACAAAAAGCAGGAAGAAGTGCTGAAGAGATGCAGTATTTGTGCTTGTGATTTTGTCATAGCATAGCTAAAAGCTGGCTCTCATCAGTACGGGGGCCAATAATGGACTACTAATGCAGAGCAGTTTCATAGTTGTGTTCACAACAGTAAATAGCTGCTAATAAGCTTCATGATAGAGGAAGGGCACCTATTGATTTCAGCTGAACATGCAACCCCCTCACATTTACCTGAGATGGCTCTTCATCAAACTAAGAGAATTCATGGTTCTCAAACCTGACTGCAGCCATTTCCCTAACCGTGTAACAAGCTATGCTTCAGCGTACACTGTGCTATAAATAAAAACTGTGCCCTGTCATTTAATCCAACCACTTTAGTGTTTGTGTGAGCCAGAGATAATGGAACTCTGCCAAAATTTTCAAGTCAGACAATACAGTTTTCTTCCTATTATTTGTATCCCAAATCTCAATTTTTTTTTACCAACTTTTAGACAATTGTGCCCATTCCTTATTTTCAGCATATGGTTGTGCATGTTGTACAGACACACTGAGATTTAAAAAGAAAAGTGATAAGTGATAGGGTGTGAAGTCTTGTATTTTTCTCGCCATGCATTTTTCTTGTTCATGTATAGGCTTGAACTGTAGCAATGAGGGAATCAAAACTGCCAGAAAATGTTTTCACTTCAAAGTCAGAAAACAACCTTCTGGGACATTTCAAGTTTACATACTTGTATTTTTGAACCAACCACAACTTTATGTGTTCTAAAATGATTCCAGACTTTTACATCATAGAAAGAAAAATTAAATTTAATAATTAATACAAAGCAGAGGCAAGCAGCTGACAAAAGGAGAAAATATTTTTCCCTATGCAAGTTCAAAAATAATGTTATCCCACATACACTGCCAGTCCTCCTAAACTGGCCAGGTTCCCAAAGTATTAATTATGTAAACTCATATCAAGCACTCTGTGGCCATTTATAGATTCATGAACTAATGCCACAATTGCTGGTGACAGGAAAGAATATTACAATCTCTTAATGCTTTATTGAATTTTGCTTATCCTGAGCAGATTTCAAGAATAATGCAAAAACTCAGAACTACACAAAAATGCAGAAATAACCCTACAAAAGAAATTCCATCACACTGTGAGAATCCATTTTGCCCTTGACTCTCCAGCTTGAATGATAGCACTGAATTACAATCCCTTATTGAGTATGGACAGTAAACACTCTAGTGTTAGCATACTGCACACACACACAATAAATAAATAAAAATCAAATCACACACAGAGGTTTAGGTACTTCATTATGTTGGGTTTTACTGAAGTGGATTTATTCACATGGAGCCCTTCTGCCTTGACACATTTTGCTCAAGACAAACAGGATTTGTGTAAAAACCATGGGTACAATTAGCCAAAGAAAAAATTGTGGATTCACTTGCCCCATTTATTTTTCTTCCAGAAAACACTCTAAATTAAATATTGAATCATTATGGAGTGATGGATCTCAGCAACAACTCTAAAGTATTTTACTAAACAGAGGTTAGATTTTGTCTACCAACGTCTGAACAATTGCAGCAAATGCTCCCCTCCACACTGGGAGAAGACCAGTGTTCTTCTCATAAAAAAGCATTCTCTATCTCCCTGCCTTTAGATCTAGTATCTGCAGTAGCTACTGCCTCAACTCTTTACCAGCATTTTATTCAGCAATTCTGAAGTGGTGAAGAGTTTGGGCTGACATTCTTAATGTGGCCATCCTTACGCAACTTTGCCTGGATATCTGCACATTCTGATGACATCACTTTGGTTAAGCAACGAGTTAAATTAATTCTGGTGACCATAATTATAATCACCATTTCATCAACAGCAGAAATACACATGGTGGTTCAAAAATTGACCTGTTTTTTCTTCACCTTGACATGACACACACTGGTTTGCTTAAGTGGGGAAGCTTAGGGTTGATTTAGCCAGAGTATAATGGCGTAAGATGGGTATGTTTTGGAGGACAGCTGTACTGTGAAAGTTGGCCTGGGCCTTACCCACACAAAGGTTTAATTCATGATGTTGGCAGTAGTCATTTTCGTGAACGCCATCCTCACAGCAAAATAAGACAAATATATATTTCATAAAGCAAACATCTATTACATATATATTGGCCTGTATTCTAGAAAACCCAATTTCTAACTAAGAGAATTTGAATTAGGACCTGTCAGGCAAATGTGGGTGGCATCTGGCCTGATTCCAGCTGCCCTCTTCCACTTGGGAGCAAAATACAGACTGGGCTGTTTTGCTAACGGCACCTATTTTAGGCTACTGCTGTTCCAGAACACCAATACCTGCATCAGTTCACACCAAGATTTAACACGATATTGCTGCATAATCCATGCCGGTGAGTAAGTCTCCAACCATCTTCTGCAAAAGGCAGTAGTCAAGAACACTCTGCAGCAACAAATTCATCCTGCTTACCGACAACTTCAAGTCTGCACTTGAATTTCCCCAAGGAAAAGAAATCCACTAGGAGCTGTATGAACAGTTCTGACTATGGCAGGTCACTGCTAGCAATTTTTTCCCCCTGGAGCAGACAGAGTGTTCTGTTTGCACATGCAGTGTGTAGCACTCACCTGGTAAGTCCAAACACTCCAAAGAAGCCTCAGATCCACTGGTCATTCACAATACCACCAGTCAATAGATATAAACATTATACTATCCATATACAGTAGGTCTGGCCAAAGAGCAGCAGCAGGATTTATCTGACAGATCTCCCCTCAACTGAGTTACGTAGCTTGTCCTGCTGGAATGGCTAGAACCAAAAGATTATATGGAGGAGGACTGAAAAATAATATTCAGAAATTGATACTTGGGAACATTAAAATTAAAATGAAGAGGTGAACGGCTATGCAGATTACCCAGCAGTGAGATCATTTTAGAGGCATTCATATGCTGTGGAATTTAATCCTGGTGGAATCCACCCATATGTATCATCACACTGTCACACCACTGCCTGTGCCAGTATAAAAATGGAATTCTGGTATTACAGATTATCTTTGAGCTAGGAAGCCTGACGCTCAATACTGGCCTTTGATATGTTTTTGTCCAATCCTAGGACACGACTGACTGCATGATAAGATAACTTTGATTAAATGGGCTGCTATAATGGCAACATTCTTGTGGGTTGTTTTCATTTTCAGCAAAGAACGAGCCAAATTTGCCATGACATATCTACTGACTGAAAACGCTAGCCACTCAATTCTAGCAGATAAAGGATCCCTTTGAAATTTCTCATAGGACTTTATTGTCACTTATGTGCCATTAAACATAAAAGAAGTATTTCACACAAATCAAATTAATTTTATACTTCTCTTTCCAGACACTAAAAAAAGAAATTAAGTTCACCAGTTTCATCCAAACTGGTCCTCTTGTATTAGAATATGTTTTTTAAAGGTTAATGCATTGTGTATTTTGAAAAATAGATTCCAGAAAGATGTTTTGTAAGCCATGGAGAGAGCAACAAATCAACCACATGTCATTTCACTCCTTTTGTGATATTTTGATCTGCCAGCTTCATTATATGTTAAAAAAACCCCAAATTTCAGGACACTTACTCCTGTCTTACAATTTCTGCCCTGCTATCTTACATCTACCAAAGGGGTGCTGTTGGAAGGGGGGTGGCACAAAAGTTTAAAGATTAAGGTTTGGCTGTTGCAGTATATTGACTGTGATACATTGAAATAACTCAACATTGTTTTAACTGCTTGACACCAGTAAGTGAAAACACATGCCGAGTTTAACCTCTGGTTAGGCAGAAGTATTACATAACATAGCATAGCCAGAAAATTTAGCTATGAATAAAATTAGCCCATTCCTTTCCTAAATGTCAATGGTAAGTTTGGAAGTATACTGTAAATACAGTGTTCACTCTCAAAGGGATGTCAGTTATAATTACCATAAAGACAAATCTTAGCTAGCAGCTATCTACAATATTTTCTAACATTCCTAAGTACTTAAAAAAAAAACCCCAAACCCATCCCCAACCTTAGAGTAAAACTATTATTTTTCCCTCTTATCCCCACAGTTGACAACTGTAGAAACAAGAAAGTTTTGGATCTAGTTTTCCCTACATGAGTCTGTAAATCAAGCTCTTTCACATGGTCCCATAAGGAATGTCAAGTCTGTACTCTTTTTGCCTAAGAAGGCAGCAACCAGGGGGAAGGTGAATTAAGGTTTCCTGAGCCCTTCCTGGAAAGCAGAACAGGACAGGCCTGAATCCTGGAAAGTAGAACAAGGATGGGCCAGAATTCCACTCTACCTGATGACTAATTCAAATAGTAGGAAAACCACAGAGGTCAGAAACATGGAGAAAAAAAACAAAACCAAACTAGAAAAACATTCAGACTCTTCTTTTTAAAAACTTCATAAAACTGTATGTTTATGAAGAAGAACTATGAAAAGTTTATAAGAAAGGATCAACCCAAAATTCTTTTCAGCTCTAACAAAGAAAAACAGAACACGAACATACACAAAAACTATCAGAAACCAAGATTATAGTGAAAAAGTGCATTTCTACATACATCTGTGTTTTAACTGGGAAGTCAACTGGCAAAGTCAAAAACATGAAATGCTTTTTTACCAAATGCTAAGGACTAGTTCCACAACTGTTGCCTTCAACATTTGTATCATGTCCAGCTGGAAAGATGGCAGTGAAACACAGTTTACAAGGCAGTACAATCTTGTGGATTATGTCCTGTAACTTGCTTATTCTTCGTTCGTTCAGTTTGCTTTTTATCTCCCTCTCAGATTCAGGATGCTCTGCTTACCAAATCCTTTTCTAAGATAAGACCTTTTGTCTGTACTCAATTCCTGTCTAGAGAGATGATGCTGCATTCATTCTTCAAGGATGGAACATTTCTGATATACAGAATAATAAAAATTAGAGAAAGTACAAGTTATAATTGACACCTATGTATTGCCGCTGTTTCCATCCATCATTAAACTACTTCAAGTCCAACAGTGCTGAACTGAAAAATTGTATGTTGGATGGCACTGGCACAGTGGCATAAAGGAAGAGACAAAAATAAGTGGGAAATGTCCAAGATGCTCTTCTTTTTAATGAAAAAGAAAGCTTTAGAAGCTGGACAAAACTGAAGGGACGGTGGCTCAAATACTTGACAAGATAATCCCTAATTGCACCATCATCTTCTGTCCCCCACATAGTCTCCATAGGTACCGACTACACAGTTTTCTTAGCAGCTGATTCCCCAAACAAAAACTCATGAAACACAAACATAATTGTCAAAGAGGCATTGCCTCCACAATAAAACACAATACTCATCAACCTTACCTTTCCAATTATATTGCCTTTACTTGCGTCTGTAAAATCTTAATGTAGAAGAAGTCTGAATTATGACACAGCTTATAACTGCCTCATCACTTGTCATTTGCTACAGTAAATGTGACAAAGAACTGCACTAGGACCAGGTATAAGTAGATGCCTATTTTCTCTGCAGGCAAAACTATTATAATGTAGAATACACAGAAGCAGCATAAAGTTTTCACTGGAAATTTTAACTGGTATTTCCCTGATTTTGAATTCTTGAGTCATGTTGGTGGTGTTTCCAAATTATTCCTCCAACGCTGCCTTAATTTTTGCAGCAAAAATAAAGACAGAATTTTTCAATAAAGAACACTCTCTTGAGAACAGCAATAACATTTTCATTGTCATTCTAGTCAAATACACACTTGTGGAGGTGAAAGTATAAAAATACATAGGAGAAGGTAGTCACGTGTGTTACAGCCTTCTGAATAGCATATTTGCACACAATGTCTCAAATAGTGCTGGAAGTCACTGACATCCAAAGGGTGTACTGGCTTTGTTCCTTTGCAGCTGCAGGAGGCAAGATGTTCTTTCTACCTTGTATCACTGAAAGGAAATCCCAGTCCACCAGACCAGAGATAAGCATGTTTCACGTCCGGGAGAGAAGACTTGAGCACTAGAATTCCAAAGCAGTAGTAAGAGCAGCAAGATTCACACTGATAACCTGTTCACAGGAGTACTTGAACCACTTTGGCTGGATTGTTCTCCATCAGGTTATGAAACTGATTCTACTATTCCCCGTAAGGCAGGAGTGACTCTAGATCCTCAGTTACATAGTTCATGACTTGAAGAGCACAGGAATTCACTGGAATTTAAGCTTGTTTAGCAGGGCAGAGTAGCCCTCTTAACAGAATACCACCACTACATATTCTCATTTTAAAAATATTTTAAGATCCAAATATACACTTGACTTATAAAAAAAATCTGTACTCCCTATCAAACAAGAGAAAACTGTAGAAAAAGACAGTCCCTTGAACATTTCCAGATAACTGCTAGGTACTAATATATTTGGTTTTTTCAATGCAGTCAATGTAAATAATGACCTGAGAGGCTCTGCACACAAAAGAATTAGACTGATGTTTCAACACTGCAATGCAAGAATATTCAAAAAGCTGTTTCATTGAAAAGAAATGAAGTTTCCACCTGCAGCTTTATGCATTTGGCAAACAGAACTTCACTTCTGCAATGTTATTTTAGGACAAGAAAAAAATGCATCCCAGAGTTAATCTCCCACTGACTGCAGTGGATCAGTAGCTTTGTCTGAATTTCGCAGTTAACATAAATTTACAGCCACTATTCTATGGTAGTGAGCAGAAAGTTCAGTGAAACCATTTAAAAAGACAAGCACTAGAAAAGTTCCTTCCCTCAAAGTAGGGAATACATACAAGGTTCCTCTCTGTTCAACATAACCCTCCCCTATGAAAACTGCCACAGTAGTTTACATATAGATTGCTTTTTTGATAAAAACAAGGTCTGACAGTCTGCTTGACTTGAACAACTGCATATCTATTTGTTACTCAAAATAAACTCCCCCACTATTAGCAGTAGGCAGAAAACTCCACATTGGCTACAGAAGATGAGCTTAAAAAACAAACAAACAGACAGAACAAAAAAAAAAAAAGAAAAAAAAGAAAAATAAATCTTTAAATAAAAGTTTCTTGGGGAGGAGGGGAATGAAAAATTACCTCTTCTCCTCAAAATACATTTAGTTTCCCCATCCATGAAACAGAATCTCCTAGGAAGCCCTCAAAGTCTAATTTCTTAATAAATGTTCTCCTAAGGAACTAAATCACAGCTTCCTTTCTAAACATTACTGGTTGCAGGAGACTGCAGATGTAAAATGCATTACAAAGCACAGTGGACTCAGGCAAGCACCTCTACAAAGCTATACGTGCAGTACAGAAACAGTTGTGAAAGTGCTGTTTTAATGCCAAGGTACTACAAAGTGTTTTACGATTTAGATACAGAAATATCCTTTCATTTTGTGCTATGACTGTTCTTCCTGCAGTAATAAAATACTAGTAAAATGCCAAAGTTACATGGGTCACATTAGCAAGGAACAGAAGAGATAGATCACTGCCAGCTTTGCAAATCTACTGTACTTCCAGACTCCAGGAGAAAGGAATAGTTAAACAAATATTCACACAGGTTTGGAAGATTTTTTTCTTCTTGTGGCAATTTTAATAAATCATATTTCTCTCCCCCAAAATGCATGCAACCTGACCTGCAAAAGTCAATTCCTATTCAATTGTTAAGGATGTATATAAAGGGATAGCATAAAAGTTCTTTCAAGACACAACTGAAATCTTCCACCGACAACACACGGTGCTTCTAAGTCACATATTCTTTAAGATCTTAAACCACAAACCTTCACAGTACTGTCTAAATCATTATAAAATCATCAAATACATTACTTTGTTTCATGGTACTTCAAGATCCCATGAAAACTTTTGAGCTTGTTGAATTCAAGAGTTTAAAAGTTACTCTCTTGTACCTGGACCTTGCCCTGTTGACTGATCTTCTTTCATCTTTTCCATTATCTTTAATCATTCCTAACATGCTGAAAGCAAATTTCCATGACAAAACACAAGCATTAAAAACCAAAAAGCCTCAGAACAGAAAAACAAACAAAAACCCAGAAAGTTGTCATAGCTACTTGCCTCTTGGCAATTTCTGAGCATTTCCCGGGTTTAGTGCAATATATCCACAGAAAAGAAGAAAGACCAATCTTGACATCATGGTCACAAACCAAACCTCGCACTGGGAATGATTCTGACAGGTATCACACAAAAGTACTGCAGCTGCATTTAAGTGAACTGTTCTCTGTGTGACAAGAGGCAGCAACACTTTGACACAAGCTTCGTTTACACAGTGGGAGGAGACAGGATGACATCATTCACTCCCACTGGAAAAGGAGAATTAGCATTTAAAAAAAAAAAAAAAAGAAAAAGAAGTTTATCAGGCTCCCTCTACAATAATCTGGGGTTTGTTACAAGGTCTTTCCATGTCTCAGGATAAAAAATTACTGTTTGATCACTTAAATTTCATGCGAGTAAAACCAGGTGTATCAAAGCTTCTATTAACTGAAAATTGATGAGAGATATTTTCACTGTTTTATCCAAGAAAGCTGGACTTAAAATGCAAAAATAACATTTGCAGTACTCACAAAACTGTTTGCTATATTGAACTAAGTATTTTTGCAATCTCAAGATTTTGCTTAAGATTAAATTGGGCTAGATGTGGCTTTCATCCAGGCAAAATAAATACTAGTTTCATTTGACATGACATTATAAACAAGTATGATAAATATTTATTTAGCAAAAGATCTTTGTTTGCAAAAACAAAATGTTGGTTTTTCCCTTGTGTCTGATTTTGGCAATTTTAAAATATTTTATATTTTCTCTATTCATACGTGTCTGGTGAGTCAGTGGGCACAATTCACATTGAAAGCAAAAAGTTAATGCATCTCCTTTCAAGGGCTAGATCCTCTCACCACTTAATAAACTGTAAATTTAGAAGAAATTGCATTATTCCATTAAAAGCTGTTTCACTCAATGTTTACAATGCGATTACTAAGAACAGAATTTGCTCCTACTCACAACTGAGAAGGTGAGAAGGAAAGGGTGAATTAGAAGAAAAAGGTTACAACTGAATAAGGATGAATTTAGTCTCAGTATCTGGAAAACATCCCAAAAGAGATTAAATCTATTCAACTAAGTAGTGATGCCTCTGTCTCCCTAAAAAAAGCCAACAAAAAACCAAAAACCGAAACCTAACCCAAAAAACCCTAAAACTAAAAAACCCACAGCATCCAAACCAAACAAGACAGCCCCCCTCCCCCCAAAAAAAAACCCAAGCCCCAAAACCAAACTAGTCCCTCAAAAGAAAAAAAAACCAAAACACAACAACGAAACATATCTATTACTTGCAATATGTAAAGCTCTTCATTATGCTTGGTCTGTTCCCACTTGCCTGGACCTGACATCGTCCTACTTTCATACATTGTTCTATAAGAACAGGAACATCACAGCATTAGTGCCTGGGCTGGGGAGAAATGAAGTAGTTTAAAATAAAGAGTAATATATTAAAACATACAGGACCATTTCTTAAACAAGTTTAGTACTATATTTAAAAGACACCACATACTCCATACTTCAGGAAGAACTTCAAAACAGAAGCTAACAGTAATGGTCCTACAGACAAAACCAAGGAAACTGTAGCTCTTCTAACCAGTATCGACAGCAGGCAGCTGTAACAAAACCTGTTTGACAATGGAAATGTTTTCCATTCTGATCACACCCTCTTAATTCTGCCATAAGGAAACCTTTTTCCGATTCACTAACTCAAATCTGTGAATAGCAAAATCAATATTATAGACAGACCCCAAAGAACCCCCAAACACTATTATCTCAAGAATCTTTGGGAGGATTCAGATCCTGAATATGTATGCTATGGACAGATAAATGCAACAGATACAATTTGGATGAGATGAAAAGATGTTCAAAAGGCCATACAGTTGGACAGGAGTGTCCCAAAACACTGACCACACCTGGCGGCAAAAGAGTTTCAAATGACAGAAAACTGGATACACAGAGTAAATGTGCCATTCTTCTTTTTTTGGTTGAAATACTGTTTTCAAAAGCATTCCAGAAAGTGCATTCTGTTTTTTCCTCTTCAAAATTAAAAATAAGAAATCAATCATTTGATGGAGTAGTCTCTCAGGAGAAGTAACAGGAAAAATAACTTCTTGGTCACACACAGCTGTCTTTGTATTACTGTAAAGTGGACTCTACTGGTTTGTCTTTTGACAAATCCACTCTCCTTTTAAAGATCACGCAACACCTTTAAAAAAATATACAAAGGCCAGCTTCTATTCAGAAAAATCTCAGTGAAACATATTAGTTATTTGGCTACCTAGCAAAATAGGTTTTATTGCCTCTCTCAGAGAGAAATATACTCCCATTCCTACTTTTGTAACCACTTGCTTCTCTGCTGAGAGTTACACCTTTCCTCTTCCTCCAAAGCATTACCCAAACACTGTTTTGTCTGGTATGCCATAGAGGCATTTAACCTTCCCCCTTGAAACCTTGGCAGACTAACCAGGTCCCTTTCCCTCTGACCATTCCAGTAGAAAACAGCTCTGCTCAGCCCAGAGTTCAACAACCTACGTGATGATGCATTTCCTTCTGTCTTTTCAAGCATATGCTTCATTAGTAGCAATTACAGTTTGATAAGCAGATGCAAGTGTAAATTTCTGTCAAATATATGCCGAATCCAAAAATCAGTAATATAATATTCTCTTACACTTTTCCAATATGCTCCCCATGTCTGCATCATCTATGTGATCAATGATTTTTCCGCTTATTTTCTTACAGGACCAACGTTTCCTAGGAAATCTCTGTTATATGAAAAAGGAAAAACCACACCGTTTTCTGTTTTCCTTTTCCTAAATCTTCTGCTGTTCACTGGATGCTAACATAGGAACAGAAAGGAATTCCTGGGACTTCAAGCACTATCCTGCACTACTGGATGCTTCCGTAATGCTGTTCAGGTATCAGATTTCTCCTCTTGTTGCAGGGCTTCATAATCTCCATTTAAACAGACATAGCATCTGGTTTCAGTTCACAGAAATAAAAACTCTATGTCACACTTCACAGCAGAAATTTTCTAACCCAGAAGTTCCTCGAGTTTCTCTCCTCCACACAAACCTGGAATTATATTACCCATCCATTGACTCAGGAGGAAAAGATCAAACAAAGAGGATTCAGGTAATGACAGTTTTGTGTTATTACACCTTTAGCATAAAAGGCAAGAAAACAGAGATAAGTGCAGTTATGAAAAGTCTCAAACAGATCAGATTTGCTCAGGAAAAGTCAAAACCTCTGATCCCCTAATGACTCCTCCTCTTCAGTACCAAATTAATGCTTAAGTAACAAAATCAAGTACTCAAAAGTTTACTCGCTTACCTCAACTTCAACTGACTCTCTCTGGGGTAGATCTCAAAACCAGAGATTCCAACAAGATGGTATCACAGCTAGTCTGGGAGCAGAACAGAGCTTTTCTAGTTCTATTTTAATAGTTCCCAGACCAGCAAGTACAGTGAAAACAAGAATATGGGAAGGAAAAGAAGAAGGTGGGGGAAGGAGGGAGGGAGAACAGGATTTTACATTTTGTTTCCAAATACGAATATGCTTTTGTTGAGATTTGGGCTCAGTTCCAATTCCCCTATCATTCCTGATTATTTTGACAGGCAAAAGCCAAGGTGGCTCAACTCCTTACTGTTCTAATTTAAACCAGGAAGAGTGTATAAAGCATAACCTTAAAAACCAAAATTCTATCTTTACTCTGAAAAGCACAGTAATGCCATAGTGAGCTCTCTAAGAGTAAGAACTTACTTGCAGTACACTTGATCTGTCTTTTTTCACAGCATTGCTGGTTGGTACTGTACCTTTCACCAGTGCTGTCAATTAGTTTAGAATTGCCTTTGTCACAAAATATGCTATATAAATGTTAATTATAATTGTCATTTTCTTGTGTATTACTCAATTATTGGACTCTTTTTCTTATAAATGTCATGGAATCTTCTCTAAAGGCCTTCAGGAAAAGAGAGATGCCAAAAACATTATTTCAGATGTGTCGCTTAAAAAAAGAAAAAGAAGGAGAAAAAGAAAATCTTAACTCTACTTTCTGAGAGTCTGCAATTACTTCTCTTTCCCATTCCCCCACTCTTACTTTGATGAGCAAACATTTGAAGTCTCATTCTATCAATAATGCATACGACTGTATGCTAATATATTAGTCAAAAGGTAAGATGTATCTCATTTGACAGCACAAAAATGACAGACAATGTCAGTGCATTCTAGTATCCTGGTCCCAAACTGAGTTTCAGACAGTCAAATGAATGGAATCAGAGACAAAGTGAAAGGAAGACAATCAGTCAAAAGGGACGGACAGAACAGCTGGTTCTTGTGACATTTGGTTACATAGTTCATCAAACTGTTCCAGCACTCATTTGACACTTGTAATTTCAGACAGTGACTCATCTTTACTAACAGGCTGTGCATTTCACCAAAGTTCTGCATGACACGGACTGAGCTAACAAAAGCATTTATTCAGCTTCTTTATGAATTTATCAACTTATTGTTCCCTTTGTAAGTCAAATAATCTAGTACACCCACTTCTGTGGTTTCAGCAACATTATCATGACCTACCACACAGCGAATCAGTGTGATTCTAGGTTTTCAACTCTGCCACTCCATCCCAATCTCAATATTTTCTATTATTTTATTTGGTGCTTATTTAGACTTTTAAAAATTATTTCTCAACAGTCAGGTCTGGTCTTGAAAGACACCAAGGAAGGACCCTGCACAGTCTCGAGGCACCTGCTCCACTGCCTCTCTATCCTCATGGGGAAAACATTTTTCCCTTATAAGAAGTCCATACCTCCCTTGATTTAACTTGTGCCCATATTTATTGTACCCAATACTATGAGTAGCCTAGCTCCGTCTTCTTGGCAACCTCCTTGGAAGCCCTGTGAGGACTGCTGTTAGGTCCCCTGAAGCCACTTCTTCTCCTGACTGAAGTCTAGTTCCCTCAACCTCTCTACACAGAGCAAGCACTCCAGACCCTGACCATCTTGGTCGCCCTTCACTGGGCTTGGTCCAGTTTATTAACTCACATGCAAAACCTTGCACTTGACCTTGTTGAACTTCATGAGGCTGGCACGGGCCCACCTCTCAAGTTTCTCCAGGTCCCTATGGATGGCATCCCTTCACTCCAGCCTGTCGACTGCCCCACACAGCTTGGTGTCGCTGGCAAACTTGCTAAGCGTACACTCAGTCCCAACATCTCCATCAACAACAAAGATGTTAAATAGTACCGGTTCCAGTACTCATCCCTGAGGAACACCACTCGTCACTGGTCACCACCTGGACATTGACCCACTGACCACAACTCTTTGAGTGTGGTCATCCAGCCAGTTCCTTATCCACCAAGTGGTCCATCAGTCAAATCCATGGCCCTCCAATTTAGAGACCAGGATGTTGTGTGGGACAGTGTCAAATGTCTTGCACAAGTCCACGTAGATGATGTCAGTTGCTCTCCCCCTATCCACCAATGCTGTAACACCTTTGTAGAAGGCCACCCAATTTGTCAGGCACAATTTGCCCTTAGGGAAGCCACGTTGGCTGTCATTCATCACCTCCTTGTTTAGCATGTGCCTTAGCAGAGTTTCCATGATGATCTGCTCCATGATCTTGCAGGGCAGAGAGGTGATCCCAATTTTTTGTCACCTGAAAACTTGGCAGGACTCTACTCTGTCACCTCCTCCAGGTTACTGACAAGGACGTTAAAAGGATAGGTCCTCAGACAAGCGCCTGTGATACTCCACTTGTTTCCAGCATATAGGTAGCATATGATCCATTAACTACTGCCCTCTGAGGCCAAGCATCCAACCACTTACTTGCCCAATTGGTTGATTACACTCTCTATGAACCACTGAGATGTATACTCTATAAAATACGCTATGTATGCTACAACATATAATTAAACATTCTATCAAGAAACCAGCTTCTTTGAGCAAGTACTGAATACATTTAATATTACTTTGAAGGGTTCCTTGTCTGAAGGTTTCCCCCTTCATTGTTACATCTTAAGAGAAATAAATCTGCCTAACGTCATAGAGCTCCTATAGCAAAAACCTAGCCTGTCCTGTGGAGCACTATGCAGTTACTTAGTTCTGAAGACACTGCGGTCTGTAAAGAAAAATACCTACATCTTTTCTACCATCAACACACTCTTGCCACTTGAGATAACTAACACAAATACAGCCTCTCTAATACTGGATTACTCTGCAACATTCCTTCCAAACATGTTCTGTCTACGCCTCTCCTGCCATTGTATCTCTAAATACTTATCACTGTCTGCTTGAACAGAATCTGATTAAGCTGAAATGCAGGCAGAAGCAAAGAGCAAAACATGGAAAGGCACGTGACAGCAATGAGCATCTCCAACAGAGTAATTACATAAATCAAAAATATCTTAGTATGTATCAATTTTCCTGGGATTAGGATGAATTTAGGAGATCCTAAATTATTCTGGATTATAATTTATTTACTCTAAACATGCTTAAAATGTGAGCCAATACTTTAAGCACCAGTTCTATTTTAGACAGATTGCTTTGGGAGATGGGCTTCATAATCCATGCTGCACGGAGCCTCAGTCTTTCAACATTTCATTACAATCTTCCACTGCATAAGTCAGTCTGTTCTGGTCTCTTTCAGCCCCTCTCCACAGTATTTTCTGATTCATGAAGATAATATAAGATCACAGTCCAGATTAGTGAACTCAGATGTGAAGCCTGGAGTCTATTACTGCACACTAGGATAGGATACAAAATGTCTGTTTTTACATTTAGAACATGAATGTTGATGCCAATGGCAATTTTGTTGTGAAGAAGAGATGTCTGTCCTTAGCACAGATAAGCAGGAGCACCCACCTCTGAATATAGTAATGAAGTGCTAATGATTGACTGCTCTGATGTTTGCCAAGTCATACTATAGTGGGTTTGTACAGGAATGAATACCGTATGTCATATCACATATCTCTGATACAGATTTAGTTTATTTCAGATTATTGCCACAGGACAAACTACTATGCCACAAAGAATGGTACCACTTCCTCACTGCTCAGCCACATCCTAATCAAGTACTTCTGACTTCCTTCTTTAAATCACCTGAAAGCCATGTTATAACATGCTTCCTTCTTTCTCAACCCATCACAAATTCTCTGTGCCCTAGGCCTGTAACTCGGGATTATTCCTTAGCAGCTCTTAACAGAATCTTCCAATTCCCACCTGAACCCACACCCCAAGCACGCCAACACTCCACTACAGCGATGCCACTTTTGGACGCTAGGGTGCATCCTCGAGACAACTTTCAGACACCCGAGCGCCTTCTAACCTTTATTGAGCCCAAAACCACCTCTTTAATCAACAGAGTAATTAATTACACAGAAAGCCTTTGGAGACATCAGAGGCAGAAGGTGAGGGAAGTAGCTGGGACTGGGATACAGCATTTTATTTCGACGTCAACGTATATGACTGTGCTTCAAAAGTTAGGGATGACTAATAACCATCTGTCAGCTTTTTACACCAGGTTTCCAGCCAGCAAATGACCACAGAGCGTACTGCAGAGCTGCAAGACTTAACTCCCAAGGAGGCTGGTAAGCACCCTGAAGCACCAGGAGGAGAACAAGATGTCAAGAGGGGTACGGTTGTATTTGTATGGTGCTGCCCTACACAAAACAATCCGTGCCTCTCAGAAAGGCTGACAAGCTTGGACAGGGTGCCACTGATCAAATTGTTCCTCCATGCGGTGCACTACAGCCAGTATACCCACAGACTGCAAGCGGCTACTACCAAAACCTGCAAGTTCTGTTGTTTTGGGGTTTCTTTCACCTCTTTGTTTCATGATGTCCTCCAGCATAAGGTCCAAGGACAGAATGGAGATGAAGACTGCATTCATCTGCTCTTTTGATACAGGTGTTACCCCTTATACCAAGGCAATGCAAAAAAAAGCATACAAGGCTATTGCCTGTGTTCTTTGACTTAGAAAAACTTATTCTCTCAATGGCTGTCAGCTTAACTCATCACAGCAAAAAAAGAAAACATCAAAGTATAACTCAAAGTTTAAGTTTTGCCTTATTACAGTTGGGGCACTGAATTAAATTCAACTCAGTGCCAAATATGGCCCACTCCAGGAGCAGCAGTTGCAGCCTTAAGTTGTGCCTATTTCCCTCTCCCCTCCCTTTCCCTACATCAGTCATTCAAACATTCTGACAGAAACCGAGGGGAAGCCCTGGAAATAACTAGAGCAAATAAAACCAAAACATTGTTAACTTTTATAAAGAGCAGTGAAGTCGTCTCAAAGTTAGATGGAGGAAGACAACCAGATTTTCGGTTTTATTAAAGGATACTTATTTTCTTGGCGTAAGAAAATTACTTCTTTGGCTAGGATGCACAGATTTGATGAATGTATGCAAAGACAGGAGGGAAATAATTCATGTTTGTTCCCCTCTCCTTATGAGTCATTTTGGCCTAAAACACATCTTCCAGAAACTTTTTGGCTGAATTTGGCTATATTAGTTTACAGTCAACATCAGCAGGCTTATCAGGCTCAGAATACTGTGAATAACTCTGAAGCACGGTTGCTTGTCAGTACTTTAGTGCACTGCTGTGCACTACACTGCGCAGAATTTAAACATGTAAAAAACCCTATAAACTGTACACTTCATTTTCAGCTGGAAAAGGCAGCTAATGATCAACAGAACTACATTATTTTTAAGTACACAGCAAAAATTATTAGGAATAATTTGTAATGTCCATATTCATACCTTTAGATGTCATAATTATCCTCTGTACCCAGGGACAGAAAAAAGGAAGGTATATTATATGAAGATTAAAATAACAGTGCACATAAAATTTATTTGAAGCAAACTAAGCAAAAACAACCCCTGTAAGTGCAGATGTTCTGTCTTTGAAATGAAATTATTTGCATGCCAATCTTAGAGCAAGTATTTACAACCGTAAGTCTAATCAAAACAACTCTAAAACATTATAGTCTACATAATGACAAAGCACATTATCTGCAGCTGAAAGGGGTTACATTTTACTTCAAAAATGAACAGCAACTGCATATTTCCAGCAGGTAGTTCTCAAATGTCTGTTGGAAGGTTTCCTTAATGTAAAGAACTGGGCTTAGCTTTAGCAAACAGGGCAGCCCAAAAGAAATAGCTTTATACAGCCAAACAGTGCATCAGGCCCGACATCCTTCCTTTAAGAGAGAAGAGGAATTACTTAATACTAGTCTTAACCTGGTCCCGTGGACCAAATGGCCACCAGTGTCTACAGTGGGTTACATGCACATGTGGATCTTATATTCCAATTCAGTTTCATCTGAATATAGTCCCATTTGTGCTATCCAAGACATCCCCATGACATCAACAAAATATAAGCAGGGACAATCAGGAGAGTCTCTTTCAAGGTATTCTCCTGATCTCAAGTAAGGTATGAATGTGTACATGTAAAAAAGAAACCAGTGTATAACCTAACATGAAAAGTAAATATTGCTCTGCAGAAGACAATCTTTTCCATAATTCCTAAATTTAAAATACTATTAACAGCTAAAGAAATTCAGAAGCCTCCCTTCCCCTAAATGAAAAGGTATCACATTAGATTGCACAATCTCAAGAAGAAACCTGATTTTCTTATTGTGTTTATTTATATTTAATCTTTCATTATACAATGGCTTTACAAAATAACGCTGTTATTGTCAGATGCGATGTGTTTTGTTCAACATATTCATCAATGACCTGGATGAGCGGACAGAGCAAGTTTGCTGATGACACAAAACTGGGCGGAGTGGCTGACACATGAGGCTGGGCCACCATTCAGCAAGACCTGCACAGGCTAGACAGCTGGGCAGAGAGGAACCTCATGAAGTTTAACATGGGCAAGTGTAGGGTCCTGCACCTGGGGAGGAATAACCCCATGCACCAGCACAGGTTAGGGGCTGACCTGCTGGAAAGCAGGCCTGGAGAGAGAGACCTGGGAGTCCCAGTGGTCAACAAGCCAGCAAGGCACATTTGTGGCCAAGAAGGACAGTGGTATCCTGAGGTGCATAAAAAAGAGCATGGCCAGCAGGTCAAGGGAGGTTATCCTGCCCCTCTACTCTGCCCTAGTGAGACCACGTAGAATCACAGAGTGGTTTAGGCCAGAAGTGACATTAAAGATCACCTAGTTCCAACTCCCCTGCCATGGGCAAGGACACTTCCCACTAGACCAGGCTGCTCAAAGACTCATCCAACTTGGCCTTGAACGCTTCCAGGGATGCGGCATCCACAGCTTCCATGGGCAACCCGTTCCAGTGCCTCACCACCCGCATAGTGAAAAATGTCCTCCTAATATCTAAATTTACCTTATTCCAGTTTGAAGCCATTAGCCCTTAACCTATCACTACATGCCCTGTAAAAAGTCCCTCTCTGCCTTTCTTGTAGGCCCCTTTCAGATACTGAAAAACTGCTCTAAGGTCTTCCCAGAGCCTTCTCTTCTCCAGGCTGAACAACCCCAACTCTCTCAGCCTGTCCTCACAGGAGAGGTGCTCCAGTCCTCTGATCATCTTTGTGGCCCTCCTCTGGACCCATTCCAACAGGTCCATGTGCTTCTTATGTTGGGGGCCCCAGAGCTGAACACAATACTTCAGGTGGGGTCTCACCAGGGCAGAGTACACGGGCAGAATCGCCTCCCTTGATCTGCTGGCCAAGCTTCTTTGGATGCAGCCCAGGATGCTGTTGGCCTGGGCTGCAAGTGCACATTGCTGGCTCCTGTTGAGCTTCTCATCCACCAACAGCCCCAGGTCCTTCTCCTTAGGGCTGCTCTCACGGGCCCACCTCTCAAGTTTCTCCAGGTCCCTATGGATGGCATCCCTTCACTCCAGCCTGTCGACTGCCCCACACAGCTTGGTGTCGCTGGCAAACTTGCTAAGCGTACACTCAGTCCCAACATCTCCATCAACAACAAAGATGTTAAATAGTACCGGTTCCAGTACTCATCCCTGAGGAACACCACTCGTCACTGGTCACCACCTGGACATTGACCCACTGACCACAACTCTTTGAGTGTGGTCATCCAGCCAGTTCCTTATCCACCAAGTGGTCCATCAGTCAAATCCATGGCCCTCCAATTTAGAGACCAGGATGTTGTGTGGGACAGTGTCAAATGTCTTGCACAAGTCCACGTAGATGATGTCAGTTGCTCTCCCCCTATCCACCAATGCTGTAACACCTTTGTAGAAGGCCACCCAATTTGTCAGGCACGATTTGCCCTTAGGGAAGCCACGTTGGCTCTCATCCATCACCTCCTTGTTTAGCGTGTGCCTTAGCAGAGTTTCCATGATGATCTGTTCCTTGATCTTGCAGGGCACAGATGTGAGACTGACTGGCCTGTAGCTCTCCAGCTCATCTTTTTCACTCTTTTTGAAAATGAGGGTTATGTTCCCCCTTTTCCAGTCAGCAGGAACGTCACCAAACCACCACAACTTCTCAAATACAATGGATAGTGGCTTGGCAACTTCATCCGCCAGTTCTTTCAGGACTCATGGATGACTCTCATCAGGTCCCATGGACTTGTGCACCTTCAGGTTCCTCAGCTGGTCTCAGACATGGTCTTCTCCTACAGTGGGTGGTACCTCATTCTCGCAGTCCCTGCCTTTACCTTCTGAACCGTGGGCAGTAGCCCTTTAGATATTGATAAGCATTGATGAGATCCCCTCTCAGTCTTCTCTTCTCCAGGCGAAACAGACCCATGTCTGTCAGCCTTTCCTCATAAAAGAGATGCTCCAGTCCCCTTGATCATCTCTGTAGCCTTCCACTGGACTCTCTCCAGTAGCTCCCTGTCTTTCTTGAACTGGGGAGCCCAGAATTTGAACTGATACTCCAAATGTTGCTGGGGGATGGGAACCAGAATTGATCTCACTCCTACCAGTATGATGCCAATACCAGTAACAGAGGCCCAAAACCTGGAGATAGGTTGCAGGTCAACAGGAGAGCACCTGGAATGCATTTGAAAGGAAAGATCTCTTTCAATATCAAGAGGATGGGGCCAGACTTTTCAGTGGCGCTCAGTGACAGGACAAGGGGCAATGGGCACAAGCTGGAACACAGGAAATTCTGTCTCAACATGAGGAAAAACTTCTTTAACATTGACAGAGTACTGGAACAGACTTCCCAGGAAGGTTGTGGAGTCTCCTTCTCTAGATATATTCAAAACACACACGGACGCAATCCCATGCAACCTGTTCTAGGTGAACCTGCTTTAGCAGAGTGTTTGGACTAGATGATCTCCGCAGGTCCCTTCCAACCTCTACCATTCTGTGATTCTGTGAAAAGCCATATATTAGGAAGAACATTATCTAATTCATCTCATAGCACCAGTGAAGTCACCAAGTTAAAATATTAACACTTTTTGAGTACCAATGTGCTTCAAATACCAATGAACTGAATTTGCCACAGTTTCCCTTAACAAATCCTTAGTGTTTGGGAGACCTAGAGTTTGGAAACTGTCTCATAACATGGAGTGCATGGAAACTGAATTCTGAACTATTTGCTTGTTTAAAAGCTTATAATACTTTTTTTTTATATATAAAAATGGATTTTGTTCCATGGAGTAAAATACGTAGAACCTCTTGAAACTGCTTGTGCCTCAGCATCGTGAAAAACTATCATAGAACATACACATGGTATCAAAAGTGCAAGTTCTCAAGATCTCAGATAATCTGTAAAAGCTGGGAACTGCTACAGAGACATGGACACAATCTGGAATACAGCCAAGTCTAATAGTACATTTTGAAAGTCTTTTCTCATATACAGGTTTTTTTAAAGAGTTGATACTACTATTCATCAAATATCAGCATCTGTGTTTCTGTGATGCCAAACACAAGTAAACACACAGAAACATGCACCTAAAGTCACAGTTTATTTCAAAACCTCTTCCCTGAGAATTACTGTTCCTGTATTTTCAGGTGAAATAGGTCAACAGGACAAAGTAGAACAGTTTTTGAGCATTCCTGAATTAAGCACAAAGTGCCACTAGATGACCATCAACTATGAATTCCTGTTTAGTCACAAGACAAGTACATTACTAGTTCAATAACAGTATTCTGCCAGTTTGCATCAATCATAAAATGTAAGGATAATCTCCAAGAGAAGATACTTCCTCTTCCAAACCATTAAGTCTTGGCATTGTTGCAGACAAAAGTGATGAGAAATCTGAGCATTTTACTGTGTTGACACCTGTCTGCAGTTGCTATTGGTTCATCACACAGATGTCTGCAGAGGACCTTGAGCTACTCTCAAATGAAAAACAATACAAAACACTGTAAAAGTAAGTCTTCTGGATAAGATTGCTACAACATAAGCCAAGGTATGAGAAACCACATAATAACTGCATATACAGTTATCCTCTAAAAAGAAAATGAGAAATTTGGAACACTTCATAGATGCCCAATTACATTTGCTAAAAAAAAAATATTAATATCAATACATTTGCATCAATGTAAAAAAATACTAGCTGAATTTTGTTTGTTTGTCTTTAAATAAGCTCTGTATCTGCTACATCAATGAGAGAGCCCAAAAAGTATTCAACCATGAGAACAGTAGTTGAAGACATATGGACAAAACGTTAACATGTACTTACTCACCATTGCATTGATTTTCTATTTTTATCTCATAATTAAAAGTAAGAGAGAACATTAAGCCAATTTTGCTGTCTGATTCATTCAAGTGCTATCTTCTTCTTCCTTTCCAAACAGCTTGTTATGTCCTTTCTGGAAAAAAATTCTCCATTTTTATTTAAAAGGTACTTATATGATCTCTCTTAGCTCCAAAGCTGCTCATTCTACTTGCAGATCAGGAGCAGTAATGGTCCTCAAACAGATCTAAACCTCCTTTCGCTTTTAGTAATATACCTATGAAATCAGAAACATATTCTGATATCTCATAACCTGTTCTTCTCTATACAAACAGACATTAAACATGCTTTTTGCAAAGAGGAGTTTTAGAGAAAATAAAAAATGAGGAACAGAATATTTCCTACTTTGAGTGTGACATAAGATGAACCCTCAAAACTTACTAAGAAAATAGTATCACTTGGTAAGAAAATGCGTAAGACTGTAAAGGCAGAGAACTGCAATACTTTTTCTTAGCTTAATTTGATGAAAAGGAGAAAAGGCAGATGTGCAAAATAATTGGTATTCACATGAATCATGGTTTGTCCAAACAGAATGGATCCCGTTCTCATTATATACTGAAATCACTTACCAATAAAGTAGTGTACAAGTTTCCCTGTGGATGTGAGTTTCGCTAGCCAACTCAGGAAGGTACTCAAAACTTGAGATTCCTAGTGGGATGTGTCTGGCCTTTGGATAGCATCAGAAGAAGAACAGCTAAAGAACTTTGTATTCCCCTGTATTATTTATAACAACTCTGATAATAACCAGGAGATTTGGTTAGGAAAATTTGGAACATAAAAAGGCATAAAAGCTCCTGGATGTCAGCAAACAGAACTACAGGAACAGTATATACATGTTCCAGGCTAATGTTTTGCATATCACTTTTGCTACTGTACCAAAATACCACCCAGTCTGGACTATGGGGTCCATTTAGTAGATGGAAAAAACCTTATGATCTACTATACATGTACAAAAGCGTGTAACAAGCCTTTCCTGTAACAGTGAACTGTTCCGTCATCTGTCACCTCCCCTAAAAATTTGCATTCAATTTATAAAATGAGTCAAAGTAATTAAGGGGAAAACCCCACAGCATCAGTGGTATCATTAAATTATGTGTGAGCAGTACAAGCATGGAGTTAATCTAATAAATCAACTAATTCTTCACTTAGTCACTCAGATCAAGTTGTTGGCTCAACCACAGTGAACCAATGACAAGGGAACATGTGCTGCAAGTGTGGAGTGGTCCCAAAAAAGAGAAAAACAGCCGAAAGGGGGAAAGGCAACCTCTTGATACTATCAGTGTATTCAGAAATGAAAATTAGCTCGGTCTTGGGTCACAGGTGTCTCTCTTCCCCCCTCTTTTTCTTCTGTAGAAAAACTGAAAAAAGTCAAACAAGACATGGACTTTAATTTGCAGAAATTCCTCAGGCATTGGTTATGCACTTTCCACAGATGTTAGCTGTTTTCAAATGGAAATTACAGTGTCAGACATTATTTTCTCAGAAAAACAGTTTTAAACTCTTTTGATCAGAAGAGATTTAGCTCAGTTTCACATGAGTCAGGGTGAACAATTTCTAGATGGTCCTCTGGGAAAAGCATTTGGATGTGAAAAAACAAAAGCTCTTCAAGAAACACGACAATAGAAAAACTGGAGGTATCTTCTGAAGTATGAAAGTAGGGGAAGGGAATGGTGGGAAGAAATACATGAGGACTATAGGGATTTCGAAAAGAGCATGTAAGAAAGCAGCCAATTAACTGACAAAGCATACAACATCACTTATTTCCCAAACAGCATTTAGTCTCTAAGGTACAAAAAGGGTTTTTCTAGCTTTCAAAACAACTAACAAAGCTGCCAACTGTTACTCAATGCATCATCAAGCTAACAGGAGTGTGGGGGAAAAGAGACAGAGAAAGAGAGAGCTTCTTATTGTCTACAACACTGACCCAAATGGTGAAGTTAAAAATAAAGAATTCAGACGTAGGCCAGGGTTCTCTCTTGCAGGGCAGTGCATAGCTGGATGAATATTAAAATCAGTACACAAAAATGTGCATGAAACAAGTGCCTTGAGATCTTGGTAGCACAACCTTTCAAACTAAAGATTATAAATCTGAGGGAGAGCCAGGGAGTGTTTGTATTTTAACTTTCTGGTAATTGGACAAGATAAATACAATACCTGGCTGAATGATGTCATCTACCATTCATGCCAGCACACTTACTTACTGCCTTAAAAACAACCAAGGGCGGAAAAAGGAGTGATGCTTGCTTTCTTCTGATCATCAAGAATTTCTCCTGATCACCATGACCTTTCAAAGATATTCAGGAGTGGTCCTGCAATTTCATCAGCCAGCTTCCTCAGCATTCACGGGTTCATTCTGACAGGCTCCATGGCGTTACATACATTCGGTTTAAGTGTCCCCAAAGCCGATTCCCTTCCATTGCGGTTGTCTTCCTTGCTCTCTCTCTTCTTTGTATGTAGGCATGACTTTATCATCAGTTACATTGTGTTCCTGGTAATTACCATTGTCCTCTTTACACATAAAGATACAAATATATGAAAACTCATGGGCATTCAGAAATCTCTTCTAGCCTCTTCTGCTCTCTTATCAAAGATCTTACTTAAGAGGTAATTTAAACCTAGTTTTCAGAAGCATTTGATAGGATTCATGTTATTAAAATGTTATTAGAATTAGTTACACAGAAAAGCTCCAGATATAGAGAAAGCCACTACTGTAATAAAGAATATTATGATAATGTTTTGGTCAAATCCTTGTTAGCTTAATCCTAAACTTAAAAAAAATTCCCAATAAAAGCATATTGAGATAGTAATACAAAATGAATTGACCTGTATATTTTTGCTTAGCCCTTACAATTCTACCAGAAAGAGAATGTACTTTTGCAATTAAAAAATAATAGTAGACATCTCTCAAAAATCTATGCAGGGGGAACATCAGACTATAGTCACAAGGATCAAGAAAAAAGACAGGATTTACATCATAGATCAATACAGTCTGCCTTTATTAACTGAGATGTTACTTCTAACATTTCTCTGAGTTACATCCCTCCTTTCTGGCATCCAAAGGAGGCTTCAGCCACTCTAATAAAAACACAGAATGATCTGGGATCCCAGTGGGAGGCAGGAACAGCTTGCCTCAAGTGATGTCTAACCACACATTCGGTTTCAGGGAGACATGAGCAACCACAGGCTGGCTACCTGTCAGGACAATTCATCAGCTGGTGCTCCCTTGTGCACAGCCTTTTCCACAAGTCAGAGCTAATGAACTCGTCTAGCAGTAACCACAGCTCCCAAGAGATGGACAAGTTTTACAGGTGATCAATTCCTTCTCCTACCAAAGGGAGATACAAAGGAGGAAGTAGTGGCCAAGAGCAGGGCTGGTCCCACTCTAATCTACAGACTGTTCCACAGACAGGTTCAAATAACTGAAGAGGATTGCATGAATACATCTGCTGGCCACAGCTTATTTCTAGATCCTGTTTTCAATGTTGCAGGGCTTCTATGCAGCCTTACTGTGCAGACATACAAAATCCAGCATGTCAGGGAAATACTAGAACAACTGCTCACTTGTGGATCAAATACCTTGAACAAGTACAATGTGGAGGGAAGCGGAAGCAGTAGAGTTCTCCTTGGTGTCCAGATCAACCTGTAGCTATAAGCTGCTCTTTAGTGCAAAGGAGAAAAAAAAAAAAAGAAAAAAAAACCCCACCATTTGGGATTCAAAGAATAACTGGACAGGACCCTGCCACTCAAAAAGCTTTCATAAAAGGCAATTTTAAAAGATTTAGATTATGATATAAATACTGCAGTGTGGGTGTCCAGACAAGAAAGGTCCAAGACAAGCTGTACCATTGCCTTTTTCTGGGTTATGCTGAAAATTGAAAATGGCTTGCAACACACAGGAAGTAAGACTACATGATGTAACAGTCTTCCATTGTCTTACAGACCTATGACTGCCCATAACAATTGAAATTGTTTATAAATTTCCTGCACACCACTCCTGACATCCAGTATAAATTGTGCCTAGAATTTTGACAATTGCCAGAAATACTTGTATGAGATTATACGAACACATGACTATTATGCAGGCTCCTTTCAGAAATTAGAATGGAAGCAGAATTTTAAAAACAAAAAAATAAAAAGCTTTAACCATCTTGAGGAAATGTGACAGCAAAAAAGCAAGAAAGAGATATCAGAATATTTGCCAGAAACTGAGCAGTTTATTCATACACACCCATTATTACATCAGCTGTTGCGCTGCAAGTCACTATTAATGAGTTTTGAGAACAGTGGTTTTGTCATTGACTGAGATGATTCCAAGCTTTATAAGGTCTTCTGTTTTAAAACTGGTACTCAGTAGCTCTAAAATCCATGCATAAGAAAACCATCAATAATAAGTCATGATGTGTAATAAAACTAATGTGGAACCCTTAGGAAGTTTACAGAGTGATTCAACAATCCATAATTTTATAAGGCCAACATTTTAAATATCAACACCTGCTTTTGTAGTCAGAAACTTCGTACTGCAGAGAAAGACTAGCAGATGTTCTAGGAAAGGCAAAAAAATGTATGAACAGCAAACATCTCAGAAAAGTCAGATTGGGACTTGAAGGACTCAAGTCCTGAAACTGGAAAGAAGTCTTCTGTCTCCATGTTAAACTATTCCAGAAATAGTAACACTAGCAAAAACTCATGCCACAATCTAGTGACATGTTACTAAAACACGGAATACTTACAACAAAAACACAAAACATCAGTTTCAAGATCTCAGATGATTTGATTTTTATCTTCAGCAAACATAATGAGTTCTAAAGGACATGGAGATTCCACTTTGTCTCTTTTGGAGACTACGGGCCTGGTAATTGTCAACGTCAAATTGTTGAGAAAAAACCTGTTTAAAAGACCTACTTAGTAAGTATTGATGTACATACTCTTATTCCACTACCAATGCCATTTCAGAATTCCTTTCATTCTCAGTGAGAATTAACCATATTGTAAGCATTAACACTGAAGATTTTCATTTGCAATTAATGTATCAATCCAAAAAGCAACCAGGAAAAATGTTCTCATGGAAATACTTTAAAGTTTGAGGGGTTTAGCTATGTTCTACTGTCAGCTGGGGTGAGCTAAGTATGTGTGTATGATCAGTTATGGTAGTTCACTTATCTCAGTGCAACAAAATCCCTTATAATGCCTCCATGAGAGTATGACAACACAGAGGTAAAGCAATGTGATTTGAGAGATCTTACATAGCTTATACAATGCAAGACTGTCAAAATGAAGGGAATACAGAATTTTAACATCCGGCCAACATGATCAGGAACAACATTTCATATTCACTTCAGAAACTCGATGAACCAGGTTTCAGATTCATTCCAGAAACCAAGAATGCTTCTGGAATACAAAGATCCTGTATGAGAGACAGATTTCTCCTGAACCTTAGGAGAACTGAGCCAGTGGCTTATAAAAATCAAAAAGGTCACCAACAAGACTTTAAATTAAAGAACGTAAGAAAACCATCAGATGCCGAAGACAGCATGGTTCAGAGTGTCATGGTATTACAGATGAAGATGCAGGAGTTCCATATATTCAAGAAAATGGAAAACAGGAAATCAAAACCAATTTGTATCCTCGGTTTGACTAACAGAAAGTCCTCTAAGCCCAGAATCAAGACAAAACACTGGCACAGATACCTGTACACATATGGTCTCGATCTAAGGGGAAAAAAAAAAAAAGCAATCAGATTCCAGTTATTTCTGTTTTCATTGGACACATGTCCTACATGTATTTAACACAGCAACTACATTTTTAGACAATATCAATGACTGTTTCTTGGAACAACAATTAGGAAAGCCACAAGAGAAGATGATGTGACTCTTGGAATTGTGTTACATGCACGTTCCAATTTTAAAACTTACAGGTGAGTAGGTTCCATGTAACAGCAACAATAACATACCTTATTCAACACTCCCACAGTACTGATGCAGGCTGAGAGAAGTATATGCAAAGTGCAAATTACTTAAGCATACTACGCTATATTGAAAAGCACAGGGTCCATATATACTGTTTATTAAAAGAAAGCTGCACTCAAACTATATAGTAGATAAAAGTATTAGAAACAAGGCAACATGCTACAAAACATTGAGATCATGTCCAAACTGGGGGGAAAAAAAAACCCAAACAAATAAAAACCACACACATGAAACAATCTCCGAACACACAAAAATCTAACACATTTAGCTGTAAAAAACCCCACAGTGGGACAGGCCAAAAGGGTTTAAAGATGAGCTAAGAAATCGAGGCAGAATTAATAAATCTTTCTTCAAACACAGCAGGAACAGGAAGCCTGCCAGAAAAGTATGTAGGACCAACTGATGATCAAGATAAAAGGAACATTTAGAGAAGATACACCCATTTGCAGGAAAGCTAAATAACTTACTCAAATTGATTTTCACTGGGGACTTCCAAACAGCAGCCCTTCTCTTATGGGCTCATTAAAGAACATGACAAAATGAACTGCAACAAATCAGCAAAACGAAACTATGTTCACCCAAGAGTTCTAAAATGACTTAAGGATGAAAAGGCTAAATTATTAATTGTGGTATGTAGCCAAAACTGCCTTAATATCTGAACTCAGGAAACCTCCAGGGAACTACAGGCCTGTATGTCTGGTTTCTGTAATAGAAAAATCATGAGACACTGTAATAAAGCATGGACAGTGTATTACTGTGATCTTTTCAGAAGGTTTTGAAGAAGGTGACTTGTGGGTAATGACGATGTCGTTCATGCGTGCTTTTACTTCTAGACATCTTTCACTAATTCCTTCATTAAGGCTGTTAAAGAACTTGAAACTATGGCGTAAGATAGGAGGTTCTTGAATGGATATTAAAGAGACAAGAATCAAAGAGGAGCATTTGAAATGCATCTCTCTGAACAGCCATCTTTCCCACATGAATCAAAATCAGCCAAGGCTGAAGGACAGAAAAACTAGGTAATGATCAAGGGGTCAGCATGTCAGAGGCAGTGGTTGAGTTCAGAAGACAGAGAAGCAATTTTTCCCATGACAATTAACGTAATGGATGACAGACATACATGGGACAGAAGAAATGTACGCATTTTACATAAAAAGGGATGCTATATATAGCATGGAGGCTAGAGAAGGAGAATTAACATAAGAATCATCAACTGAAAGAGATGCTGGCTTTTAAGAACAGATCATCACTCTGAAAGATCTCAGGTACTTCATTCATCAAACTGACTTAAGTCTTTTACTTGTAAGCACTCTTGCTGCTTCTTTCCAAATGGTTACATTGAAGAATGACAACAGGCATTGACTTTTACTGTACTTTTCCCAAAATAGCATCATGGCTTTTTATGCAGTGGGCGTTTGGTCTGTGGAAGTGCCCACCAGGGAAGGTCATGGATACTAGCAGTTAGCTTGGGCTTAAAGAGCGGACAACATAAAGAGAAGAGAGAAAATTACTGCAGAGAGAGCTTCACAAAACCATACCTACTGCGGGAAGTACATTTAATCAAAAACTAATGCAAGTCCGAAGTAAGTGTTATGTATGCAACTGCGGACAAGAAACTAGTCATGACCTCCAGTCCTATATAGGACAGTTTACATTCTTCATATTCTTCGCATCTAAATGGAAATCAAGCTACTTGGCATATATATGTTTGATGAGTTTATGAAGATCTCTTTGCAGTAATAAAAGACATACTAGAGTTGCCTTTTCCATTTTACTAATGTCAAACACATCACTATAAAGAAACCAAACTTTATTCATTCATAGAAGCACAGAACTTGTCTCAATTAAAAGTACATCAACCTGATGTTTACTTGAAAAGTTAAAATTCTCATTCAACAGCAATAGCATGACTTTCCAGCTATAGCCCTTTCTGAGATGTCCCAATAAATGAGATGCTTAAAAAAAGCCCCTTGTTTCTATGTCACGATATCACCATTTCAATCTATATATGATTTTGGGGATTTTTTTGTTTGTTTGGTTGATTTTTTTGTTATGTTTTGAATTTTTTACATAGTTTACAGCTGTATTGGGTTTGTGTGGCGAGGTTTTGGTAGTAGGGGGGTGCAGTGGTAGCTTCTGTGAGAAGATGCCAGAAGCTTTCCCCATGTCCAGTAGAGCCAGTGCCAGCCAGCTTCAAAGATGGACCCACTGCTGGCCAACACCGAGCCCATCAACAACGGTGGTAGTGCCTCTGTGATAACATATTTAAGAAGGGGGAAAAATTGCTGCAGAACAGCAGCCAGAGGAGAGAGGAGTGAGAACATTTGAGAGAAACAACTATACAGACACCAAGGTCAGTGAAGGAGGGGGGCAAGGTGCTCCAGGCAGCCCATGGTGAAGACCATGGTGAAACAGGCTGTTCCCTTGCAGCCCATGGAGGTCCACGGTGGGGCAGATAGTTACCTGTAGCCCATGGGGGATCCCACACCAGAGCAGGGGGATGCCTGAAGGAGACTGTGACACCATGAAGAGCTCATGCNAAACGAAACTATGTTCACCCAAGAGTTCTAAAATGACTTAAGGATGAAAAGGCTAAATTATTAATTGTGGTATGTAGCCAAAACTGCCTTAATATCTGAACTCAGGAAACCTCCAGGGAACTACAGGCCTGTATGTCTGGTTTCTGTAATAGAAAAATCATGAGACACTGTAATAAAGCATGGACAGTGTATTACTGTGATCTTTTCAGAAGGTTTTGAAGAAGGTGACTTGTGGGTAATGACGATGTCGTTCATGCGTGCTTTTACTTCTAGACATCTTTCACTAATTCCTTCATTAAGGCTGTTAAAGAACTTGAAACTATGGCGTAAGATAGGAGGTTCTTGAATGGATATTAAAGAGACAAGAATCAAAGAGGAGCATTTGAAATGCATCTCTCTGAACAGCCATCTTTCCCACATGAATCAAAATCAGCCAAGGCTGAAGGACAGAAAAACTAGGTAATGATCAAGGGGTCAGCATGTCAGAGGCAGTGGTTGAGTTCAGAAGACAGAGAAGCAATTTTTCCCATGACAATTAACGTAATGGATGACAGACATACATGGGACAGAAGAAATGTACGCATTTTACATAAAAAGGGATGCTATATATAGCATGGAGGCTAGAGAAGGAGAATTAACATAAGAATCATCAACTGAAAGAGATGCTGGCTTTTAAGAACAGATCATCACTCTGAAAGATCTCAGGTACTTCATTCATCAAACTGACTTAAGTCTTTTACTTGTAAGCACTCTTGCTGCTTCTTTCCAAATGGTTACATTGAAGAATGACAACAGGCATTGACTTTTACTGTACTTTTCCCAAAATAGCATCATGGCTTTTTATGCAGTGGGCGTTTGGTCTGTGGAAGTGCCCACCAGGGAAGGTCATGGATACTAGCAGTTAGCTTGGGCTTAAAGAGCGGACAACATAAAGAGAAGAGAGAAAATTACTGCAGAGAGAGCTTCACAAAACCATACCTACTGCGGGAAGTACATTTAATCAAAAACTAATGCAAGTCCGAAGTAAGTGTTATGTATGCAACTGCGGACAAGAAACTAGTCATGACCTCCAGTCCTATATAGGACAGTTTACATTCTTCATATTCTTCGCATCTAAATGGAAATCAAGCTACTTGGCATATATATGTTTGATGAGTTTATGAAGATCTCTTTGCAGTAATAAAAGACATACTAGAGTTGCCTTTTCCATTTTACTAATGTCAAACACATCACTATAAAGAAACCAAACTTTATTCATTCATAGAAGCACAGAACTTGTCTCAATTAAAAGTACATCAACCTGATGTTTACTTGAAAAGTTAAAATTCTCATTCAACAGCAATAGCATGACTTTCCAGCTATAGCCCTTTCTGAGATGTCCCAATAAATGAGATGCTTAAAAAAAGCCCCTTGTTTCTATGTCACGATATCACCATTTCAATCTATATATGATTTTGGGGATTTTTTTGTTTGTTTGGTTGATTTTTTTGTTATGTTTTGAATTTTTTACATAGTTTACAGCTGTATTGGGTTTGTGTGGCGAGGTTTTGGTAGTAGGGGGGTGCAGTGGTAGCTTCTGTGAGAAGATGCCAGAAGCTTTCCCCATGTCCAGTAGAGCCAGTGCCAGCCAGCTTCAAGATGGACCCACTGCTGGCCAACACCGAGCCCATCAACAACGGTGGTAGTGCCTCTGTGATAACATATTTAAGAAGGGGGAAAAATTGCTGCAGAACAGCAGCCAGAGGAGAGAGGAGTGAGAACATTTGAGAGAAACAACTATACAGACACCAAGGTCAGTGAAGGAGGGGGGCAAGGTGCTCCAGGCAGCCCATGGTGAAGACCATGGTGAAACAGGCTGTTCCCTTGCAGCCCATGGAGGTCCACGGTGGGGCAGATAGTTACCTGTAGCCCATGGGGGATCCCACACCAGAGCAGGTGGATGCCTGAAGGAGACTGTGACACCATGGAGAGCTCATGCTGGAGCAGGCATCTGGCAGGACCTATGGCCCCATTGACAGAGAAGCCTATGCTGGATCAGGTTTGGTGACAGGACTTGTGACCCCTGCTGAAGCAGTCCATTCCTGAAGGACTGCACCCCATGGAAAGGACACATGCAGATACTGAATTTCCTTTTGCAATTGAAGAAAGTGTATTACTCATACTAGAGGATTCTCAGAACTGCTATTATTTCCATCCAAATTTACTGGAACGTAAATGTTAAACATTTAAAAGAACAGTCTTCTCAAATCCTGTATTATACTTCTTGCAAATTTTGCAAAATCCTGTATGATAATAAACAAGAAAAACATGACTATTACACTCAAAGCAGAACTACCAAGTGTCAAAATGAAGGAAAAAAAAAATCACAGCTACCAAAAACTCATACATGAATTTATCATTTACAAAGGAGTAGGACATGTACTATCCAGAGCAACAGTCCTCTGGAAATGTTCAAAAATGATGCAACTGCTTTATTCTTTCAGTTCTTGAAGTGCCCAAAATAAAATTCATCTAAAGACATCAAATTTGTATGTCTACAACCCGAAAACAACCTTCAGACAGTAAAAGAAATGGTGACGCTTCTACCAACATTAGTGGTGTGACTTTGTGATTTAAAACAAAACCAAGAAAAAAAAAAACCATGTGGAGTAACTACAGAACACCAACAGACATAAAAAAATTATGGCTTCATGAAAATTTTCAGGAAGAAAATGAGGATTAACACGCAACCTCTTTGCAAAGAGCTATTTAACGTAGGTATTTAAAAAATTACAATCTAATTATGACTAAAAGTCTGTGGACAGTTAAATGCAAGTAACCTATACAAATTAATCAATGCTTTGAACTTGGGGTACTATGAGTTCAATACAAACTATTGTTAGACAGCTTATGGGAACAGCAAGAATATGGCTATTCAGATCAGTCTATTACGCAGTTGTAAAGCAACAACAAATTCTTTGGACAAACCTATCTAGCAATTAAAAATATATGATCAGCAGAAAAATAACTCATGAGTCTTGGTATTAAAACCAATTGTGAGCACTCGCTTAGTAAGAAAACTAAGCTACAGGTATGGCTGTTAGGTGTTTTTTGCAGAGAACCATTACATCCAAATAACTATAGAGAAAGAACCAGTGGCAAATATTGAAGACTTTTATAAGACTTCGGCACTTACTAAAGAGATGACAGACAAAAAAGTTCTTGGAAAATAAAGCATTACGATAATTGCTTGTTTCAAACACCAGCAAGAACAACTTATCTTTGACTTTAAGAGATGAAAAATCCCCAAATAAAAATGCAAAGTTGGGAAGAACAAGTTGTTCTAGTGACAGTAAAACTAACTCGGCACAATCTGTACCCCGTATTCCACACAACTGCCACTTCTGTAACCCTCTCATTTCCTCAAGTCATCCTCTACCACAAAGTATCAAACTCATCCCTGTATCCTCTTAACTTTTCAAATGAAGTTGGGACTCTCTCATTTGTCCTCCTATAACCAGCTGTGTGAAAGGCAGCACAGTTCTGTTGCTATTGCCAAAGGTTATGTGTGCTGGCTGGCCCACTTCTAGGCATGCTGGCTACCTATTCACCAGGCTAAATAGCATAGGTAATAGCTCCATTCATGCTGATGCCTACTTTTTGCAAAGCCATTAAATGAGAGTCTTTTCTTGCCTCAGCAGCTGCTTACTTTCACATAAGCCACTTACAGACTAGGAAATATTTTTATTAGCAAACAATAACTGCAAGTGGAAAATCATGAAACATGAAACGTATATGGCCAAAGTTCCTCTTGAATGAACTTCAACTAAATTAATTTCACCCTTCAACACCATTTTGCCTTTTAAGTAAATGAATCACTTCGTAACCAGAAATCAAATCACACTGGGAATAGGAATACTTTATCCTTAAATGCTTGGTAACAGAGGTTAAAAAAACCTAATACAGAAAAATAGCTGGGAATTCCATTTGGGGGGGCGGGGGGGGGGAGCACTAGCTGACACGGCATCTTAATTACACCTGATATAAGACAACAAAAATGTAGAAGGTGGATACAGAGTCAAGCGGAAAAAACCACAGTTTTTGACAAATAATTTTTATTTCATAAATAGCAATTAATTTGACTCATGCAGCTCCAAGCAGCCTATGCTTCCCCTTTCGATCATTTTTAGTACATTGTGAAACATCAGATCCTGTGCTATGGTTACTTTTTCAGGCAAAACACCCTCACATTAATCATCTATGAATCTTTTCTTTTGAAGAGGTTACGCTTATGACTAGCAGAAGCAAAAACAAGGGGGGCAAAAAACTTATACATCCCCAGGGATAGGCTCAACTCAGCTTTTCAACCTTTCCTAACCTTATTCAGCAGGCTTGTGTGATACACCCACACATCCAACAATTTCTTGAACTAATTATCAGAGGAAGGAGGGAAAGAAAAGAAAAAAAGCCTCTTGAGAAAAATCAGCCAAAAAAAAAAAAAAGTATTTGACTCGTGTCTAGTTTGACACAGTTTATTTTACAAGGCTCCCAAACTAGCTACATCATGTAGCATCATTTATATAGCCCAACCAGTGACAAATACTGAATTTCAAATTATTGTTTGCAAATATTATTACCATATTTTCATATTTTATAGCACCTTGCCAAATTTTTACCAAAACTACAAACTTCCCCTTCACAGAAGAGATCATCTATTCAATATATCCCATTAAATACACTCCTGCATAGGATTTTTGACTGACTCTGTTATTCACCCTGAGGCAATACAATCATGAAGAAATAAGGTAATTATAAAATACAGAAAATCACATCTGATCTATTGCCTTAGATGGAATGCATGCTTCATAATAAATTTCAAAGTATAGTAAGAACCCAGCACTACATTACGGGCAAATGAAATTTAAATTTGGAAAGTGATTTACAATACAGGATATGAATGAAAATATTATTGCATGTAACAAAAGAATATATGTATGTACATTATAATTTCCTGTGTACACAGAGATAATAAGAGAATACACACTTTTCAGATAAACGGGCAGCTAACTGGACTGGGATTTTATTACACAAAAAGCTAAATTAATTAGTATTAGCTTGCAAAGTCAAGAAATCAGTAGTAACAGCAAAATTCCACTGCATGCTTAATCTATCTAACCTGTATGATAGTCATGATGAGACACGACTTTTCTTGAAGGGTCCTGCCTCATTTAGCGTACAAGATAGTTTACAGTCTCTGAAGAGAGCAGTTGAATAAAGACTGAATGACAGGAAAATAGAACACATACCAATGACCCCTGAAAAACACAAGACACGCAAAGCTAAAAGCAATAAGAGAACTAGGAAACAAACTCTAGAAAAGAGCCCAGAAAAGAACTATTTTTTATGGTGGTATAACCACTAGCTGATTTTAACGTTAATTTTTGGATGAAGTAATATTTGAGTGATATGGTAGATTTGAAAAACACAGGGAAGCTTCAATACATTCATATGCAGTAACCTTACAGTCTGGTCCCTGAAAGAGCTGCCTTCACTTGCAGACAGAAACAAGCCATGGATAGAGAGAAGGACATCTCTCAGCTACATATCCTTTCATCCTTCTCCTGCTTAGTGTAAGAAAATACTCATGGTGAGGCTGTTAGAAAAAGTTCATTCATCTTAAAACCATTATTTTGTTAATACAAAATGCAGTTCATATGATTTTGAGACTGAATAATGCTTGCCATATCTTTGGCTAAAGAACTACAGATTTGTCAAAAGAATCTTCTGGGCAATGCCCCTCACTTAATCAAAGAAAACAATCCATATGCTTTACAAACAAGCTGAAGAAGCAGATACTGCTTGCTCATAACTCCATAAATAGTACAGGACACGTAGCAGAGTTCCCCAGCTATTTTTTAAAAAAACCTCTGGAGAACCCTCGAAGCTGATTCTCACAGTTGTCAATGGGAGAACCTGCTCCGTTAAAATGCTGTGCTAGACACACTAGCATGATGCCATTTCTCTGAGGCATGGTATTAAGAGTTGGTTAAGAATTCTCTGATTTTTCTGATATATTTTAAATTAGAAAATGTCATCAGTCCCATAACAACACTCACACTCCCCATCTCTGTGGTGCCAAAAAGAGGAAAACAGACTAGATGGCTCTTACCATTTTAAGCCTTCCCCCACAGGCTGCCAAACAACCAAAAAACTCCATTTACAATCTTTACAGAATTTTTCAGAAAACTACACAGAAATGCTGTGGTTTTAACAGTCCATTCCAGCTTCATCGCTTTTTTCTCACCTCAAATATGTTAAATATATATATTTCCAGTGGCTTTATATATGCCACATATATAGACAGAAAGGAAACAGTGTCTTCCTAGATTTGAATTACAGAAAGATTCTTCTTCTCACAGAATGCAAGAATAGCATTCAGTCCTCCCCAGATAATAATAGGCTCAATAAACAAAAGCAACACCACCAACAAAAACTTATTTTTAGGCAGTCAGAAAGTAAAATGATGCCTGTCCAAGCTCATGAACATTTATTGCAGTATTATGTTAAATAACTTCTATTTAAAAAATACATTTTAATTTTTCCTAAATTTCAAGTGAATGCTGTATTACCACAAGAAAATTATTTTGCCAGTTTCCTAGTAAATAGCATTGCCTCAGTTGTGATGATAGATGATTAAGCCACAAGAATCTTTCTTTAGATGGTCATTTCCTTACATTTGCTCTTTTTTCTTATCTTAGGCTAAAGTCATTTGGCATCGCAACAGTAAAAGTCAGGAAATTTTAGATTACTGGAAATTATTCTAGCAATTCTATATTTTTGTGAACATACTTGGGGCTAAACATCAGGCTTTTATCTGCTTGCACAATCTTTTAACCTGTGGCTTACTAGAGGACAGTGCCATATAATACAAGAGACTTAGAATCACTACTACCATCAAGTGGCAAGAAAAGAGTTGTCTAAAGCAAGGAAACTCATTTTAGACCATCTGTGCATCTTCTTGACTCAAAGTAATGACTAACAACTCCACTGCCTGAAAGCTGAGAGCTGAAAAAACAAACTGTACATTAGGCTGAGATAGATTTATTTATTTTTTCCAAGCAGTTATCTCTGACACTTCTTCCACTTCTGCAAATAAACCAAACCAGATGAAAACCAGGGGAAGAACACTGGATAATGTTCATCTTAATGAATCCTAAAAAAAGCAGCAAAAGCAATTGTGTGGTTGGAAAGCCTGTCCACACTGATTTGCTTGAAAGTTCCAGGCACCTCACTGATATCCATTTAAAGTTCAAACACCAAAACAATCTTTACTACCCAGACGAAAATACTGCTGAAGCTTGACGGGAAAGCAGAGTGCGAGAAAAGAAAAGAAAATTCTCTTTGCTTTGCTGACATTGATGCTTGCTTATCTGACCGGTCTGTCACCAAATCTTGTTTAGTCTAGCATCCAACTCATCCTTTTGCCAGTGACTAAGATGTCATACTCAAGCAGTTGACCCAGATGCAATATAAAAATAGTATCAGACATAAAACTTAGAGAGAAAAGGTATGTTGAAATGGAGAGGAAATTAACATATAAAAAATTCACATCTTATTCATATCACAAAATAACATTCAAATAGCTTCACACATATTAAAGAAAATTTTGTTCTTGGTCTAGCCTAGAAAAGCTGCACTCAAAGAAAATGCTGAAAATTAATTAGTCATTGACGAGGGCCCACATTTGCACTGCATTTTGTGGACTGCAAATCTGATTGCAATTCTGATTAAGGCACTACAGAACCTTAACCTCTGCAAAGATTTGCACAGAGAACAATGACAGACTCTCAAAATAAGTAAGGCAGAACGATCACTGAGGCCAGTGTTTCTGTCTTGGAAGCCTGTGCTCTGTTGGAGTATGCACAGATATGGAAGAGTTTTGGTTCTTTCAAAATTTGCTTTCAGGGCTGCTAACTGCAAATATTTTAGGAACAAGTAGTTACAAAATAAGTATGAGTGGAGCCAAAGTCTTCGGATAAAATGAAAAAGGTGTTTATTTATTTTGTGTTTAATAGCTTTGCATGACAAATTTGGGAAACCTGTGTTTTGATATTTAAAGTAAAATGAGTAAATTGATCTGATCTCTGAGTAAAGCACATTCATATTTTGTTTCCTTTTGCCCATCCAGTTTAGGGATCTGTTGGTTTGTCTTTTATAATGATTCTTAAGTCACAAAAACTAGCAATTCCACAGGTTTCATATTTCTCAAGTAATATGTATGACAGAAGCAAAACAGCTTATAACAAATTCACAATTATTACCATTTATTTACGTCCTTTTTTTATGAGGGGAAATGTATTTTGCATTTGGAAACTTGCTAGTGTGTCTCATTTAAACAGAGAGGGTATGATATTAGAAAAGTTTCATTAAAAGTCCACAGCAGTGGAACAATATGCATCATTAATTCAAAACACCACAACTTCTGTTCTGCCCTGTGCAGACATAGCAGAGTTCTGTAAATCAGTGCCATTTCCATGCTGTAACATTTGTATCTTAAAGAGTGCTGGACTCAGGTAGTCTGAGGGGGCAGCTACATATCCAAACTGATCTCAAGAAAGTTTTCACAAATAAAGATATCTGTAGGAACACCCTGAACAACTAAAATGAAGTGGGAAGCTCTTTGGTTCCAGTACTCTGTCAAAGTCAAAATGTTCAGGCAGAAATTAAACCATGGGGGAATCAAATCGGCCAAAAAATCTGGCCACCACTTTAACATGCATATTTTACATGCTTATTCAGAAAATTACATTAGTCTGAAAGATACTGTAACCACTTTCCTAGGGAAAACTGATTTCCCACCAACTCTAGGCTAGCATCAATAGGGCTTCCCTCCTTTTAGCTTGTCTCAACTTCCAACAGTTTTGTCTGCAGTAACCATATATAATAAACACATATATGTAACAACAATTTGAGGTCAAGAATATTGTTTGAGTTCTTTTGCTTATTTAATCAGAATTATTAATCCTAATTGTACCCAGTCGGACAAGGTTATTCTTTCTTTAAATACAGATAGCAGGATCCTAGTTCTTTTTCCTCCTGACTGCTGCCGCTCTTGGCATGGCCTAAAAATCAGAGTGGAGTGTGCCCAAAAGTTTTTCACACCAGCACCGTAAGTAGAGAGCTACAAATCTCCATTAATACTTCCTAACAGTACCCACAGCTTCAGTTCTGCACTAAGAAGGGTCAATTGCTAGAATAATCCCACAATTCAGCAATTAAAACACTGACAACATAATTCCATTGCTATACAACTTCCACATGGGGAAGGAAAGAACCTTTTGGCAGAGACCAAGTACTTTCCAGAGTAAAAGTTTCATCATTTACTTCTCCCCTTTCAACTCGAGGCAGCGTTACCAAGCCTGCTATGCTTGGACAACTGCCTGGTGGTTTACTCAGCCTGAGGCAAGCAGGGGGTGCCTCAAAGCTCATTCAGATCCACTTGTGATACCACAGAGATAGTTTATTTCTACATAAAGCACAAATGCCTGTTTCTTCAGTTGATTTGTTAAGGTTTTTGATACTTAATCTTTTTCTCTGTCTTCCACCAGGAGTGCGACTAGAGGAGAAAATGTGAAAATCGGTTTTTCTGCTGTGGCAGAGACTCAAGTGCACAATATTTGGCGTAGCTATAGTTCTAAAGTGTCCTAATGTGGACATAGCTTTTACTGGCAAGAGAATACTAGTTAATGTCTTATTTTGCTGAATTAGGCTGAGCAGTTTTTCAATGATTTATACTTTTTCCATTGCTGCAAGGTTTCAGCAGTCCAACAATTTTCCTAACCCAACTGTCCTTTAAATAAATATGCCCCTCAGCAATAGAAAACAAGTCTGCAGTTAGGCCCAGACCCAGGGTAAAATTTACACCATTTAAAGTCACTTCCTTAAAGACATGGTAGGACCGAGCAAGTCCTTATTTGACAGAATATGCCTATACCTCCATTTCTTCTTTCAAACTTTGTGTTAGAATTATTTTATTTTGGGAGTGTACAGTAGTGATTTCCTAGTATAAAGTATTTCCACATTAGCAACATTTTAAATTTCACTCCTGTAACCTTTTAATTTCACTCCTGATTATTTTAAGTGGATGTGTTGCCTACCTCCAAAAGAAACAAGATACTCCCCCTAACTTCTCCGCTATATTTTCCAAGGAAAAACACAGTTGCAAAGCTGTTGATATGTTTTTGCCTTTAGGTAATAATGGTTGCGAGTGCTGAAAGCATCTAAAATGCATACAAATAGATTGCATTTTTGTCTGACTTGGCACTGTCTAGGACTTGGACAGATACATTACAAGAAAAAACACAGAACAAAAAAACCCACAAAGAGTTTCATTTAAATGTGTCTCATTCTGGAGAGGGGGACAAAGAAGGTGAGGATGATCAGGACTTGTGTTGCTCTTTGCTCTCTGATGTAGAAAGGACTCGTTAAGCCACTATAGCCTCCCACTTAGAACTTCTGAGTATTCAGTACATTTACACACTCTTGTTAATAGGATGGTAACATGTTTAAGTTATTTACAACAAGGAAAAGCAATTGATAGCTGTGCAAATGGTTAATTTTTGGTAGACAAAGCCTCTTTAACTGTTCTATCAACTACAGTGAAATCTTCTAACCACAGATCAGTGAAGTAGAATTGGTAGAGTCTTTAGAGAATGAAAAATCATGAAAAGTATTACATGTCAATTCTGAATATTCATATGAATTAATGAATCTATTTATTAGGATACTAGGAGTATACAGACAAAATATGAAATAACCATCCTCCAGCACCTAGTACCTGCGAGCTACTCCAAGAAAAAACTACAATTCTAGGAATGAAAGGAATAAACTGACATGGTAATGCAATTTACTGGTGCTAGTGTGGGAATAAAAAGCTCTGCTCTTCACAAAGCAGCTAAAATGTCTTGAGATGAGCCACTTCAAAGCTACCAAACCAGACAAAGCATTAGCATAATCAATGGCAGAAATTGCTGGTGATTGAAAGTGTAGCAGAAGGCCTATTAATGTTAGTGCAGAACTTGCATTCTTAAACGTGCTGTTCTGATCAAGAGTTCAATACCCTCTTCCTGTCCTTCTGTTGTGAAAAACAGGGTGGTAGTGATGGAGAAATAACAAATTCCAAAAAATTTTTTCATTCAAGCCATAATATTTCCTTACTATCATCCACTAACAACATGAAATATTAAGTTTTTGATCAATCTGCAAACAGGCACTGAAAAGGTTATTTTCTAAAGAAGTCAGAAGCATGGCCTATATGGTATCTACTAGGAGGACAAGGAGAGAGGGTCACATCACCTAACACAACACTGAGTTGGACACACAGTAATCAAACTCTTGGTGCTAACTTCTTGGGCTTCGTTGCATCTCCAAACCACAACACAGTGCACCAGCCCTTATAAAGTGAATTTGAACATGTTTAGAAAAATGCCATTCATGGTTTTTGCTTAAATCAGATCACACAAGCCCAGCTGAGAACAATATCCCAATCATCTCTTCTGGCCGAGGCCTGCGCTAACTCTGCAGTCATTACTCTTCAGCCAGCACCACCTTGGTTCGCAGTCAGTACAATGTGCAACTTAACAAAGAACTATTACTACAAATGGAAAAATCACAAATTCCCAGAGGCACGTGCAATGTGTCTCAGAGACCACACCCTTACTGACACAGTACACTGCGTTCAAAGGCTCACAAGTTCCTCAAACACCATTTCCCCTCACAGCGTGCCAAAATACTAATCCCAAAAAAGCCAACACCCAAATGAACTTTTAAACTGTCTTTTTAAAAAAGAACAGATTTACTACTAAGTTTTTTGTCTTGCCTATTTCTAATCACTGAAAGAAATACTGAATTAAACCAGAATGCAAGCAGCTTGACAAATGGGAAGCACACTAACTGGATTACAAATTTAAATACATAAGGTAAAGCTGAACACCAGAGATATAAAATTCAAATATTTAATACCTCAACACCTACTTTTACGTATTTAGAGAACATTACCTATAAAAGTCTGTCCACCTTTTTTCCAAGTTAAACATCCGGATAGATGTTTCTTCAAAGTAGTCTAAGGAAACTGGAAACAACTTTCTGCTAAAAAAAGGCAACAAATGGGAACAGTGTGCGTTGAATGGTTTTGGGTTTTTTTTAAGAGGGGAAGTCATTAGTTTACCACATGCATCTACCCGTCCTTCAGCTTGTGCTGCTTTGCACTGCTCAAAATACACATAAATGAGTTGGGGACGGGGGGAAGAGACAAACAACAATGCAACAAAGTGTGCTGATGACCTAGTCACACAAATCAGTAAAACAGGGCTGAATGAGTAAAAATCATTAGGAAAGAAATAGAAAACAGAACAAAGAATATCATTGTGCCCCTGTATAAAGCCAGAGTATAATTGACACAACTGTGCCCAGTTCAGATCCCTACCCGACACCCCAAACTCAGTAAAAAGGAGATGGCAGAACTGAAAAGGTAAAAAAAAAAGCAACAGTGAGTCAAAGTTAGGAAGTAGATTCTACATGAATAATAACAAATAATTTTTTAAAAAACACAAACCAACAACAACCAAAAAAAACACCCAAAACTTTTCAGCAAGGGAAATGACCGTTGAATGTTGCTATACTAAAGATATATAAATCACTAATGGAATAGAGAAGATGAACGGGAAGCAATTGTTTCCTGTTTCCCCAAACATGAGGCCAGAAAGTATTAACTTAAACTAACAAGGACAGAAAAGGAACATAACGCTTTTTTCTGTTTCCTCCTAAAACACTTTTTAAAAAAATGGGTGGGATTCAAAGATACAGGATGTATGTAGCAGTTTCTCCCTGTCACTCGTCCTTCTCACGCTTTACCTCTGCTCCCTCAGGTGTTCCCTGGGGCCTGCATTTCTTTGTGAAAAAAAACCCAAACCAACCCTGCTCCAGTGTGGGGCTCTCAACAGGCCACAGCTCCTTCAGGAACATCCACCTGCTCCCACCTGAGCGCTCCACAGGCTGCAGGGTGTATCTCCTCCACAACGGAGCATCCACCTCCTTATCCTCTGACCTCGTGGATCCTTCTCTTGGTTTGGGGGGTTTTTCCCCCTCCTTTACCTCTCTGGTACATTCTGCCCTTCTTTAAATATGTTTTTGCAGCAGCACTCCACCCATGGCTGCGAGGCGCAGCCATGCCCTGCGGTGGGTCTGTCGGCGTTGGCTGTGTCCGGCTCCGGGCAGCCCCAGCCACTCCGCACAGAGGCAGCCCTGCAGCCCCCCACTGCCAAAAGCCTGGGCACAGGTGCCAGGTCCATGATGCACACTGAAACGCAGACATATGGCTGGCAAGAGGATTTCCCACTCTCTAATGAAATGAGAACTTTGATTATGGAGTTTTGTTAAGTTTGCGACCTCAGTAATGGTTTTCTGATTTAACCTCTCCAGGGAATTCACACTACAGCCCTACCATACATCTCTCTCTCCTACTCAAATCGTTGTTTTCAGGACATTTACAGAAAGTGGACAACATGTAAGCAAAATGTATGCTAACAGCTTCATTGCCTAAGAAAAATCAGACTGAAAACTTAAGATGGTTCTGGTATCTTGAGTGCTTCAAATCAGCGTTACCCCCTCGGCTCTTCCTCCATGCTCCATCTGTTTTGAATACACACATACTGTGGACAGTGATGCTCTTAAATGAATTCTCATTACATATTCATGTTTTAAATAAAAAAATCCCTGGGGTGGGGAGGTAGAGAGGAAAGGCAAGAGCATATAGGAGCAAATCTATTTTTTACACATAGCTGTTCTATGTTCACACTTTTAATGGCTCCTAAATAACGCCTACAGTAAGAGAGACTCAGAAAAAAAACACAGCCAACACATAGAAACAAAGACAAAAGGAAATGGGTTCGAGTTGCGCCAGGGAAGGTTTAGGCTGGACATTAGGAAAAAATTTTTCACTGAAAGGGTTATCAAACATTGGAATAGGCTGCCCAGGGAAGTGGTTGAGTCACCATCCCTACATGTGTTTAAAAGTTGTGTAGTTGTGGTACTTAGAGACATGGTTTAGTGGCAGACCTAGTAGAGTAGGGTCAATGGTTGGACAAATGGTGAACTTAAAGGTCTTTTCCAACCTAAATGATTCTATGAAAATGTGATTGTGAGACACAAAGCTGCGAGTTGGGACGTATGAACAAAAAGAGGGGGATTGTTTTCATAACCTGTAAAACTATACAAGGTGGGTTTTTACTTTTATCTTTTGGGGGTGGGAAGCGGGATCCAATCCAAAGAAAGCTGGAAAGAAAGTCTGAGAGTGTATCATTTACCTGAACTAGGAAGCAACAAAAGCAACCATTTCAAGCAACAATAATATTGATGATTGCAGTATAATTTTAATTAGAAAACTTACAAACATTAATAAATATTTCTGTGTAATATACATATGCATAGTTTTGAATTATTCCTTACTTTTTTAAAGTTAATAAATTAATCTGTGTCATCCTTTCCTAAAAGCAATTTCACCTTTAACAAATGCATATTCTTAATAAAAAAGGAAATTCTAAAATATTCCTGAGAAAGTATGGATAAAAGATTGGGGCATTACCTATTAAAGAAAGGATAGTAGAAAGCAGCTTTAATAAAAGCAGTACTTTTATGGGAGATTCACAGAAAAGCAGTGATGGAAGCTTAAATAGAATGCAGAGCCTTCTGTTACCTATGTATGAAGGTCTTTAGAGAAGGGAAACACAAACACAGCAAATTCTTTGATCCCAAAATGGAAACCCAAACATTATAACAATGATAACAACTTGTACCAATAACAAAGAGCATGCTATTCCCAGTTGTTGCTTATGAATGCAACATGATTGTTGTAAATGACAGAAAATTTTCAGATGTCATATTTTCTTGTTTACATGCATAGAACAAATTTACTTGAGGCTAGTGACAAGAATACTTGCCAAAAATGGATCACAAATGGAAGTAATTTTGAATCAGACTGACATCATGAAGTCATAAAAAAAAATCTCACTTTATAATTGTTCTTTAACTCATTCATGAATCATAAAGTTAGCATTTGAAGGCTGCTCATCTATGCAACAAGCAGATATTTAAATGAGTAGAATAAAAACTCAAACATGGATACCAGCATCTTAGACAGTACGTCCTGTCTTCAATTTTCTACATAAAATCCTCTTAATTGCATAATGGGAATTTGATTCTAGAGAATACATAGTCAACCACTACCGAGTTAACTAACATTTCACATGCATAACCTTAGATTGATCAAGCTACCAAGGAAAAGTCAATTCTTTATGTAAATTACTGCTAAATATTGTTTGCTATTTATACCTTACATTTTTATAGGCAATCTATTTCATGATACCTAATCATTCTTGAAAGAAATATAGCTGCACTGTTTCCTCCAAAACTGTTTTTAACTGCATTTCTTCCACCCGACATACAGGTTCCCTATATACAGTTGGGAAAAAAACCCCACAGTTACATAAATTGTGTAAATGTCTTCCTCAAATTTCAAATTCTCTTCAGTCTTACGAACTTTCTCTCTTCCTGAGCATCATAAATGGCAAGATTACCAATATCTCTAATTTCCTGATACATACATTCAGTAGCAACATTTGTATTTTTACACACACTCTAGGCCAAATTAGTACAGCTGAGTACTATGGCAGTCATATTTGGTATTAATACTGTGGAACCCTGGCTTTATTAAGTATCTAGAAGAACCTACAGAACAAGAAACACTGTCGATCTTATGAGTGAGTTTCATCTCTGAAAGACTATGCTAACCATTCTGCCTGATCTAGGAAACAACCTAATCAAGTTAATTGCTAATGAGGCAAAAGTAAAAACCAAAAAAAGGTAACAGAACAGGATCTTCAAAGCAAGACAGAAGAGATGGGTGAAGAGAGACAGGCCACAGCAGAGAAATTTTGACTATGGAAAACAGCAACGATTCCAAAGCAGAATAAGCATCCTTTTAACTAGAGGAGTGTGAAAGGACAGAGGATTCCTTCCACCTGACACGAATTGACAAGAAGATGACTCCACATGCAGTCTCTCCTGCATGTACAAATGCAAGAGCAATAACAAGACAACCAAAGCAGTAAATGCTAAAGTGGAAAATACTGCCGTTGGACAAACAACTGCACTTCCAAAGATGTCAGCTGCAGATCCAAGCCAGTCAGTAAAGTAAACAGGTAAACCTCAAACAATAGATGCTAATGAACCAGAAAGAATGACCGGGAAACAGCTACTCAGTTGCTTTCATTTGCCGCCTGTCAACCTCCAAAATCTCCCCAAAATATGTGCATACAATCAGTGCTAGTTAATAGACATTAACCATTTAAAAATACTTTTCTCCTTTCTGCTTCCCATTAAAAGACTAAAATCTGTTCCAGAGGACATTCTCCAACAGCATACTTAACAGAGGTGGCCACTCCATCAGACTGGAGACCTCCTGTAACAATTCATTTTGTCAATGCTCAATAGTAACAAGCATTTCCTCCAATTCATTCTAATGAACATTACTCCCACTCATGTATCTGTTTTAGCAGCAGCACAGCCATCCCGGAGATTACTTAGATGATAATTTTCACATTATTAGCAAAGTTCTCCACCCACCCTGTGCTGAAGAACTTCTAGCTGTAAATTACTAAAAAGCAACATACTACACCATGGCAAACAGAAGCAGATACTCCTGAATAATAATGATCTAATCTCAGTTAAAGCACCAAAGTTATTTTGCCTCAAGAACTCAGTAATCTATGCATTTAAGTAGAATATATGGGTCAATCACTGACCAGTATTTATTTGTACAAATACATTTGAGTTCAAGAATTAACATCATAAATTTCCCTACCCTATAAATTGCAGTCTGCTGAGGAAAATGGTTATGTATCAAAATGGTTCCAGTTTTGGGGAGCAACTAAACTGAATACAGGGATTCATGGATTCTTCTTAAATAGTTACAATTGCATGGGAAGTGAGGAAGAAACAGGGCTCATGGACAGAGAAAAGGGGTGAGCAAGACCACAGAGAAGCTCCTAGTCACTTTCATTATCCAGAAGATGATAAAACTCTTTTGGTTGCATGCACTAAGTTTCTGAAATGACAAGAAGTTAAAAATCTACATTGCAGTAACAAACATATTCTAGGTTACATATAAACAAGGAAAACCAGAAACTGTTTTGCCATCTTTCATACAAAACCCAGATTTAAAAAGTTTAATGCTTTACCCACTTCCTGAGCATGCTTTTCAGGAGTTCAGGTGTGACAAATAGCATTATACTTAAGGCATTCCATTCAGACTTGAGTAAGATCAAGTTAGCCTTATGAGGACATTTAACAATATGCACTATCAAACTAAGGAAATGCTAGTGATCTTTTTTTTTTTTTTTTTTAACTTCTATGAAGTGCATCATTGCTTGGATCCTGGTAACCAATCCAGATCATTCTACAAAATTATCCGAAGAGAGCTATGGATTAAAAAGACACTTTTAGAGAAATACAAATAGGAGAGTCAAGGGAAGAAAAAAACTCCCCTCCCAAAAAATCTCCACCAAAAACGCAAACATATTACAGGCCCTGGGGGCCATTTACAAACTAGTCAGGAGGCAGACCTCACAGCAATCCAATAAAAATAGAGAGAACAGGAAATGACAACAGTATATGGTTGTAAGCAGTTTTCACGTGGAAAATTATCTCTGCTCGCTTTTATTTAAACAGGATTCTCTAAAAAACAAGGAGAAAAGAAAAACATGCTTCAATGCTCCCCATCTGCAATATCTAGCAAAATAATATTGTCAAAATTATTTTTAGGAACCAATCATTAAACAAATTTTGCACCTGGCAAAAACTGCCATACGGATAGGGTTTTTTCAGTACATTCAGAGCCTTTAGACACAAAAGTCAAGTTTCATGGGAGGATTCTTATAATAGATGCTTGTAAGCATCCTTAGAGATTAACTGAATACATTACTTTGTGGATGAATTTTGGATTAATTTTGTACCTAAGAGTGATATTTTTATATGTGCAATCTTTTAAGTAATAATCCTAATAACCTGAAGGCCATATTGCTTCTAATGGTGGTTAGTTGATAACCACAACAAAATGTAACCTGCAGATCCTGATTCTTTCCTAGCACCTGGAAACCAGATGCTAAGCTCAGAGATGAACGTGGACAAGAAACCAGTGCAAGTCATTTCACACCGTGAGACAGATCTATTTTAGTAAAATATCCATTACTGAGGAGTCTGGAGAGTTTTTCAATCTGACATGAGAAGCTAAGATCCAAAAGACAAGTTCTCAGAGGGTGCCAAAGCTGTAAAACGGAGTAAGCTGTCAGATACAGTGAAACTAGCTGTGGCTTACATCCACAACATTTTAAAAGGAAATGAATTATTGAAGGTCTAGGCCATAAAAATCTAATCCATTAGTCTAATTGCAAAGAATATCTACCAGTGCTACAAATAAATGTCCCACTTTTCCTCACCAGATGTAGCAATATACATTCAGTCTAAGCAGAAGAATCAATACCAGCTTTTATTTCAGAACATGTAAGCCCCAAAATAGATTTGCTGTTAACACATAATATTTATAAACATAACATATGGCATTACTACAGTGGACAGCACTGTCCAAAAAAGGGAACATTAGAACTACACATGTAATAACAGGAAAACAGAACACAGAGGAAGCCTCACCCCAAAGAAAAATTAAGAATGAAGAAAAAAACATATTAATCTCAACAAAAATGTACTGATAAAAATGAGAATCACAAAAGTTTCAGATTGATAAGCAATACAAATGTGAAACTCAACATCACATCAAAATAATTATCATCTATTTTTTGAATCAAATAAGGACAACACATCCATCCACCTCTCTTTTTGAAATTAAGATTAAAACTTTACTTAGTCAAACAGCAAATCAACTCAGCAGAAATTCCCTGGAAAAACTTAATCAGACCTTTCTTGTGCATCAGAGTCTGTCATGCACAACACTCACAATGACTGGTAAAACTAAATACTAACAGCAATCAGCTTAACCTAGTCTGGAACTACAAATGTATTACTGTTCTTATTGTTATATCGGTTTTGCATGATGCGATCTGTAAGAAGGAATAAGGCTGCTCAGAAAAGCTGTCTATTCACAAGAAAAACGAGGCTTGCAACTCTCAAAGTTCTGCTGTCTCCAAACATTTTTTAATTCACTGATCCAAACACTTACAAATACTACATTCTTTCTTTCCACCTTCCTGGTAACACGTGCCTTTGGAGGTCAAAAAAACCAGAAAAATTTCTGTTTGGTTTTATCTGAAGAGATGCTTTTAGGAATTAAAAAATAGAGATTGATATATGTAGACCTCCACGGCTTTTTAATGAGGAATTGCAGCCAACACTAACCTAAGACAGCAAGGTAAATATATTATTTTCCATAATATTTTACAAAATTTTTATCTTTGTAGACCATGTTTATTATTGGACATTATAAGCTTATACCAAAATGACTTGCTGTTTTAGTCTAAATAGTACAAACAATTGGTCTGCATACCAAAATCTGTAACAGTTTGCTGGCACCCTTCTCAAAATCTGGGGTCGTTAAATATTTTTTCAACATTTAATTAGCAAAGTCTGTAGACAAAGTCAAAATACTTTATACTTTTATATTCAAGATTTTACTTACTGAATCAGAGAGGTGAAATACCTTCCTTGACTCATATTACCATGCAGGAAAATAAGTAATCATTTAAATATTATTTGGACAGCAGTCTGGGCATAGTTTAAAAAAAAAAAAAAAAAAAAAAAAAGGCAACCAAACCAAAACCACCAAAAAAATCCTACTATGCCAAAACATAGAATCATAGAATCACAGAATATCTCCAGTTGGAAAGGAACCAATAAGGATCATCAAGTCCAACTCCCTGCCCCTCACAGGAACTGCCTAAAACTAAACTATATGACTAGGAGCATCATTGAGATGCTCCTTGAACAGGCTTGGTGCATTGACCACCTCCCTGGGGACCCTACTCCAGTGACCAACCGCCCTCTCAGTGAAGAACACCTTCCTAATGTCCAATTCAAACCTCCCTGGTACAGCTCCATACCATTTCCTCGTGCCCTGTCACTGGTCACCAGAGAGGAGTCTCCATCCTTGGAGACTCAGAGCTTCTAGACTTTCCAAAGCTATCCTTTTGCACAATTTCCCACAAAAAGAATCACAATTTCTACCATTGTCCCAATTTGGGATTAAAATAATTCTTAGAATACAGAAAATATAGGGGTTGATCCACTTGATGCCAGATATAAAACAATAAACAATATACTTTTATTCCTAAACTGCAGATAGATCCAGCACAGCCATGTTTCAGTCCTTGGCCATGCACCTCATTAAAAATATCTGTTGAATTTACATTACACAGGATTGTCAGATTACAGGTGGAATCCATCAGAGTACATGGATTAGCTCCCTTTTCCATTAATATGTATTGCTGAATATGCCATTTGCGAGAAGATCCATGTGCATGAAGGTGCACGTGACGTGAGAAGATACAGCAGAGAAGCTGATACAGAAAGAACAAGTACAGTGTTAGTCCAAGGTCTTCCAGAATGTCTCATCACAGCAGTACCTGTGTTACAGGCTAAGCCAAGCTTAATGCCCAAACAATTCAGCTCTTGATTACTTCGCAAAAGCTGCCAATGAAGATACTGGCACCATTAGCAGTATTTATTTGTGGAGTTTGGAAAGCTGCCCACTGGGAGCAGAACTGATGCAAACAGACATTACACAGACTATGAAACAACCTTCATTAGGCAGTTTTAGACATAAATCGGTATTTGCATGGGGTTACACATATGTTAAGTGCTCTTACAAGGCTGAATGGGATTGGAACACTCCAAGGTGCAGTAAAGCAAACATTAATAGTTTATAGAAGATCACCAGATATAAGCTAGTAACTGAGGAGATTCAATTAGTCCAATCTCTAATTTACAGCAGTTAATTGTATGTGCATTTTGATATTCTCCAATTAACATACTCTCCATATCTATTGACCACATCTCATTTGCTCTCATTAAAATAGATGTAGTTAACAATGTATGAATTAATGGCTGATTAAGTTATTTTAACATTGTCTCAAAAACAATCCACAAGCACTTGAGCATAAACACAATACATAATCCCACTTTTACATGCCAACGGGGGAAAACAAAGGATTACTGCGAGGGTTAGGCTGTAGAAAACTGCAAACCTCTCAAAGGCTGAAGTCATCCAGGTCTTAAAGACTCTAGATGTTTTGACCATTGCTGGCACCATATTGGACGGGATCAGAGGAGTTAACCAGGACAGCCCTATCTGGAAAGTAAACTACCTACTACAAAGCCAGCTTAGAAAGGAACAAGTCAGGAGAGAAGCAGAGGGAAAGGAAGCTTGCCATTAGGTGGTGAGCCAACAACTCTCAACAGTCAGACATTCCACTTTGGGCTGATCTCTCGTCTTTCTTAAGGCTGCAACTTATTCCTTCAGGACTTTTTTCTATCAGTTCAGGATGTCAAGAGAACAAAGTTTAGAGCAATAAGAAATGGCCATCAAGCCTTGGAACCTTGAGTCTTTCCAAAAGAAACAAGACCTCTATGTTATTTTAGGATTGCTTTTAAAAATCAGATGATTATGTGGCTTTAAAACAAAACTCAAAGGCATACCTTAAAATTAAGAGAGCAAAAACAAACATAAAAGGAGTAAGTTCTTCGTTAGTTCAAACAGTTCTCAAAGGAAGTGGCTGTGGTGACATGGGCAGTGTCCAAAAATAGAAAAAGATACCCTATATGCATAAATCCCTTTGCCACCAATTCTTTCTCCTACCCGTAACATCACAGTATCTCCAAATCACTGTACATCACCATACCATAATTTCACTAAAAATTGAATTATTACCTAAAACCGAGCGTAAAGGTTTTGAAGCTATTTGCAAGCAAGTTGCAAAACAGAAAACGATGTCACCTCTTACTCCATGTGGAGCAGCATATTAACAACTCCAACCCGCAAAGCACGGCAAATGTTATCATTCCTATGTGGGATTTTTTTAGTGTCAACATCCATCATTTTCTTTGCCACAGTATGGCTGCAATTCTATTATTCATATATTACAGCCAAAAATACTACAGGACAGCCATGGTTCAATGGTTAGGGCTTCTTGAGGTGGAGTAAAGTGTTCCAAAATTCACCATCAAAAGCACAAATTAAAATAACGTGCAGAATCTGTAAAAGAGTAACTTTTCTAGACGTTCAACTTCACCATTTTAATCCAGCCAAAGGCACAAACTCTTAACAGAAAGAGGCAAAAACTATTTATCCTTCTACCACCTTTATTCCTTTGTTCTTTTTGTACTTCTAAATCCTCAACAGGAGTCATTAACGAAATGAACTTTCTTTACTCGCAGCTTTGTCAGCATCTTGCTGAGCTGACAGTAATATACTGCTTTACAGACTGTTTTGTTTGGTTGAAAGGGAATCCAAATGTGAGGATAGCTTACATTTGGAGTAAACTTAACTACTGATTATTAAATAAGGAAAGAATGGAGAAAAACTGAGTCCTTTCTCACTGCAGTTTATATTTTGTCCCAAACATCATACACGATCTTTAGATGAGAGGTAACTGTGCTGTTAAGTTTTTGATGCCCAAAAGTGTTCTTGCAAAACACAGTGGCTGATAAATTCAGCTCAAGCTGAATTTCAGCTGAAGTTCAGCTTAAAACTATGAAGGTGCCAATGTGCAGGATAGTCTCAGAAGCAAGACAAAACTCAGCAAAAGTATTAAGAAGAATCTTAGGATGACTTGGCTCTTTTACTATCTTCCCTATCAACAACTGGGACACACCAAAGACATTAGATTAATCATCTGTACTATATTTGTACAAAAATTACTTCCCAGAGAACAGATGTTCCATGTGTTTGGCGCAAACTTCCTCGCCTAAATTGGACACATTATGTGTCAACAGAATAGCTCAAAGAGTTTTTAGAACAGCATAGAAGCAAGCAAGGCCTTTAGGTATTCCTCACCTCTCCTGTTTTTAATCCTTACAGCTTTTTTCAGCATATTGTATTTAAAAAAAAAGAAAAAATTAAAAACCCACAAAAACAAAATCAAAAAAAAGCAAGTTAACTGGGCAAGATCTGTTTTCTCAGCAGCTCACAAAGTTAGTCTTATCTTCTACAGAGGTTACAAAGCAAAATGCAAATTGCAACTCTAAATAGTCACTAGAATAACAGAAACTCATCCCCCCTGTCATCATGCAACAGCACATCTCCACATCTAAATTTATCATGTCGTAGGTATGCCACTATGTTGTATTTCTGTTGAAGCACTTCTTGCAGGCACTACTTATTGTTTAAAGCTTCTGGAAGCATGCTGCAGGCATTGAAAATCTATTCAAGGTGGTCAGAGGGATCTTGCTGTGGTCTGCCACTACCATGCTCTTGAAGAAAGCATCTTACATCATCTTAAGTGTAGCAACAGCTGCATTTGCACAGTTGTTTCTGCTTTACTTCAGTTAATGAAGCAAAGTGACAGAAAAAGTAAGGTCATGATCAAGTTTTCAAAGATTTCCATTAGTTGAATCACTGCTGCTGGCTCTGCCTCAAAGCAGAATGCCAAATGTAGAAAGTGTCCTAGACAGCACTGAAAATATTGTAATGCTGCCCTTATAAAACCTCCCTGCTGCCCTTACAAAACCTCCCTGCAAGCCACGCTAGATCAATTCTTCCGATTTAGAGCCATTTTAGAACTATGATAAAACACCTTCAGCTCTTTAAATTAATCCATTATAATGTTGTCTTGAATATTATTTAAAGAAATCATTCTGGCAGTTCTGTGATCGCTTTTAGATCCTTGTAATTGCCTTCACTGACCTTATCATGTTGCTGCTAATAAACAGAAGTGATCATCTTTCAAATTTCATCCAAGAAAGCATACCACAAATCATCCTGAAATATCACTGATTAGTTTTCAGAAGTGTATTCTGCAATGACATCTAGCAGGCTCCAATTTCTTCCTAATGAGTAAGTGAATGGACAACTACACCAGTAACATAACCCCATGCCATGCCAGTCTCAAATATCACTGTGTTCTGCCTGAATATACGGGCTAGAAGGCGAGCTCTTTCTCTTGGTTCTTGCTAGCATTTTTAATGGCTTTCTTGATTCTCCGGGCAGCTACAAAAAATACAGTAAAGAAAGGCAGGAATGGGTTTAAAAAGTGGTTAACTATACAACTTTATACCCATGCAAAGGGTCAAGAAAAAAAAATATAACAGAATTCTGAAAACTGGGGAGAAAGCACTATATCACACCACATGGTGATTTTATTCTGGAACCATGCTAGAAACTGCTTGAAAGGGTATTGCATTGGAGGCCACATCTGCTTCTTCTGCATGTTACTGAACAACATGAACATCTCTGGTTTCAGAACTGCATGGTAGTATTTCTGAGGTCACTAAAGAGTAAAAACTTTCTAATATTTTTAAAAGTACCCTGGAAGTCAGACTTTGTTGGCTTCGATTTGGGCACTTTTTGGAAAATTTCTGAGAAGTTTCCCCAAATGAATTTTCAAGATACAGTATGAGAGAAGAGTTGATAAATTTGGAAAGTTTTCCCATGCAATTTTACTACAATTTTTTTTTTCTATGTAACTTAGACACAGTTATAAGACTGTTTAAGAAGTAACTATGCTAAATTAATAGGGAGGGAAGGGGGAAAAAAAAGAAAAAGAGGGACCGAAAAAAACCCAAAACGCACAAACCCCAAAACCAGTCCAAGAGTGATGCTTGAACAGGTTTATATCATACCAGTTTAAACTGCACATCATATTTAGAATAACACATTTATAGAGAAACAAAACGCCTTCCATTTAATTGCCAGGAACTCTAGCCAAAAGTGCTATCCTTTGGAAGTTCCCTGTACCACCCAGGATGCCGAGACATGTACTTTTTAACAATTACTGAGAGGGAAACCACCAACCTGGGAAGTATATAGATACACAATGCAAAACTCGATGCATTTACTGGTCTTAATAGTGTAAGAAAGAAGAGGGGCCATCTACCATCATCAAATACCAGACACTTCTAAGTCTAATTTGTATGCAAATGGCTATGAAACTTTTTAGCTCTGCCAAAAACAATTTTGTTTTTAAAATCCTGAGACCACCTACTCCAAACTATGTCCCATTAAGAAGGGAAAAACCAAACTGTTGCTATTCTAAACATTCTCACAACTGTGTTTATTTTTTGAGACATAGCTAAAGCAGAAATTCACAAGCAATAAATCAGAACTATGCCCCTGCATTCCACAGCCTACTTTAATCAAAGTATCTTCCAGGTTTCTTTGGGAATTCTTTCATTCTTAGAAATTTTTAAACTAATCAGCTGATACTGATAACATTAGATTGTCAGCTGTTTCAGATCACAAAAGTGAATAAAGTGCAATACTGAGCAGAGCGTGCAGAGCATATAAGACAAGATTTTCTTTGTTTATACATACACATGCACACATATGTATATAACTAGGGCTAGCAGTTGAGACTCAACCAATAGTTCTGATATTCAACACTCTATCTTCTCAAATGTGCTTATGTGAAATTCAGGGTTTACAGTAAATTATCTTATTCTTTGTTCCTCTTTACAATATACAAAGGTAATAGTTACTTAAATAACAATGATACAGTACAGAGAGGTTTCCTTATAACAACCATAAAGAAATTTAGATCAGACATCTCACAAATGAGAGGATAACTGTCCAGCTAGTTTCTGGCTAGTTTTCTAGGCTCCCTTTTAATGAGGATGAAAACAGACAGACATACACAAATGATTCATCTCATCTTTTGTCCGTGTCTATAAGAATGAATGAAAAATAATTAGCTCTTACAACACAAACCCCTACCAGTAACGATTACTTGCTTTCCAAAAAACACTGCATACTTCTGTGAATACCTTATGACTATCCAGAATTTGTGTTGAATTGCAATCCTTTATATTACAGCAGGAATAAATAGGAACACTGACATATTAATACCTTCAGCATCCTCAGCTATCTCTGTCAAAGTTAGTTCAGCACCAATCCGATTGCAAATCCTACCAGGAAGAGTGACTGTTCAAAACAACTACAGTAATACAGTAATTCTCAGCGAACATAACAGCCTTCTGAAGACTGGTTGCCAGACGGTACAACTTGAAAGCAACTCTTAACTTGCTGGTCCCCAGAAAAGGAAAGGAACAAACAGGTAAATAAAGCAATCTTTGCCCTATCCTCAGAGACCCTCCATCTAGCTCATATACGTTTAGATGACTTAGTTCACTAAGAGAAAAGGGCCCAGTGTGTTTTAATGTTAAGCACGCTAACCTTACTAAAACTGTACTATTCTAAAAATGTAAAATTCTTGTTCTGATTTTCAGGCTGAAGAATAACACAATAAAGAAGATGCAAGCTCCACCATCACAGCTCAGCTGAAACACATGAAGGAATAAGCAAAATATCCAAAGGGAGAGGATAGGTAGGTCAGGGTTCTTCCATTCCCTGCTGAGCCCTCTTTTCCTGCTCTTGGGGAAGACAGTGAAAAAAAAAGGTCAAGTACAAACTACCTCCTGATAAGCCCATTAAAGATTTTTGTTTTCAACAAGCAAAAAGGGTAGGTGTGAAGCTGGTCAAAACACTGCAAATCCTATTTCAGTGCCACAAGAAACTGAATAAATCAGTTATTCTACAACTCTGACAGTAATCCTAACAAAGAGATGCAAGGCTTTATTTACCCTTACTGTACCTGCAAATAGGCATGGATGTGTTTTTCTCAGATCAACTCTTCAAAAACTTCATCCTGAACACAAAACAGTATAACTAGATCTTGTTTCTGGAGATGCTGTATCTTCTAACCAGGTTCATGTACAGTGAAAATGTTGCAAGATGCCCTCTTCTTGGAATTTCAGAATAATTTACAGTTTTGAGTTATTTCAATACTTCCTGAACCTAACTAAATTTTTAGACGCTAATACAACTGAAATTGTTCAAGGTTCAAGCATTACCAATCAATACTATACAGACCCTATTATTTCCATTCATACTATTTGAAACTTAAAATGGATGATAGTCGGGATATTGCAGTTGACTATGTCCATTGTCATGAAGTAAATTTCAGAAGTGAAAACACAAAGTACAAGTTTGTCGGAAATTATTTGTACTTACTTGTTTGTAAGAACACAGTTCTTTCAAGGAAATATTTGCATGGGTAAACACAAAGGGGAGTTCACATGAGCTATTTTTTCATTAAGAATACTTCTCATGAGCTATTTTTCCACTAAGATTCTGTCCAAGTATTTGTAGAACTTAAAAAAAACTGTAAATATGAAATAGACTAAGAGTTGAAGTACTATCAATTTAAAATATTTTTCTGAAAAGTCTAGTTCTGTGTGCATGCACAACTTTACCACCTCTGCATTAGGATTTGCATTATGGTAATAACCTATGCTATGGTGATATCCAGCAACCTGTACTGGTACAAAGACATAAGACACACTCTCCTTTAAAGGTCATATACAGAAGAGTCCATGTGGCTGCAACTGAATAACAGCTCTTCTTACCATAGAGCCCTGTATTCACAGAAAACTCTCCAGTCGCACATCAGGCACACATTTCCTTGTCAGTCTTACCAAAATAAGCAGAACATAACTTATTATTCATAAACAGTGAATAATTAACATTTTTTTTTATTTACATTGCTTAGAGTTACCTCCAAAGAGACATGCCAACATTCCAACTCTTCACAAAACTTCATACAGAAACATAAATCCTGTACTGGTAGTTCTTACAGCTTCAGCTAAAATTCAGAACAGCATGGCAACAGAATAGTTAGACAGACATAGAAAATTTTGTATGAGTGCATGTTAATGATATAGGATTAACTGTATCATCTTCCCAAAATTACACACGAGAAGGTATGCGCTTACTCTTCATCTGAAAAATATTAAATAGGTCATTGGGTGCTAGGCAGTACAAATGAGGGAAAGATGAAAGTGAACACAGGAAAGCTTTACCAACCATAATCAGCCATACCAAAAGCAATGGAAAGGGCACATTATTCATTTTTCTACCCACTCCATGTAGCAGACTTGCACTGTTTGATATGGTGGGGGTTTTTACTCCAGTTTTCTTCCATGCTAATCATCATAATATCAAAATTTCTACTACAGATTTTAATCTGTAAAAGGAGGGACCTTTACAAGCCTAAAATCTGTGAGCTCTAGCCGAAGTGAGTCAATTCCAGTTACAGAAAGTCAGACACATCTGACTGAAGCCAATGGGACGAGGTTCAACGAGGCCAAGTGCCAGGTCCTGCACTTGTGTCACAACAACCCCAAGCAATGCTACAGACTTGGGGAAGAGTGGCTGGAAAGCTGCCTGGCAGAAAAGGATCTAGAGGTCCTGGTGGACAGCCAGCAGAACATGAGCCAGCAGTGTGCCTAGGTAGCCCAGGCAGCCAATGGCATCTTGGCCTGTATCAAGAATAGTGTGGCCAGCAGGACTAGGGAATTCATTGTCCCACTATACTCGGCACTGGTGAGGCCCCACCTCGAGTACTGTGTTCAGTTTTCAGCACCACAGTATAGGAGGGACACTGAGGTGCTGGAGCGTGGCCAGAGAAGGGCAATGAAGCTGGTGAGGGGTCTGGAGAACAGGTCTCACGAGGAGCGGCTGAGAGAGTTGGGATTGTTAAGCCTGGAGAAGAGAAGGTTGAGGGGAGACCTTATCACTCTCTACAGCTACCTGAAAGGAGGTTATAGCGAGGTGGGGGTTGGTCTCTTCTCCCAAGTAATGAGAGATAGGACAAGAGGAAGCAGCCTCAAGTTAGACCAGGGGAGGTTTAGATTGGATATTAGGAAAAACTTCTTCATGGAAAGGGCTGTCAAGCATTGGAACAGGGTGCCCAGGGAAGTGATGGAATTGCCATCTCTGGAGGCATTTAAAAGATGGGTAGACGTGGTGCTGAGGGACATGGTTTAGGGGTGTTTTTGGCAGTGTTAGGTTTATGGTTGGACTCAATGATCTTAAATGTCTCTTCCAACCTAAATAATTCTGTGATTCTATACAAGTATACATTTATCTAAGGTAACTTGCATCTTTTCTATGAAATGGAGGTTCATACAACCTACAAACCCAGTGGGGGAAAGCATTAATAACCGTCTTTTAAACTAAAAGTTGGGTCTTACTTTTGAGGGCGTATACTCAAGCATTTCCCAACAGAGGGCAATTTACTAAGTTATGAGTAAAGAAATTAAAAGCTGTTAGTTGGAGAGGAAGAATTAAGTGCAAAGCAGTTATGTCAGTCATGCACACAAAAAATAAGGCTGCAAACTGTCACTAGAGTGGATATAAGATAGAAAAAAATGATTAGTAAATAACAACAACTACAAAATTAAATACGAAACCTGTTAACTGAAAAGCCACCTATCAATGAAAACTAACTATTAACACACAACAATAAGTCTCCAGTGCCTCTTGCCAACTGGAAAACCAGGCCAGCACTACCCCACATTCTAGTTATTAAAAAAAAAAAAAAAGAAAGAAATAGTGCAGCACAACTTATGTTGTTGCTCAATTAAAAAATTAATTTGCTTGACACTTTATGAAAATTATTTCACTTCACAAAGTTTCCTGGAGCAGCAAGCATGTGTTCAGGGAAACCCTCTTAAGGTTAGAGACGCTAAACGCTGTGTAATTGTAACATTTTACACATAATGAGATTTCTTTCTGCCATATACATCCTTAGGCTTATTAGGCACTGTCACTGACAAGCACTTCCTAGTAATTTGCTATCAACCTGAGGAGGTCAGAAGAACACATCAGGCTTGATGAGTTTTGCTTGGCTTCAAACCCAGGGCGCGCGCGCACACACACACACATACACACAGCAATCAATTTAACAAGATTCACATTAGGTCAGGAGACCTGTACTATAAGCAGAGATTTAATTGAGTTTTAATCACCTTAGAGCCTTTAATGTGCTAATACTAAGAACAAAGATGTGTAGGAATAGCTCTTGCATCCTCCCCACTGGGAAAATATATATTTAGTATACTTCAGGGACTTCATCATTCTTCATATAGAAAAATCTGCTGAGAAATCAGCTGCAGAAATTACAAGAATCAGTCTATCCCGTATGCTTAGAATCAGCCCTTCAACAGCTGATTACTTCAAGGTAATCCTTAGCTATGAAGCCCCAGTATTGTACTTCCTCCACCTGCAAAAGACTCTTGCTATTACAGTATAGTATTCATTTCAGCTTAACTTTTTAAAATAGATTCGACTCCTTGGCAATGACAGCTCATGCAATATTTCCGTTAAAGAAATTACAACAATGTGAAAACATTGATCTTGGATCTAAACCTGTTTTTTCAAAGTTTAGGTTTAATTCTGTCCAGTGCTATTTGAAACATCAATACTCTCATTTCAAACCACAGTATATAAATTCAAGAAATTTTCCCTCTTGCAGGATCATTACTACTTGTGATTTAGGATGTACATTAAAGCTATTCCAGTCTTATTTACTATTTTTGGCTTCCATATTTCACCCTCTTGTATTATAACCTCTCCTGTAGGGATTTTCCTAACTGTTCTTTTTTTTTTCCTTAGTGAAGCTGAGCAAAAAATAGATTGCTCATGTAAAGATGGATAAAGATATTAATATGTAATGAATGTCACAGTTGTCTGAAACAAAGTGAGATGAAGAAAATAAAGGTTTTAAATGGCTTTTTATTAAGAGTGAGTGTTCATTTAATTAGTACATTCTCAGAACATAAAACCAGGCAATAGCCTGTATATACTGAATATTCTGAGTATCACTGTGTATACTTATTAGTATCCTTATTGAGTACGTATATTTCAAGCACATAATTATATCCTTACTTTTAATCTGAAAATTTTCTATTTGTGCTTGCCACCTAAAAACTAACTGTAACCAGGTACTTTCAGCTCCAAGAAAATTGTAAAGAACATATGGAACTCTAAATTCAGTAGCATATAGCTCCTCAGTATACTTCAAGGTTTATTTCTCACCAATTGTCACAGTCTTGAATTGTTACTGGCTCATCTGCGTAATTTACAAGGACAAATTATACAGTATCTTTCTTTCTTACTCACAAACATTAGCAGCTCCTTCTACTCCACAATTCTATCTCTATCTCTCTCCTTACAAGGAAGGTATTCACATCAGATTCTGGAACTGGGACGAGAGAAGGACAAAAAAAAAAAAGACTGGCCCCCTCCTCCTGGCACCCTCCCTTCTTTAAGTATTTGTAAACATTTATGAGCTCCCCCTCGGTGTTCTCTTCTCGTCTCTAGATTAGAAAGACTCAACTCCCTCAGCCTTTCCTCATAAGAAAGATGCTCCAGCCTTCTGATCATCTTTGAGGCCCTTTGCTGCACCCTCTCCAGCAGTTAATATTAATCTCAACATGAGGAGGAACTTCTTTACTTTGAGGGTGGCAGAGCCCTGGAACAGGCTGCCCAGAGAGGTGGTAGAGTCTCCAACTCTGGAGACATTCAACACCCACCTGGACGCCACCCTGTGTAACCTGGATGCAGGTGGACCTGCTCTGGCAGGGGGGTTGGACCAGATGATCTCTAGAGGTCCCTTCCAACCCAGAACATTCTGTGATTCTGTGAGCTTGTGAGTAGTGCAGAATTAGAGTCCATAGATTTAGAAATAAAAACAGTTTTTCAGGCTTCTCCTAACAAACATTAAACTTGCTATATGTGTCTTTTGCACTTTCTCTCCTTTTATCAACCATGTGGTTGTGTGTTTTTAGGTACTATATAGCTAGTCTTGTGTTTTTAGGTAGTATATAGCTACTGAGTACCATTAAAATGTCAAAAGTATTAGAAGGCTGATACTGGCCAGAGGCCTGCAGACTCTTCTCTAACTTGAATTTTGGTGTCTGGAATAGAACAATGTTAAAATATAGAATGGGAAAAATTATTCAGAGGAGGCTTCTAGAAGTCCTGTTTTCTGTACTTACACAAATTCCAGTCCATATACACAACTCCTTGAAAATTACTTAACAGCCCTTGGCAACATTTAATAGTATTTCTGTAGAGGAAGCTATCAGACAACCCACTGCATCATGCCACTAGATATGATCCTGAGCAAACTAACTTGAAAGTTGGCTGTGTTTTGAGTAAGAGGTTGAATTGGATGGCTTCACCAAGGCCACTTCTAGCCCAACTTATTATATGATTCAGCAGTTACATGCAAAAGGGTCGCAGGGCAGTGGTGACACAATTTCACAGAGTACAAATAGTAGTAATAAGTCGTATTAACACAAAATCAGCTCTTCAAGTAAAGCCACATCCAAACTATTATTTGTCACTTGCCTGTCTCTGGTAGAATAGTGTATTTCTCATAGAATACATAGCTGGTTTAGATCATATTTTGCAAATAAATAGGAAAACAAAGCTTTGGGAGTTTATTCATTATCTTTCAACCCATTTTCACAAGTGCTAACTATAATGAAGTATTTGGATTGTCATGTTTCTGGAACAGGAAAGTGCAGTTAAGTGTACTATATTTTTTTTTCTGATAAACAGATGAAATGCAATTTGAGACAAAAGTGAATTTTATCACTATTTACTGGCAGTTAAATGGAATTTACCAAATAGTTTGGTGGTGCCTCATATTTTTATCTACAATTAGCAATGTTAATAATATTTGATCTCTATGACCCAAAGCTAAGAACTATCGATATACAACATTTGATCCAGCACTTCTATCAGTCCAACATGGAAATGGCAGACAGAACTCAGAATTAACTGCACAATATTTAAAAGGTTTGATCAGTGATAATTTGTTAAAACCCAGCTGTTTCATCAGTCTGTTTAATAGCTCAACTGCCCAGACTACCAAAGAAAAATATATTGATAATGTTTATTTTAAACATGCTTATGAAATATTTTAAAGCATAGGTTTAAGGGTTTAGTCTATTTATAAAGATTACCATGCTATAAACAAATTAACATTTGTATCCAGTTTGGCTTCTTCAGTAGTTGATAGTCTAAGTCCGTGTTTATAAGTAATTTAAAATAAAAATGACATTATTATTAATTTTTTAGGAAGTATGTTTCCTCATATCCAATTGCACACTTTGTATTCATTAAGGTTGTACCAACACTGACCACAAACTAACATATGTAATACATAAAGAGCAACTTAGATTTACTTGCATGACTCCAGGCTTGCATATTCATTAACTACTACGTAAGTATTTTATTTAAACAGAGTTGTTTTACAGAATTATGGCATGTACTGCACAACTTTCACCACAGTGGTCAACTTTATTAGGTACACAAGGCTGTTAAACAGTGAGCTCATCTCTGATTCAAGAACTCCATGTTTTCCACATAACAAAATAACTTCCCAAGAATGTCACAAAAAGGATAAACAGAAACCAAGAGGGGGGGAAAAAAAAGCCACAAACCAAACAAAAACAAAACCACCAACCTTTTTTATCAACAGAAGTGCTATGTGTACCTTTATAAATAAGTACATAATTCTAAGTGAAAATAACATGGATCATGTTCATTCAGTACCCTATTGTTAGAGTCAATAGCACACCAGGAAAACTCAGCATCCCTTAGGATGTTGACTCAAAATGTAGAGACATGAATAGAGGAACAGATGAGTAGGATACACAGTAATGCCTACACCAATAAACAGCAGCTGTTCTACAGTACAGTAACACTTCCATACACCTAACACGAAGCAGCAGTCCGGGCATGGTTAGTCATCCCTTCTACATAAAGAGCATTTTCCAGAAAATGGGTAGGGCAGTGACCACTTCAGCTGTTCGTGCTGCAGTGGAATAGAAACCATGGGAAACTAACAAAAACACACAATCCTAGATGACGCCTTTCAATGATTCAACAGCAACAAAACTAATTTGCAAGATGTGATTCCTAGATATAGAATCAAAAGCCCATATAAACATGAGAAAAACAGAGATGTATTTGAAGCAAGAGTAAATGAGAAGTGAAATACAGCCCTATAAAGAAAACCGACAAGATGCTCCACTTCAGAAATCATAACTCACATATACAGTACAGAACAAGACACAAAACAGCTTAGGGATATTATATATTACAGACAACCCATCACCAAGATAAAGTGAATAAATTGTTGGCGTACTCTACCAGACAGAGAACACATACCACTGAGTTCAGGATCTATCAAGTTTCCTTACAAGAACTGTATGCAAACACAAAAGAACAGCACATTCTGCTTTTTTCTTTCCTTCACCAGCCAGAATAGCACAAACACTCTCTTAGGATCAGAATCCCTCTCACTTTTCATGCCAAAGCCTTTGAATTCTTTTAGGCTCTGTCATACATTCACTTTATACCTTTGCTCTTCTCTTCAATTATATTGCTTTCATCTTCTACTCCAGGAAACACCTGTCTTCTATCCTCACAGTATAACAAGATCAAATTTTGTATTTACAGTTTAGTTTCGCAATTTTTTCCCAGACAACCAATTTCTGAGACCAAACAAATACAGGCTTCTATACTGACATAATATACTAAACCAATAATATCAGAGAGATTTTACGGAATTTTTACAAATACTGGTATGCCCACATGCAATCATTCATTATTTTCATTCTCAGTAGATAAAATAGGAACTTGAAGCACAGACATATCAAATCAGAACCTGAAGATGCACTATAGGCTATGCTGGGACTACCAACATGCACACACACAGATAACTCTTGCTAAAAAAGGATTCAGGAAATAAATTTTATGGAAAACACTACTGGTTTGGTCTTGTCCTACCCCTTAACATCTGCATATTAATAGTATTATATTCATTGTGCTCATAAAGAAAATAGTTTATTGGGACATGCATAAGTAAAGTCACTTAAGACCCAGCAATTTGTACTTTGATTAGTGACTTTGAAGCAATTAGTTTGTAACAGAGAAATACAACCCAGGTCATATGGAACTGGCATGAGGAAGACCCGATCTAAGAAAACAGGGCGATCATATCAGCTTTTATAAGCAAGCTTCTGTCAAAAACATCATGACAATTCAGAGAACAGTGAGGCTTCCAGTTAAACAACTGTAGAAAATAATCGTGAGTATTTAAATAATTTTCAACTCATTTAATAGGATTGTTTCTACTGTTCCTTATATGGTGACAGCTGATGAACTTTCTAACCAGATTTAATCCCAGTTGCAGCAGCCTCTTTAGTGTATGTGGTTCTGCACTGAAGCTTTTCTGGTCACTCCCTCTAACTTATTGTCTTTATAGTTTTAAGAAGCAAAGTCCAGCACATTCCAATAACCATCATATTAAAAGCAGACATTACAGGTCACTGAAGCTGGAGTGCCAGTCCTCCACTGTTCCTTTTTTTCCCTTCCAGTTTCTCTGAATGAAGTTTCCCGTAAAATCTCAGACACAAAAATAGAGCTCATCTGACAAGTCATACGTGCCTTTTTCACAATTTTGAAATTGCCCTGTCCATGACTAGCGTAGAAAACACTGAATCTGCATCCCTGAAGTGACACAGTTATTTTTCAGACTTTTAAACTGAACACACACTCTGTAGTACTTAGAAGATGCAGTCTGCAAAATAAAACCAGACAAGTTTCCTTGCTAGAATTCACCTAAGACACTACCTTCATAAAATATACTTGAAAACAACCCGTATCAATAATTAAGAATGAGCTATCCCATAACTATGCTTCAGTTATGGCACTTCTGATAAGGGTGACACAGGTACACGACATAAAATATTCCGGAAAAAGAGAAAAAAGTTTAAATGGTTCTCACCAAGGCTTTCTCAACATTGCATTGAATAAAAAGAAGCCTTATTCATATATAAATATTCTTGTCAAAATCAATGACTGGTAGTACAAGAAAAAAGCCAACTTCAAGGCCTAATATTATCAAAAAAGTGTCACAGATTAAGTCAGGTCTTGAAACTACTATTAGTTGACACTCCTCATTCTGAGCTGATTCAAAACAATTTCACCAATAGCAATGTTACTTCTGGAAATCTTCTCAGCCTCACACAGAAAGCCATGCTAAATGGTAGCATTAAAAAGCTATCATGACTGTGCTATAACTGCACTTTTATTAGCTTTCTAGAGCTGCTGCCTAACACCAGCCTATGGACATTTGGGTAATAACATGATATATATGCCTATGCAGCTTGTTGAAGGGAAAAGCTAGAGATTTCTTCTCTCCACAATTCCTTGTATAATTAAGTATAGAAAGTCAGCCTACACTTCTGAGCTAAGCCTTCTGCCAGTTTCTGATATTTACATTAAAGAAAAAAACGTTTTACTGTGCTCTATAATTTATCATCTCTCCACAAAATCCATGCTTTCCCTGCTAAACATTAGGAAGTTTAGCAATCCCAAGATGACAAAAAAGCTACAATATTCCATGACATTACAGAAGATATATCCTCAACCTTCTTCTCACTAAACTCAGTTCCTAATGTAAAGAGGCTTTAGATAACTTGCAAAAACGTATTCTATCCACATTAACAAGTAGCTCAAGAACTATTCCTGGTCATTTTCAAGACTGGTTCTGGTCAGTGGACAATGAGTTGTTGTAATCAATAAACTTTTACCTCTGAGCTGGAGAAGCTCTTTCAATCATAATGCCACTCAGACACCTGTATTTTAAGCCAGAACACTACTCATATTCCAGGTCTCAGATTATTTTTGAAAACTATATTCATGTATTCACAAAGCAGAATTATTTTTTCCTTCTACTTTACTTCCAGAATCCAGCACAATTACTACAAGACTGGATGATTCTACTGTAAGCAGTGGTCCATTTCACCATGACACGAGTTTCATATCACCTAGAAAATTAGAACATTTAGGAAACGGATGAAAGACCGCAGTCTTTTACATTTTTAATTCTAAAATTTTTGACAAGATTTTCACAGATCTTAGGGACATGGGTGTTTACCCTCGTATAGACCCAAATGTATGCTCCAGTGGCTCTTTTCCCACTTTGAAACATTATTCAACGCTACACCAAAGGCTCAGGTATAGTCCTCTAGCTATTTTCAGTGAAGTTAACTGAGAATACACAAGCAAAGTCATCCAAACAGTAACCTTCAAGTGCTTTGTTTCCCCTTAAAGTAGCTGAACACAGAAGTTTGCTCATCACTCCAGCTGACTTGCATTGACAAGCAATAGCTTGTAATTCTTTTTGATTAAAACAACTCTCTATCGGGATAAAAACAAGCTTGTATGAAACTTACAGCTTTCTCACCTTTCAGATATTGATATGTCTGACACAAACCCCAGATGACGACAGTGGCTGCCCTCGTGGCCTGGGCGGGCAGCTGCACGAGCACCTTCTACCGGTCGAGGCAGAAGGGGCGGCCATTTCAGAGGTGAGCAACAACGGCTGCGGCAGCAGGGCCTCAGTGGTCACTGCCAAGAGGAGCGGGTGTGCCCTGCAGGGCTGCTTGCCTTCCAAAAATATGCAGCTAAGGGGATCATCTGCAGCTTCCAAACATGTTTTCCTCCGTCTGCCATCATTTTCTCTGAGCACTTCTCCCATAAGCTGCCCCCCTCCCCACCACACCCTGCTGCCATGTTGCACACCTGCAGGGAGCACCATTTCCTCCCCTCTCCACGCCTGTGCCCAATCCTGCTTTCCACTCTCTAGGCTTGGGCTTTTTTGATTATCCCCGGCACTTGTGACAAACACCTTCCTTCCAGCTTGAACAGGGTGGGATTAAGAAGTCCAAGAACCAAGGAGAGCTTTTGAACAGCTCGTGCAACTACCTTAACATCCCTCGCATCAGCCTGTTCATAGCTGGCTGCTGGCAGGAATTAACCTGACAGCCTGCCTGTGTTTTGAGATGTGTCTGACTGTGTGGAGTTGCAGCTGTCACCACCGGTATTTAGGCACCCTGAGGCGAGGGAAGGAAGCTGGTAATGAGAAGCACTTGCTCACCAGGTGGGAGGAAGCATAGTCTTGCAAGATGGCTGTGGCTGTGCTGTGCTGGGAAGGAGGTGGCTATGGCACGCTGGTGGCTGCCTAGGGAGTGGTGGTGGCGGCGGCAGTGGCACTTTTTAGCCCCGAGATGAGTAATCTTACTTTTCTAATTGTGTGGTACAATGCTTTCCTGTTTTCAGGGTTATCCGCGTTTCCTAGTCTCTCTGTGGGAAGGGGACAGTGGACTCGGCGTGTAGTTTGAGGAATGGGTTGTGTTTTTCCTATGTGCTATCTGTTATACCATATAGCTACAGGTAACATTTTTTGTTAATGTAATTCTAATAAAAAAGTATTTTCAAGAATTGTTTCAGTAGGTGCTTATAGTTTGCTTGGGGAAATTCCGAACCCACTTGTTTTGTTCCATGTAGCTAAGTATTGTTTATGTTCAACTTTCTGAATTTCCCTGACTTTAGAATGCTTTTTTTCTTTCTGCTTTCAATGGTACTAAAGCCAAGCTGTTCTTCATGCTGGTAGCTGCTGCTCTCTGCTTTCTTTTTTGGAACAAAGTTAGTTTCCATTATGTTCCTTGTGGATGGAAACCACACTGAATTTGAGCTCTGAGCTTGTTTCTTAATAGCAGCTTGGGCTGGAACAGAGCCGGGGAGCTTTGGAAAACCCAACCACATTGTATGAGAGGTGAAGAGAGAAGCAAAATCAAAGAATAAAACCAGAGGTAGGAATAGAGGGAGGCTTATCATACTATTGGAGTATGGTTTGAAGAAGGAGAAAGAAAAATGAGGCCAGAGAGGTGACTAAGTATTGGGCAGAGAACTAAGTAGAAACTGGAAGATGTGCCCTATGGGCCTCTTGCTAGGGGAGTTGCTTTCTCATCACCTACTTCAGAGGCCTCTTTTCTTTTTAAGGTGTTTCAGGCTGTATTTTAAATTTGAATGCATATATGTGCTTTTGTAGTTGACATCTAAAGGCATATTCCCATTGTACATATAAAAAAAAAATTTTTTTTAAACTGTATTTTTCTTTCCCAGCTGAATGCTGGGGTTTCTAATGCCTGCCTGTAAAATCTTTATCCATTTTATAAACTGTAAGGTCAACAGAAACTTTTACAAGAGTCCTTGAAAATAAGCCCTTACTTCATGATACAGATTGCAAATCTTAATTGGAAGGCAAGTTCTTTGCTTGAATGCCTCAATAGGTAGTTTTAAAATGTTGAATATGCAGTGTCTAGAGAGTCTAACTTAAGTCTCATGCAGGTCACCAGCATACGTGAGCTATTTTTTATGTCTATCTTTACTCTAGACCTATAATGTTTTAAAAGTAATTGGGGGTTTATGAATCAGCAGGATATTACCTACAAAATCTAGTGAGTAAAGGCCATGTTGTTCTTTAGGTAAATATTAATATAGTGTCTTTTATTTCTATTCAAATTATTTATATTTTATGTATTCTAAAAAAATAAGTATCCAAAAAAGATCATTTGCTGCCAATATTTTCATATATTTAAATTTTATATTAAAATCAGTTTTATTCTAGTAGCTTCTGTGGAGGGTTAATGGTCTCTTCAACTAAATGTTATGATAATTCACAATATGTAAAACCATTTCAAGTAGATTTCTATAATGAAAATTACGATCATACAGAAGTAATCAAGATTTTATTCAGGTACTGTAGAAGTAAGGTGAAAGACTTGTGGTGTTCTGTAGACATTCTTCCTAGTGCATTTAAAAGCTCCACTGGCAGTGTCTAAAGATAGTTTGATCTAATTACCACTGAGAGGCTGTAAACTACAGGAAATTCTATTCAGCATCCCATATGTTATGGTCTCTGCCAAAAGAACTCCAGGCACAAATCAATAATTATTTTCTAGGATCAGTTTGGTATTTCCATGCCCCCAAATTACTGTATCAGTATTTTGCTCAGAATTATTACCTTACCTGGTAAAAAGTCATGAATTTCCTGGCTTTATGTTGCTACCCTATTATATTGTAACAGGATGCTTCTGACCCATGAAAAAGGAATGCTCGTGAAAGTTGCCATGCTGAGATTAGCACTACAGTCAGGAAAGAGTCCAGCCAGAATTCTTGAAAGGCAGCCACACTTTCCAAGAAATTAAAGTACAAGTGAATAGCACATTTGGGCTTTTAAAAAGTGAAACACTTTTTTTCTGTTTTGCTTTTTAATATTGTTGCTTTACCTGAGCTGTTGATCATTTATATTCTTGAACGTGTCCTTTCTTTTATTTATCTGTTTCTGCTATGTTATGTTCCCAATTTGCAAACCAATGAATGCATGGTGTCTGGTTCAGTATAAGAGCAGAAGCCTTCAGTCTTGTGTGTATTAAATGCTGATTATGCAGGTCTTTGAAGCCACAAACTCCTATACAAACTTAATAACCTTTCTGCCTATAGCATAACAATTACAATTAGCCTCATTGTGCTTAATATGCATAACTTTTGTCCACTGCAAAGCACAGAACTGGATGTCATTGGCAATCTTCAGAACAGAAGGAATATTCCATAAGTGTGCTTTGCCTGCCAAGTGTTAGAATTTTGCACAGGCATTATATTTTTAGAAAGAAGTTAGACTTTACCACAATACCATGATATCACTGCAATTTTTAAATGAGGTTTAGTATTAATATTCAAATATCACATTTTATTGAAGGCTTCAAAACTGTTTCTAGATTGCCCAAATGTTAATACTTAGACTGGCAGGAACAAGCAATGTACAGATTTGCAAACTGCAGGTGATTTATGGTGAATTAAATACATTTTACAGAAGGAAAGCTAATGAAATTTACATTTTGGGTTTGTTATGAGTGAACTATAGTTGTTTTGCTTCAATGATTATTATAAAGTTTTTCAGCTGTGAAGCAAATCTGCACACAAAGAAAGATGGGAAGGTGGCAGATGTCTACAAATGCCGATTCATTGTGTATAGATTCAAATAATCAATTTTGTATTTCTCAGCTTGTTCCTCTGCAAACTAAAAAGAATTCCCAAATGGGTGCAAGCAATTAAAATATCCCACGGGGATACTTTAGCTGGGGGATATTTGGGGGATAAAATAGGCTAGGTGGCTTAACAACTCCAGCAATTAAGTAAATGCCCTTATCTGGAATTCTGAGAAAACTTCAGGGCTAAGCAGTTTCAGGGAGATATTCACGCAGATAAATGCTAGACAAATGGCTAACATAGCTTGAATATATCTACCCAGTATATATCTCAGAGCTATTCGGAAGCACAAGTATGAAACTTTGCTTGTTACTTGTCAAACTTGATGGTAAAACTCCAGAGCAAGAGGACGTTTGTGTCCAGTCTTACTTTGCTGTGACTTCCAGCATGTTGCTAACCTGCTTTTCTGCAGTTTTTCCCCTAAAATACGAAGAAACTATCACTGTTTCAAAAGAGCTCTGGCATCTCTATAAAACCTGCTGCTGGATGTTTTTTTCTTCTATTTGTTTTGTATGGTGGATAAGCCTTTCCATTTGCATCTGGTTTACAACCAGTTTGTTGCATGTGTTAGTTTGTATTACAGTTCTCTCAGGTGCTAAACCTTAGTCCATCTAATTCAATGCCGGTTTTAGGAGGCCTCTTCTCTCGATATGAATGCTTATGTTTTCAGTGTTGTGTTTCTTCACTGTCATTTTACTGCTGAATAGTATTCTACTGCAAATGATTTGATAAGACGATGCTATAGTCCATTACCTTTCTGTGTCATGACACCAAAAAGAATTCCCTTTAAAATGTCTAAATCTACAGTCCTAACATATTAATGTGTTACTGTAATCCTGGCGTATTTTGAGAAAGGCCAAAACACAAGTATGTATTTCTTAGCTTCATTTATGTTCTGAAGTGTCCTATTAGAATCTTGATCTAGAAGATGGCACTCAGCATTCATTTCATGGAAACAAACATCACAATTACTCATCATTCTAAGTTATGTTCTGATTTTAAATAGACCAAAATATGACCCGAGAAATTGAATTAACTTTGTAGAAGTTAGGCTTTTAATTTTTTTTTTCCAATTTGTTTCATAGTTGTTAGGAATCCACACACCCAAGCTCAGTTTAGCAGAGAATGATGAGGAGGATGATTAAATGCTAGTTTGATGTGAACAGTTTTCTGACCCTACAATGGTAGATGAATATCGGGTTGAAAAAGACAATGTGGGAAGACATTTCTGTTGCTCTGTTTGCTGTCTCCATTTAGATCTTCATGTGAAGGACACAGACTACAACAGTGGCTTAGGAAATTTATGGAGAGCTGTGTAACTTCAAAGGCAATTAAAAAAAAAAGGTCAGTCACTTTCAGAAAATCAAACAATGTTTACCCAAAAATGTTCGGAAGTACAATCCTTGTACCACCAGCGTAGGCTACTGAGGGCATTTCCTTGAGAAGGGCAAACTATTGCTCAGTGAGAGTGAGAGGGTCTCAGTTGCAAAGCCACCAGCACAGAGAGACTCCTGTGGTTTCCAAAGTCATATTGACAGGCTCATAGCAACTTTGACCAAATAAATCTGAAAAATCATGTTTTCTCTTCATCCCATGATATAGTGACATGATGGTATAATCAAGATTTGTGCTCAGGTACATACTCACCCTTAATGCTGCACAGAAATCCATAAGAGGCAAAAATTGGGAATTAATACTCTGTTCTTCATTAATTTTATTAATAGTTTGTCTTGTATTAATAGTTATATAGCCAATTGGTGTGAGATAAGAAAGAAAGGAACCGAAGGGAAGAAACTTGCAAAAAGTTTTTTGTTATTGAAATGAGTAAATAATATTGGCCCTTGAAGCCTGGGGTAAATATCCTAAAAAAACCCCATTTGAGTGTTATTTTGTTCCATTTCAAACATATTCCTGTACTATATTAATGAGAATGCTTGAAAACTCAGTCCAAATATGATAAAATACACAAGCTTATTCAATATCATTGGAGTCAGCTGTCTTTAAAGACATATAAAAACAACGGTATTGTGATTAATAATTTTCTTTGGAAACTTACTTACATTGTGCTAGGAAGTTTATTAAAAGAAAAAAAACCCCAACACTTAGATCTGGGCCACCATTTATTTTGCTGTTAACTTTTCCCGGTGTCTTGTTTTGTGCAACAGTTGCTTTTTCCTCTTGGGCAAAACCCAATGGAACTCTGTTCAACTTCTGCTTTACTTCACAGATGTTACCCCTAGGAAAATGCTTTTTATAATTACTTATGTTTATATTCTGGGCTTAATGTCTTTTTCTGTACAGCAGGTAGCTTCTAAGTAAGTTAGTGGAATGGTGGAATGGTATGAATGTAATAAAGCAGAATCTAACTTTGTGGAATAGAACTAGCAGTTGCTCTGTCTACCTACTATATCTGATATCTGCCACCTTAAAAGCACTGCTAAGTGGAATGATGCAGTATTTACAATGTAAGTGTTGAAAACAACAGTAGCAAAAAGAGATGCTTTATAGCACAGGCCTGGCTGCTTTCTGCAGTCCTTTCCCTTTTCCTCTCCTAGCATGAACAATTGTTGTACTAGGGAAGTTGGAAGATAAATTGCTACTCCTACTTGATTCCTTTTCTATCTATTTATGAACCTGTTGTCCATTGATCTGTGTAATCTTTCTTGAATTTCTTGATACTGCCTACAGCTGTCTGTGGCAGCAAGTACCAGAAGTTGCATTAAAAAGTACTCTTCCATCCTCACCCACCATCTTATGCCAGTCTTACTCCACTAAGTGCCTTCTACTAATGTACCGTGGGACTTGTTGAACAACAATTTTTCATTCACTCTATCTGCTGTCTCAGTGGCATCTGCAAACCTCTCATACTCCCCTCTGTCCAATCCTCTCCCAGCTCGCGGGTTCCAGGCATTTTAAGCCATCCTCTTCCATTCTCCTGATTAATTTAATTAGTTTTCTCTTATTTCTCAATGTCCTCCTTGAAATACAGCAAACCAAAGTATATTCAGTATTCAAGAAGCAGCCATGCTATGGTCGTATAAAGAGGCAAAATGGCACACAGTGAATTTTCCTAAAATACTATGGAAGTTAAGGCAAAAAGGAAATTCAGCTTCCTGAACAGTTACAGGATTTGGATGTTTTCTGTCAGCTTAAGCTCTTACTCTGTCAGCTTAAGGTCCAGGAGTCAGGATGCAGATCTTGATATTTCAGGTATCATAAGATGTAGATCATGCATGTAAAGACTTTACTATGAAGGAACTAAGTGTACAGGTGGTGTAATGACTGTATCTGCTGCTCATCTTCAGTGTATCTTGTTATTTTTGGATCTATATCCTTACCTAAAAGGAGGAACAAAGACTTATTTTAAGTTTGCTTACCAATACTTGCTCTTGGCAGATGACTTTGTTACATATAACTAAACTTCTTGAAGTTTTATAGATCCTTTTTATTTTCCAAATTAATACTCTAACACAGTAATAATGATGTCTAGCTCCAGTTTAGTCTAGCAACTGTGTGGTTTAGAATTTAGACAAATTACTCAATATTAAATCAGTTCAAAATTACTGAATTCAAATAATCTTGGAGGTAGGTTTTACTTCTTTGTAAACTTGCCTCATTGGCCCCAGGTCACCATTTGAATTACAAATATAATAGGCAAGAAATTATTGTCAGTTCTTCCTGATTTCATTATTTTTCAGCTTCCTAGTAAACTTCCAAGCCAAACTCACCCAAAGTGGTAGAATTCTTAGCTTACAATTGATTTCAAAGTTTACCTAGGATTATTTCAGTTCTTGAGGTGAAGCTACGTGATATCTCAGCTAAACATAAATATAAATTACATCAAGCTAAGTATTTATCTTGGGTATGTTTTAGTCTTCACATACTTGATATTAACATACTCTGGTTATGAGAGAGAATAATAAAATTGTGTAATCAGTTTGGGTTTTTTCCCCCTCGCCTTCAGTGTTGCCAATATATTGAGTGTGCTTTAACTTTATGCCCTTCCTTTAATAAAAGAGCTAATAACTGTATAATTCTTTGCCAAATTTGAAATATGCTAGTCGGATATGCTTGTGGTTTTTAGCAAAGACAGGAAATGCTATAGGGTATGACCCACTTTCACTTTTGCTTCTCTTAGGGTCCCCTTACTGCTTTTATTTAAAGACAGGAAAATAGTAAACTGATCATAGTTCAGTGTGTAGGGCTTGGAGTTTGATATGCCATAGAACTTGGGTTTTGCAGGTGTCCTGATTTGAGGACACAACATCAGAATTGCTTAATAGTTAAGTAAACTTTTTCTTAATTTTTTGACGGCCATGTAAATATGCAAGTAAAACATTACAACCACAAAGAAACTGCAGTCAGATGGAAACTAACGAAATTACGTTGACCTAAGAAAATGTTAATATACTTACTATATACACATATGCTTTGAATTCTTATACGGTGTTGTAAGTTAGCTCACAACAAGTTTCTCTCACATTTTAGTTGCCATGCAAATCTTCCTTAAATAGCTTTTCCACATGGTCACTGTGTAGTTTGAGAAAAGAAATTAGAAAAGAATTTATACCACTCTCTCCATGGGTTCTGTTATATCTAGCTCCTTTAGGGAATGAGGAGAAAGTAGGAGCTTTCCAAACACTGAAATATGCAGTGTGCAAAGCCAATTTTCAGTTTTAAGTAACTGAGTGTGTCACGTAAGATTCCAAACTAATATGTGTCAAAGCACATATAGATTGTTATAGCAGTTGGAAATACAAAGAAGGTAGCTGTAAATAAAGTGATTATACTTTCAACCCAAATAGTGCCTTCCAAAAATTAGAATTCAGGCATCAGTCCCCAGTGAAAAGACTTATTTACCACTAGGTCTCGAAATAAAACACTGTTATGAAATAAGACTTTTCAATAGCACTGTCATGGATGATTCTGTAAGTATGATTGTAATGATCAGGAGTTTGAGGAAGCGGGTAGAGGGATTTGCTTTTTAAGGCTTATGACAATATCAAGAATATGGTACTATGTCTTGCAAACACTGGTCAGACATCTGTAGAACTACATAGATTTTATGTACATTTTGAATCCTTGTCAAAATCCTTAGATCTCTAAAATAGAAGCTCAGATTGCATATGAAAACAAAAGTACTCATGTTCCTCTCTTATAAGCTCATTCTCATTTGCTTCAGTGTACCAAAACAAGATTTTCAGAGATGTCAGCCACCTAGGGAGCTTTCATAGGGTGTCTCTGCATCACGCTACTGTGACGTGGGCTCTGAGTCTGCATCAGAGGAAGGAACAGCTGTTATAAAGAAATGGAAATAGTGATGAGAACAGTGATGAGATACAAATGAGGATGCAAAGCATAAGGAATCACTGAACTTGGAACAAAATGGGTTGAGAAAGAAACTCATGACAGGAGAAAGAGCAAGAAAAATGAGTAAGAAAAAAAGCAATAATCTTTATACTAAATATCATTTGACCTCAAGAATGCTGGGAAAAATACAAAGGCAGGCTGTAAAAGAAAAAAGTACCTTTCTTAAAAAAAAATAAAAATCAGATTGTGTTCCAGATATTTGGACTGTCAAACTACTTTGTGCAATCAGAGTTCTATATACTTACAGCATAGATGAACAGCAAAACGGGCAAATTAAAGACATGTGCCCTATTTGTCAGAGCAACACCTGACAGCTTCAGTAACTTGATGAGGCCCCGCTCTTATTGTCTAAAAGCAGAGTGCTTCTAAAACAACTCAGTCAATTCCAGTATATGAGTGAATGTACTTAAAAAAAAAAATTTTAAAAGAAGTGCATGAAAGAAATACTACTGTTTGTATTTAATGTCGTAACTACTTCTCAATATCCATTTAACGTGTGTGGGGTTTATTTCCAGCATTCTGCAAAGATGGTTTCAATCTGTACATAATCCATTTATTTTGTTTCCTCTTGATTCTTGTATGCTTGACAATAGCATACTTGAAATTATCTCTTGTATCTATGGGACATCAACTATTGCCATCTATTACATACAGTTATGAACAGTGGATGTGCTCTGCTGAGACAGAAGGAGAATGGAAAGGGAGGGGCTAAGAAGGAAAATGTTGCTGTAGGACTGGGGAACCATAGATTATAGATGTTGTCTTAGAATACTACCTAACGTAATTTTTATGCTAACAATGAGAGCTTCAGCATTATGTTATTACCCATTAGATCTTGCAGGTTCAGTTAGAATAACTACAGCCAGCTATGTGAGTGTTGCACAGGGGCAGTAAATACCAGAGGCACTGTGCCCCAGAGCACACTGGAACTGGCTGCTGGAACGCTTTTGGAGTTTGCCAGTGTGACAGTGGTAATGATGCACTCTTCAGCAGCTAAATCAGTCTACAAGACTCCCTTTGAGGACATGAATCCAGAGAACCACTTGAAGAATTTATGCTTGTGCATATCTACTTATGTAGTTTTATAGCGAGGGAGGAAGACAAAATGGGGAATGTCACTCTGCTTTTGAATCCCTTTGGCTTTTGCCTCGTATGCTTCCATAGCACGTTCTGTCCTGATATGTTCTACTGCTGCCTGCCTCAGCCCAGAAGTGAAGCTTTGGGTCGCTTCTCCATTCTGGCCCTGGTATGAGAGAACTCTTCCTAGTTTTAACAGTATGATGCAGTAAACTCACAATGGAGCCTGGCAAGACCTTTTGGTGGGCACCTTGTTATCTATCTATCTTGTCATAGTCTGACAGGCAGTAGTGTGCTGTGAAAAGCTTAGAAATGTCATCCTGTGGACTTCAATTCCATGACTGACTCTGGGATTTAAAAGCAGCTGCATCCAAGATTGTAATGATTTTTTTAATGCAGTTATAACTGAGTGAATTTCCAAATATAGGTCTCTAAACTTGGAATTAGGGAAAGTTACTTTTTAGTCTGTATGACTGGCAGCCAGTAAAGAAATGCTGACCTAATACAGGTTCAAGGAAAGCTCTATTTAACTGTCTAATCCACCGTAATTAAAATGGTCCATTGTAGGTTTCGATTGCTGTAACTTTTTTAACAATGTCTCTCTAATTCACCCCTCTTCTATATCAGTATATTTATACATAGGACTTGTACAATGTTGGTCAGGACTGCTCACATGTTTATGGTTAGCTCCCACGGGAAGCTGTAAATCCTTGGGCTAATAACTAATAAATACTTTGAGTCTGCTTATGGAAGTCTTTTTGGTTCTGATATCCACAGCGAGCTGCAAAGTGCAACTGGCAGTGCTCGTGTTTGTTTATGGGACAGTCATTCAGAGAAGATGAATCCAATTCCCTCTACTCAGCCATTAAACAAATAAATTGGAGGTCTTGGTGGATATACAAGCCAAAGATGTTGCAAATACTTGAAGGGAAACATTTTGAGCAGTATTTTTACATCTTCTGACCCTAGTAGGCACTCTTTAAATAAATGTTGAGCAAAACTATAATGGCTAAACATTTATTGATAATAAAAATTTATTTACACACTGTCTGTTTTTCTATAGCGATACTTCACTAGTTTATAAAGAAACTAAAAGCAGACCTTGCAATTAGTTGACCTTGCAGAAATCTATTCCAGAATGGTTTAACAATCAACAGTTTATGTAAAATTTAGCTTAGTTATAACAGCAAGATAGAGGAAGGAAGAGAAGACTTGGCCATGTACATATCTGGAAAACTGTCTTGCACTCAACCTTATTGTTTTGGACAAAGTCACTAAATGAGCATCCCATCTGGTACAGTTTTACAGAAAAGCAAGCCCAGTCTTTTCTGAGCAGCTGTACTCTTGTACTCAGTGGCAGGCACAAAAAGAAAGGAAGCAAACAAATGCAGTACTGGCAGGATTTTGGAAGAAGTAATGGAGATTCCAACATCTGCAGGATTTATTGAACCCATTGAGAATTTGTATACTGTGCTTGTGTTGTCCTTTCACCTTCACTGTCCCCTGCTATAGCCCTTTGTGTTCATGTGTCCTGACATGCTGTTCACAGCAAGATGGCTGCATATAAGCAAAACAGAAAAAGTGGTAGAAAGTATTTTCATTAGAAGACAATATGATGATGGTAAATTTGGAAGACTATTTACCTTAATACTACTTTAAGTTTTCCCCACTGTCTGAGAAAGCCGTTGTAATTAGGACATTTTAAGTCCTTGTTATAAGCCAGCGTAACTTTGGTGCCCATACTGAAGATATTATCAAGTCTAAGTGTAGCTACAAAGACCTACGTATGTTTAGACGAAACATATTTGTGTTTTAACAATAATATTTAAGAAGGTGGATTTTATATGAGGATAGTACCATCATTATATGAGTAATGATCTGATCTGCTGTCAGAAGTGGATTAAAATCGTACAGCTAAAAGATGGCTGTTTTGTTTAAAGTGTTTGCTCTGTCACTGCCAGATGTGAATAGTTTCTCTTTCTGTGTTAGGCTGAAAACTGTGGCAATTCAGCAGCAGGCATATGACCCTCCATTAGCCTGTGATGCTGATGCCCAAGGGCACTGACAGCTTCAGGCATTTGATTTTCTTCTGCTGCTGTGAGTCTCTTTGGAGTTTTAGGCTGTGGACAGATATCCTAATCCATTTGCTTCTTGATTGGCTGAAGAGTTTGACTTGTCCATAGTGAGTTAAAGAGACGTCTGACAGGCCATTCATCCAGCAGATTTGAGAGGACAGTGAAATGGAGTGGGAGTCTAATAATGAGGAGCTGGGGACAGTAATTTAGTTCTTACTGCATCTCAGCCAACAACAATGTGCCTACAATATGTGTGAGATGTAGAAGGGTTAGCACTGCCTTCTGTTATTTGGTCAAATACTATTCAAACACCTAGTAATTCAGTAAATGTATTTTATTTTACATTAATAACTAAGAGTAAAGGATGGTTCAGTCACCCATTATGACAACTGAGTATTTTTTCCATCTAACAGTACTTGGGCTATCCAGTGACAAGTCTCAGCAAATATGCCATGTATGTTTTGCTAAAGTGACAGCAGAGAACTCTACACAAACCTGTCTTGCTTTGCTCATTAGGTTAGTGATAATTCTCATGTAGCTTTCAAACTGTAAGTACACGATATATGTACTGTGAGTGAAGTCATCAGCCGTTCTTGATGCAAGACTAGTGGTCAGTTGCAGTACGTGCAGTTCCTAACTGCATGTTTAAAATAGTGAAAAATGCAAAACCTGCTGCTAATGTACCATGTAAGACTGACAAAGGACAGTTTAGTCCTTACTAAAATGCTTAGTATCATGATGAATAATTCTATCTTCATGACCTGTTGGGTTTTTTTTATGTACTTCTGATTTCTCTCCTAGCAGTGGATTTGTTTTGCAGATGTAAGGTAAAATCATCTACCTGTTTTTCCCTTAAGCCTGTTCTATCTTCTAAGATTTGATCCCATTGTTTCTTTGACATGGATATCCAGGAATGTAAAGGCTAAATATAAAAACTTAAGGGTACAACTTACGTATATAACTTTTGGATCTGCAATTGGGGGCAAGTATGAACTTCTATTTTTAGTATCAGCACTTACTAGAAGGGCTTTTAGGTACAGCTAATATTTTACTTTTAGCACAGGTTAACTCTAACAGTAGGATTGTGACTGAGATATTGCTAATATGTTGTTTCTGGTTTAATACCATGTCCGTGCCAGAAAGGCAAGTGCTAAGGCTAATTCAGATGCTGATTTTGTTAAATGAAGCCTACTGGGACATCACCATACCTAGTAGGTGTATTTTATACATTTTGTAAACTTATTGTCAGACCTGCAGTCCTATTTATCTTAAAAGAGAGATGTTTTGAAGCAGGTTAATACGCTGCCAAACCCAGACTTTAAGCCTAAGAAGGAGATGAAGTATGAAAACTAAAAATGTTATTGTTTAATACTGTGGGGAAGCTGTTTGGTCCAGCTTTTCAAATCACAGTAACTACAGTCTTCAATCTGCCTTTTAGTCTTTTACGGCTTCAGTCAGACCTTGAATATGTGGGATTTTTATTGGGATGATGAGGCTGCTTGATTTGTATGATTGGTGATTGAGACAGTTATTTAAAACAGAATTTCTAAATTGGATTAGAGAATAGATGCACATAAATTGCTAAGATATTAATTTGTCCCTTAATAAGGTCTGCTTAACAACTTTCTGGCAGTTTATAATAGTACGTAAGGTCAGGAAGTTTATGAAAAATCTTCTTTCAGCATCCTGCCTTTCCAGAAAGATTGCAGGATTTGAGCATGGTGATGTTGCAGTTTGTTAGATGAACTGTGCAGGGCTGACCCTGAATGAAAAAACTATTTCTGGCTACACAGAGCAAAGACCAAACCATTGAAAATATATAAACTGGGTCAGTCTAATTCAGAGAGGTTTTTGTTTGTCTTCTTCTTACTTATTAAAAGCAATTTTATGGAAATAGCTTTATTGACAGAAAAGGCTGTTCTTGTGAAAGTGTTGGCTGCTTGGAATTTGATCTGGAAAGCCAGCTGACACACTTAAAAGCAAGTTTCTGTTTCAGCATTTATATTGGCAGCTATAAGACTTTTGTCTCTTGCAGCAGAAAAAAAATATTGTCAAGTGTAGGCTCAGCAACGTGGTTTCAATAAAATGGTTCTACTAATCAAGCTAACAGCCACATAGGAAATTAATTTGAAGATTCCTTTGAGGCATACTCATATACTGATATATATGAGTAATACTGTGATTTAGTTCTCTTCAGGCTTACTTTTAAAACTATTTCTAGCCTGAAGTCAGGTAAACACTGGCAGTCTGTTATATCTGAACTTGGATATGCATGGAAGACTGAGAGTAGATTCTGGAGCCACTGGATCCTCTGCATGCATCGCATCGTCTCTGAATACGAAGAGTAATGTCTTGTTGCTCTAGGCTGACTGTTGAGACATGTTGACTGTTACGGCATCTTACCAAGGTCACCATGCTAAAAAGTCTAGATTTTGGCTAACTGAAACAAAACCTCAATGTTGGAGTAGCGTTATTGAAGCCTTTGCAAAGGCCATCTGTTTACTTTCTTTAGTGAAAATGTAACTATGGAAAAGCTGTTTGCAAACTAAAATGTCCTCAAGAGGATGCTTAAGCATCTGAAATAGCTTGAGTTGGCCAGGAACGGACTACAGCCAATGAACCCCTTCGTCCCAGTTCCATGAAGGAGTAACAGACAGATAAATATATGGCTGTGCACAGGAATGGTGCTGAATAGGCCAAAAAATATGCTGGAATCTACGGATACCAAGGGAATTTTGAGATGAGTTCAGCATGGCTTTATCCAAAATCAGAAGCCACAGTCATTTCCTTCCTTGTCTCATGGAAGAAAATTGGGTTAACTTGATATCTGGATGTTTGAAAGGGATTACATAACCTTTATTGCTAGTGTTTTATAAGAAAACTTAATATTAACTGCTTGAACTGGTGCATATCTCTAAAATTTACTTTATAACTTTCTGCACCCATTCTTAAGAATAGTTCTGTGGAAAGGACATAATGGTGTCTTAATTAACTTTGGAGCTCAATACCAGCAGATACGCAGTCATTATTATCTATGGGAATCTATGATATTTCCTTTTGATTGCTTTTAAAATGACCAGGAATCTCATCTTCAGGTATGCCAGAAGTGTTTGGGAACAGTGTAATTCCACATCAGACCAAAATCTTTTGACAAGCTCTGTGTTACAGCCGTGTCTCCTGTCAGTACCAAGTAGAGGCACCTGTGTCAGAATAGAACTTAACTGAAGGTGCTCAGAGTTTAAAATAATTGTGGGTGACCTTTTAATCACAAGTTTATTTCAAAAAGATCAAGTACTGCTTTTTAAGAAATAATGTTTGGTGCTTTGTGGATGATCAAAGTGCTCTAGAATTAAACCCGAGACCCGCTGCAGTTTTACTTAACAGGTAATAGTTCAGAGTGTAACAGGCTTGCCTTTCTATGTATTAAATGGAGATGGATTTCAACGCCAGTAAGCTGTAAAATCATGTATACTGATAGAGTGAATGACAATTAGCATTCATGCAAAGACTTGGTATGCACAAAGGTGTGCATGTTAAAAAGTCTGGCTGCTTGGGCTGGGTCATAGGTATACGGACAAAGATGTTGCTATTAGTAATTCCTTACTGGAGATTGTGGACAATCCACAATCCCACTCCCACTTTTATTATTGTTTGGTAAGTTCCAGCTGCATATTTCTTTTTGTGACTTAAGAAAGGAGTAAAGAAGATCAGAGCTTGACTTCCAAGGTCCTCTGCTGAAATTTTAGGGCTGAGAGTTTAAAAATAATATATATCCACTTGTAAACTGATCCGGTAAAAAAAGCCATTAAGCAGGGAAGAGTAATGCATTCCAGGACATTGTTCCAACTATCTTAGCAAAACCCCTCAATGTTTTACTTGGTGAGGAAGAAGCAAGAAACAGCAGATGGGTTGCAGATGGGTTGCCAAACACTTCCAGATGATGCCAGCTCTGACTAATAACGGCCCTTCTTATCTTCCTTAAACACCCAGTTGTCCTTACAAACAATTAATTGTTTCATCTGTAACCGTAGCCATTTAATTATGCATTCATAAGCTTTGGAGGTCATGAAACAAGCAAGTGGAAACTTTGAGAAATGGAAATAGGATTGTACACAGGGACTGTGTTTCAGTATGGAGATCACTTCTTTTCGCAGACGCTGCAGAGAGCTGTGGAGCTTCCTTTCGGTAACTAATGATGTGTCAAATACAGCCCCAGTAGGCTACCTCTGATGGTAGCATCGTTAAAGACAAGAACTCTGTTGGTCGTGTTAGTGGGTAAATTGAAAGGCAGCTCTGGAAGGTGCTCTCACCTTCCTCCCAGGTGAGTGCACTTGTTAGTAATCTAGTGGCAAACTGTTTAAAGAGCAACGTGCATTTAAAGATTGATAGTAGGCCAGTGGCAACCGCTGTTGGTAGTGTGCTTGTAAGCAGCTCAGCAGACAGCCTTTTCCTATTTCTCTAGAAAGTCTATGGCTCTTGCGTGAAGGTAGTATCTTCCTGGCGTTGTCAGGGCTATGAAGAGACTTGAAAATGGAGGACTAATTATGGACTGTGATTTGTTCTCTTTCTGACACAGATAGATCCTAAATTTAAAAAAAAGCTTTTCCTTCAGTATTATCAGCAGTACAGGAGGAAGGCAAGTGTTGTAACTCTTTAGTAGAATGAAAGACCAGAATCTTCTTTACTAGCTTATTCCTGTGGTTTAGTGCTTTACTGGTCAGTTCTTTAGTAGGTGCTCTAGAAACATGTAAGATAAAGATAAGATTCTGAAGGCTTCTTAAAAAACATTTGTTTGCTTGAATGGATTTAAGACTGTAGCGTTAGTGGCAGTTTCTCTGAAGTATGTGTGTGGTGAGGTTAGTTGCAATGGGCTGATAACAACTCGGGGTTTCCCTTCGTGTGTCGCTTAGTTTTCCTTTCCAATCTAGTGGGTGTTCAAATGTTAACTCAAAGTGCAAAATATTTTAAAACAATATGGACATGCTTTTCAGTATGTCTGTAACACTTGCTACTAAATCTGTATTGAGTTCATAGAACCACCAGTAGTATAGCGTAAATACTATACAAATAAAAATTCTTCCCAATACCTTCTTCATGAGTAACAAAGGAGCAAGCACTACTTGCTTCTGTTCATTCATTCTCTCGAATGGAGGTATCAAGATGTGATATGTATGTTGCGTCTTCCCTGCTCTTCCCCATCTGTTGAATAATTACGTGCTGTCCTAGGCGAATTACAGTTAATCTCTCTGTATAAATACAGTGCATAGCAGTTTATGGCATGTAATATGAGGCATTAACAGTACACAGAAGGCCATGAAGGCTTAATGCGAGTGAGTCTATGAAATACATTTATACTATAGTCTGAATTTGAAGAGCAAAATAGTTTAAAAGCATGATCATGATAAGCCTTATACCTATTCAGAGATTTTGTTGTTGTTTTGCCCAGTGTAATGGTTTGGTTTTAGGGCTGAGTAGTTTATTTCAGTATCCCCTCCTAAAAAGGGGTTTATTTTACCTCCTTAAAGAGTGTCAGAGCTTCCTTAGAACAAAACCATTGCAGCCTTTTGGTAAAACTTAACCATGGAGTGGTTTTTTTTGCTTCAAATTTAGGATTATTGGCTTGCTAAACAGCTTGTGCTACAAAATGTTTTATTCTTATAATTTTCAATTTAGGATAATGATACTAAATACAACTCTTTTTTTTAATTGTTAAAGTCCTATTCCAACTCTTTTGGGGTACGTCTGACCTTTGCTCATGCCTTGAACACTTCCAGATTTCACATTACTTTCTTGTCCTGAATTGTTGTATAAGGATAAACAAATTTCTTGTATTTCATGCATATTTGTTCCTGTTGCCATCCATTTTTTGTAGGTGTCTCTTGTTACTTCTTTTGGTTGAAGTATCTGTTTTTAAACAGTAATGTTAACATGAGATATTGAATGAAGAAAAAACTGAAGAATTATGTTAATATTGAAGTTGGATTGGAGCACGCCTTCTGTTTTTATTAAAGAAAAAACTCTTAAATTTCTATTACTGCTGAGTAAAAAAGATACTAAACCTCTTTTGATGGAAAACTGGGTTTCTCAGATGAGAAAATGTTGGACAGTGTGATTAGAATTTTGTTTTTTCAAACTGAAAACTTCTCGGGAAAACACCTTGTTTTAAAAGGGTCTGATCCAACGGTATTAGGCTTTTGACAATAAACCATCAAGTGTAAAATGGCCATCTGCTTTGTGCAATTTCTATTCAAGATATCTCATGCCTGTATTTCCTTCTGGATTCACAGCCAACTTGTGAGTTCATTTTGAGGCAGACATTTTCCGAGGTTTTGCTTTTTTTGTCAAAGAAGTTGGTGAATAGAATGACAGGATTATTTGCGGTTTATAGTATCAAATTCCTGATGACTTCATGTCTGATCTCTGCTGTCTGTTTACGTAGTGCTTTATACCCCAAAAGGCTACTATGGAATCCCTTTTATCACTGGAACCAGTACTTATCCCTGGTTTTGACACAGGGGTATTTTTGTTTGTTTACTCCCTCTTGAATCTTCCTGGACATCACCTGTACCTCTTCTGTTTGATACCTGTCTGTGGTCTGAAATTCTGCTGTTGGCCACTCTCTGTTCTTCTCTGCTTCTGGCTGTTCCAGAATATTTTCTGCTTTCTTTCCTCACTACCTTAACAAGAATTAGTTCTTTATGTTTTCCTTTCTTGCATTCCCTTTGAAACAACTTGAATTCTTTTGAGGTCTGCCAGTATCTGGTTATCAAAACTTTGCCTTCTAGAGAATATGCAGAGTTGATGGATATTTTTTAAGACAACAAATGTCTTTTTACTTAAATATAAACAGTGCCTTGTATTTCATATGCAGGAAATCTCTTTGGATAGGAAATTGAATATGGAATATCTTCCTGTCAGCTAACTATTTCTGAGCATCATGGCTGGCTATACAGAGCTGTATCAGCCGGCCTGCAGTAATTTGTCTTCTGTCTTTCTATATATCTAGCACAACGGGTTGTGACTGCTTGTTCCAATCTGTTGTTTTCCATTAATGTTGCTCAAACAACTTTCAGAAAGTTTCCCATGATGTTTTCCAAGTCAAAATTCAAAAGCAGTGTTTCCCTCTTCTCCTTGTTCTGTCTTTTGCTTTAAATACTGTCAGCATAGTGTTCCTGAAATGTCACATTCATTTTCTTGGCTTATAGGACAGTGCTGTTTGAATTTCTGCATCTCAAATCGCTCTTTCATCAGAGGATTGATTTTTCTCCAACTAGTCTCACTTTCCAATACAAATTTAGCTTCCCTCTCTGATGATAAGTTGTGGATTTACCTTTAGACCAGAGATCTAAAGCGTGTGTCCAAAGATCTAAAGAAGTGTGTCCTTGTCACTATTGAAATCCTACTCCAGTACTTTGTTAGCTTTTCATGAATGGGCTGCAGAAACATGTGTAAAACCTCAGGTCTTTCATCCACTGCTGCTCTGATTACTGTAGACAATCTGTGCTGTCACGCAGCCTGTGATTCACTTCCACAGTCAAAGTGTTTTTCTTCACTGAAAGCCTTTCCCCAGGACCTCGTATCTAGGTGACATCTAAGAATTACTTAACTACTTTTTTTTTTTTCTTCTCCTTACAGCTGGCTCCTAACTATCTAGACCAATAGTGCCTGGCCTGCAGAAATTTGTCATCTGTCTTTTTATATATACCCAGTCCCACTGGTTGTGTGTCCCTTTTCTTTGTGAGAGGGGAGCAATTACTTAATTACTGTGGGTTGAAAGCCAAATCTATTGGCTAATTGACATTTAAACACTGTCAGTTCTTTCTGATATGATACAGCTTTCCTAATTCAGCTGCACAGATCTGCTCTTCTCTAGGTGCTCCTTATTTTGTCGTAGCTATTAGAACATTCGTTTTGCGGACTCTGAGATGGGAGGCTTTTTGTGCTTATATTAATGCAAAATGCAGCTTCAAAAACAATTCCTGGGGCCACTGTTTGATCCCATCACCCTTGTATTAATGTCTTTCCACTTGCTTCCATTCTGTAGTCATACCCAAGTTGCTTGTCTTTGTTTTCATAGCCCTTTCCAGCTGGTCCTTGTGTTTGATTTAATTTTTGAAGTTTGTTTCCTCCTATCAGAGGTGAGCTAGCATAAAAATACAGCGATACAAACATGGTTATATTCCTGTTGTAGAAAGTACACCTAATAAGTATGCTAGTGAAACTTTTAAAAGTAGGCTAGGCTTAGGACAGTGTGGATTTGGGGAGGTGGAGGGAAAAACAGGATAGCAATTAGGTGGCACTGGTCAGCGTGATCTCAGCATATTAGCTGCCTGACTTGAGATGCCACATACCTTATAAGCCTTGTTGTTGACTCTGGACTGGGTGTTTTGGCTTCATGGTACAGGCTTTTAAGTGGGTGCTTGGTTAAGTTTTAGACCTTTGATATGCAAGTGTGTGTTTATTTGTTGTTGCATAGTTGATTGCTACGTTTCCAACAAAAGAATTTCCTAGCCATAACTTTCATTTTCACAATATTGAAAATCAGCTTAAGAATTCCAGTAAGCTTTAATGCAAAGCATGAACTTGGTCCCGAGTTACTTTTTTATATATCTGAGCTGGATTGGCCGTGACTCTTACTGGAACAGCAATACTAACAGATGTTATCCCTTGTGTAATTTCCAAAGACAGCCACACTGATTGACACTTTTAAATAATAAAACCAAAACCAGTCATGCTAAGATATTAGCCATCTCAGAGTGTAACACAACTATGTGAGGGAGAGGGGTTTTCTGTAAGTGTGCTTGTAGAAACTAAGGGGAAGTTATTACAGCAGTAAATTACCTTGGGGACAATAATCATGTTTACTGTCAGCCTTATGGAATGACATAATAGAAAATTGTTCTCATTAGTCATTCCTGTTTCTCAGGCACAAATAAATAAAGTATATTCTTATTCTACATGGTAGCTGCCTTACACTTGTACGGCGGTGAATGTACTTCTGAAGGTAGATTTTTCTTTGTTCTGACATAGTGATGATCTGTTAGGACTCGGAGTAATCAGGGATCTGTGCCTATATTTGCGAGGGGTTTGCTGTTTTTACATGTTAGGTCCGAATTTCACTGAAATATTTCCCATATTAGATCTCTGAAATGTAAGGTTTCTATTGTCTTCTGCTAATTTTCCGATGCTAGCTGTTGTCAGACAAGATTCCTGATTAAATAGCCCATTTCTATATTTATTTGACTGCATTTGGGGTGGTATGTCGATCAACAAATAGTTTGGCTTACAAAATACTATTCTAGCTTAAAAAAGAAACTGATCCTGTTCAGAGCAGATAGGATTTATTATTTTTTTTTTTTAACACCAACCAAGACTTATATATAGTCTTTTGTTTTGGTTGGCTGCATCTCTTATTAAGCCATAGCACTCTTCTCTCAAAGCCACCACCTCAAGAACTTTGATGTGATCTAAATTAAAATTTTATAGTTCACATTTTATTTCCTGTCTATAAGGAAGAGAATGATTTAAATACTAAGGTCAGAAATAGCTGTCTTTCGCTGCTTCCCATTGTGGGGCAAATGAGCTCGAATTCATTGCACATAAAGCGCTGTGAGAATTGCATTTGAACAGAATAAACCTTGTAGAAAGCTTATTGTTCTGGAGTATTGCAGTAACTGAACTTGAGGCTTCTCTGCAGTTGCTTTCTGAACATCTGTAGGAGAGGGGAAAGAGAATAGTACATCCAAATGGCATGCCGAAGAAAGGAATGTAAATTATCCTTTCTGTTTATTTGCCTTTAAAGCCTGTCTGCTAATGTTCTTAGCGCTCAGATACCACTGTGATAGGTGCATTATAAATAATATAATACCTTTTCACAGTTTTAGTCAAAATAGAATGTGTCCTCACTTACCCTTTCCAAATTTGTTCAATTGCTGTTATTATATAGAAGCATAAAAGAACAAATTAACAACAGACTTTGAAAGTTGTTGACTTGATAAATTTTTAATGAAATGGGGGAGTTTCACATTTAGTAAGGCTCCTCCTGAGCAAATGACATAGACAAAATCAAATTTAGAAGAGCTTGGCTGCTGCTATAAAATAAACATAAGGAGAATTTCCAGTTTGTACTTACACTGATGCCCTCTGCATCTTGCCAGGCTACATGTGTTGCACTGGAAAAGGTTTATAATGGTTAATACAGGAATATTGTATCCACAGCAGCTGGATTTGGATTGATGTAGGCATAGTGTACTCAAATGCATGTTGAATAAACTTTCCGTGTCTTTAGATTAACAAGAAGTAGTTGCTACTTTACCTTGCCCAAGTTACTTTGCTATTCTTCTTTTTTCTAGTTTTGGAATGGAGAGAATACTATTTGTCCAGAAATCGTACAATATTTTGAAAGCTGGTAAATATAGTTATGCAGAACTGCTGTTATGGCCAACAGTACAGTAGTTAGACATGAGATGAAGAGAAATACCATGTTATTCAAAGAGCCTGATGCCTTAGTCTTCCAAACCTTTGATGCAGGTAACAAACTCAAACTCTGAGACAACTTGGTGTTGTGTTTGGGAGTGTAAGATAGCCCTCTGGCCACCCACCTCAGCAGCAGTTCATATGAAAGGGAGTAATTCATTGAGGGGTTTGATTCTGCATAGTGGATTACTTCTTTTTGCAGAAAAGATGGGTGGTTCTTGATATTGAATGTTTTTCTATCTGACTTGGCCCTCGTCAACATACACAAGTTTGTTCCTCTTTTGTATTATAATTATAAGCGGGATAGATCTCCCTCACCCCAGCATAGTTACACAGCCATGATGTGTGTCCTACAGCTTAGCTTTGCAGAGGAAAAGGAACAAGCAATGTCATAATAAGGTGCTTGTACTGTGATGATTGGCAGCTTCAGTCAGGAACGGGGAATGTCCCCTGCAGTAACTTCAGTAGTACTTTCAGTAAGGATGAGTGACACCTGGTGTGTTTCTAAAAAGCCAGCACAGACTCGTCAGAGTGAGGTGGTAATAAGCGATTGGACTGTCAAGACTGTAGCCTGAACTGGGCACAGGAATAACTTTGTTGGAGAGAGGAGTGGCAACTTGGTAAGCTGTCCTCATTGGCCAAACATGTGAAGTAATCTCTGGCTAGGAATTCAGGACGTCAGTCACAGCACTTAGAATCATAGAATCACATAGGTTGGAAGACCTTTAAGATCAATGAGTCCGACAATAAACTTGACACTAGCAAAAACCACCATTAAGCCGTGTCGCTCAGCATCACGTCTACCTGTCTTTTGAATACCTCCAGGGATGGTGACTCCACCACTTCCCTGGACAGCCTGTTCCACTATTTGATAACGTTTTGGTGGAGAAATTTTTCCTAATATCCAATCTAAATCTCCCCTGGCACAACTTGAGGCCATTTCCTCTCATTCCTGTCACTTCTTACTAGGGAGAAGAGACCGACCCCCACCTTGCCACAACCTCCTTTCACAGAATTGCACAAAGTTAAGGGTTGGAAGGGACCTCTAGAGATGATCTGGTCCAACCCTCCTGCCAGAGCAGGTCCACCTACAGCAGGCTGCACGGGATGGCATCCAGGCGGGTTTTGAATATCTCCAGAGTCAGAGACTCCACCACCTCTCTGGGCAGCCTGTTCCAGTGCTCTGCCACCCTCAAAGTAAAGAACTTTCTCCTCATGTTGAGATGGAACTTCCTATATTTGATTTTATACCCATTGGCCCTTGTCCTATCACTGGGTACCACTGAAAAAAGACTGTCCCCATCTTCCTGGCACCCTCCCTTTAAGTATTTGTAAACATTTATGAGATTCCCCCTCAGCCTTCTCTTCTCTAGACTCCAAAAAAGAGTCCAAAAAGACCCAACTCCCTCAGCCTTTCCTCATAAGACAGATGCTCCAGCCCCCTAATCATCCTTGTGGCCCTTCGCTGTACCCTCTCCAGCAGTTCCCTGTCCTTTTTAAAATGGGGAGCCCAGAACTGGACACAGTACTCAAGTTGTGGTCTCACCAGGGCAGAGTAGAGGGGCAGGATGACCTCCCTCGACCTGCTTGCCACACTCTTCTTGATGTACCCCAGGCCATTGTCCTTCTTGGCCACAAGAGCACATTGCTGGCTCATGGTCATCCTGTTGTCCACCAGGACCCCAGGTCCTTCTCTGCAGAGCTGCTTTCCAGCAGGTGAGCCCCCAACCTGTACTGCTGCATGGGGTTATTCCTCCCCTGGTGAAGGACCCTACACTTATTTTTGTTGAACTTCATACGGTTTCTCTCTCCCAACTCTCCAGCCTGTCCAGGTCGCACTGAATGGCAGCTTGGCCTTCCAGGATGTCAGCCAGCCCTCCCAGCTTCGTGTCATCAGCAAACTTGCTGATGGTACACTCCCTTCATCCAGGTCATTGATGAATACATTGAACAGGACTGGACCCAGCACTGAGGAACACCACTAGTTACAGGCTTCCAACTAGACCCTGCCCCACTGATCACAACCCTGAGACCTACCTGCTAACCAGTTTTTGATCCACCCCACTGTCTTTTCATCTAACCCACACTTCCTAAGCTTGCCTACGAGTATGCTGTGGGAGACGGTGTCAAAAGCCTTGCTGAAGTCTAGGTAGACAACATTCACTGCTCTCCCCTCATCTATCCACCCTGTCATGCCATTGTACAAGGCTATCAGATTAGTCATGCATGACTTCCCCTTGTTGAATCCATGTTGACTACTTCTGATAACCCTCTTTTCCTCCAGGTGCTTGGAGATGATGCCCAGAACAAGCTGTTCCAATCTCTTACAGGGGTGGAGGTGAGACTGACTGGTCTGTAGTTTCCTGGATTCTCCTTCTTGCCCTTTTTGAAGACTGGAGTGACACTGGCTTTCCTCCAGTCCTCAGGCACCTCGCCTGTTCTCCAGGACCTTTCAAAGATGATGGAGAGCGGACCATCAATGACTTCTGCCAGCTCCCTCAGCACTCACCAGTGCATCCCATCGGGACCCATGGACTTGTGGATGTCCAGTTTACTTAACAGGTCTCTGACTTGACCCTCCCCAACTAAGGGAGAGTCTTCCCTGCTCCAGACTTCGCCTGTTCCCTGTAGAGTCTGGGTGTCCTGACCGCCAGGTCAGGTAGTTGTAGAGACCCATAAGGTCTCCCCTCAGCCTTGTGTCTATTAGAGTATTTCTGTCTGAGGAAAAAATGTCTTGGTAACTGTTGTGTCATATAAGTTCCTCAGCCACTACAGAAAGAAACACGAACTGCAGCTTTGTTGTCAACTCCTTATTGCTCGCTTGGCTTTCTGCTTTAACCCTGGCCAGTCTGAAAAAAGAACTCGTCTTGTAAAATCTGGAAAATACCATCACCCTACTGTCTAGGAAAGCAGCTTTTGTTTGTTTGTGGGTTTTTTTGGTTGGGTTGTTTTGAGGGTGTTGTCAGGGTTGGTAGGAGAAAGTTGAAGGTTTTCAAGGTTCTTAAGACCTGAAACAGACTTCCCGTGTAAAAGTGAGAAGATGAAGACCCAAAGACTAAACTGCTTGTAAGTCCAGAGTGAGATACTACTATTATGAATTGTTGTAAGGTACAAGTTAACTCTGCACGGTTTTCAACGCAGTTACCATTTGAGTCAAAACTCTGCCTACCTGTGAGAAGTATGAGAGGTTAGTAATACAGATTAATGAAATAAAATGGTAAACACAATCCACAGCAATTTGTCTTTCTCCATACTCTTAGCCGGTGAGCAGCTAATGAAATAGAAGTGTGTTTACATCAGAAGCTGAGCTGTATGCGTGCTAATGGAGTTGATATTTTCCATTCAGTACAGAATGTCGGTCAAATTCTAGCAACCTGCCAGCATGCTAGGCAAGTGCATGGCTTTCCTTAGCTCTCAAACATCATCACTCACAGTTTAAGTGTCTATGCCTCTAAATTCCAGTCAACCACAGGTGCCACAGGCCATTAGTTGCAGTTTATATAGAGGTTAGGTGTCATTCTAATAGCAATTTTAAAAAATTTCAACAGGAGTCCATCCTAATGTTATGCGATGTAGTAGTAGGATAAAATGTACTCTGATCCATACTCCCTTCAGTCCACCAGCATGAATGCAGTTCAGCTGATATATATTGGCTATCTTGAAACCTCTACCTATATTCCTTTTATTTTTACTGTGTAATTATATTCAGTTCATCGTGTGTTCTTGGACAGCGTAGTCCCTTTCATACCAGAACTGTAAAGTAAGGGGTCATTTTCATGGTGTTGAGCAGGCAGACACGAGCTTGCTCTGCCTGTGCCTTGCGCCAGGTGGATGCGGGCCAGCTCCAAGTGGAAGCCATACAATGCAGAGATGAACCTCAGCGAGCACACGCTTCTGAGAAGCAGGTGATCGTATCTCAGGCCATGCAGGCACATAAAGGCCTGCAAATGCATGACGTGCTGTGCATAAAAGCCAAAGTCTGAACTTAAATAACTCCTTTTTCTAGTGCTGGGACGAGGCTTGTATGCAAGGCAAATTTCTGCTCTGCCTCATTCAATTTTGATAGATGTTAATCTTAGAACATCCTCCCCTCCCTGTTATAAATTCTTTCCCAGTTAAGTGACGATGTTGCTGATTTGAACTGATCTGATTAGGGTTCTTATCCAAGGTTCAACATAAAGAATGGATTTAGCCCTTGGAAGACGTATCGTGTAAGTGACCAAGTTTCCAAAAGAGAGGTGGTGCAAAGAACCCGTAGAAACTCTATCTCCATTGAACCGTGTTGTGTCCACCCATTCTAATGCAGCTGTTTCTTCAAGTGAAGTGACAAAAGCTGCTTTTTGGTGGGATCAGAAGTGGCTGATGTTTTTATAAAGTGTGTGAGGTTTTGAGTTATCCTTTGCTTTTCCCAGCATATGTTAGTTATTTCTTCATCTTCACCTGCTTGCAAGAAAAGTTCTTAAAATCTGACTGAAAAATAGTGCCTTAAATATGAAGGTTAAGCTAGATCAGGTTAACTAATACAACTAAGATAAAACTTTCATTTATTTGGTGTCACTGCGTCTCTTCACCCTCTATGACAGCTTGGGTGACATACTCAAAAGATACGACTGAGAGGGAACGTAGAAGAGATTTATAAAGCTGAGTGACACGAAGATGAATTCAATTTCATGTTAAGCCTTTACTTCTCGTACTGTATCAGGCTTATTTAGGACTGACTATGGGATGTTTTATAAACTTAACTTCTAGTGTAACTGAAAGAGTTTAGGAATGTATGGTATTCACTGGAAGGAGCAACTGTCCTCTTCTTTTGAAGGAACAGCAAAGTGAGGGCTGAGATTTTGCTGCCATTTGTCCAATACCACCGCTTGGGCACCAGGAACTGGAAATTGTGAGGTCTGCAAAGAACATTTCCTACCTTGTAAGGGGAATGAACTTAGTATTCTTTTTCAAGCTATCCCACTGCTACTAATGACCTTTATCTTCACAAAGTACGATGTGCAGAGGACAGTCCCTTGTGAAATGTCGTCTGAAGTGGTGTTAAGTGTGTATTTACTTGACAGCAGGTCTTTCAATTCTGCTGTCACAGGTGAACATATTGAGTCACTTCACTAAATGAAGTTTCACAAGCAGCTCTGGGGTTTTTTTTTTAAATTATACTCTTTTATAATATGGAAAATGTTTATGTAGCCCATGCACTTGTCAGTGTGCACTGAGCAGCAGCGCTTTATGTGCCTTTTTGCACGGGTAGGAGAAATTAAATAGAATTCTGCCCCAGACACAGAGAAATAAAGGTGACAGAAATACCATGAAGCCTGGAAGAATGAAGCTGTTGTGAAGAAACAGGAATACAAACTTTCAAGAGTTGGGCAACATATAGGATTGTGTGCAATCAGTGACTGTTGAAAGAAGACAGGTAATGAGTTTGCATGTGTTTACGTATGCAGTTGTGAATGTTTACATACGCAGTTGCAAAGACTTTGTCAAACACAAGTAGATGACTGCATCCATTTACTCTTTACCAAGTGCAGATAACCTCTGGAGTTCAATGCCATAAAACACTCTGTGCCAAAAGAGTTTCCTCGGGGGGGAAAAAACTTTGCTCCCCAGCAGGTGATACTGACCATCAACAAGTGGGACAGGGAGTTCAATGGGTGGATGCTTTGACTCCTTCAGAATTTCATAGGAAATTATTAAATATATACTCGGTTTATAGAATTATGTGCAGAGATTTATTAAAAAGTATTTTAATGTGTAGGTGTTACTAGTGCTATCTCATTTATACAAGGCAGGAGATACAGCACTTTTCACTGGAAGCAACTTGTTCAGCCCTGTGGCCGAGAAACATGGAGCTCCCTAGCGAGCATGCCCTGGGCTGCGGCACCAGGATGGACGAGCCCCGGGACGGCGGGGAGCGGAGCGGCCCCAGGGCAGGGATCGGGAGCGCCGGGACGGCGGGGAGCGGAGCGGCCCCAGGGCAGGGATCGGGAGCGCCGGGACGGCGGGGAGCGGAGCGGCCCCAGGGCAGGGATCGGGAGCGCCGGGACGGCGGGGAGCGGAGCGGCCCCAGGGCACGGGTCGGGAGGGCCGGGAGCAGAGCGGACCGGGAGCCCCGTGGGCGCCTCCGGCCCTGGCCGCGCCCAGCCCGCCCCGCCGCCCGTGAGCCTCTGCCGCTCTCTGGCGGCCGGAGCGCGGCGCTACAGGGCGACCCGGCTTCTCGGGGCTCGGCCCCGCCGGGCCTGCGTTCCCCCTCAAGGGGCAAGTTTCCCCCCGGGCAGTCTGCCCCGCTGCTTGGCTCCTAGCACCTGTCCTCGGTGGGCACTGTTCCTGCAGGGTGGCGTTGCAGCCGGCAGGCGGAGATGACCGGGAGACCACAGCTTTGTCTCGGGGCTGGCCATTTCCAGGCACACCTGTGTCTGTGATTCTGAGGACACCCCGCTGGTGCCCCAGCTTTGTGTGCATCGCGTTTCTGTTTCAAGGATAATCGAAGTAACAGTAATGAAGTACGTACTTAAGCGTCGCCAGCACACAGGCTGGATTCGGCATTAGGTAAAGGTTCCTCGCTGAGCGGGCGGTTGGTCACTGGAGCAGGCTTCCCAGGGAAGTGGTCATGGCACCACCTTGTCAGAGTTCAAGGAGTGTCTGGATGATGCTCTTAGTCATATGGTTTATCGTTAGGTAGTTCTGCAAGGAGGAGGGAGTTGAACTCGATGACCCTGGTGCGTCCCTTCCAACTTGAGATAATCTGTGATTCTATTCCTGGTTCAAATCAAAGGTGTTTCTCCCTTCTTCCAGCAGAACTGGAAAGAGCACTGCCACAAATGTAGCAGAGGTAACTGAGAGAAGGTTCCAGTGTTGGATGTGACTGGTGTAACCACATGGTACAAATGAATAGAGAGGTCCAGGTAAACTAGAAGGTAGATGGTTTTTGCATGGCTGCCAGGTGTGCATTTGTTCCAACAAACAAGTTTTTACCTCGTAGCCTTGTGCATGTGTGACACATCTCCATACAGAACATGATGAGAAGGCAAGCAGTAACTGGAACAGAAATTGTGCTGGAAGCGTACTAGTAGCCAATGATACAATAACAGGGCAACAATACACATATATTAATATCAGAATCCTGAAGTGCTTGTCACTGCAGCTTTTCTTATTTTTAATCTGAAATTAGGAGACGAAAACCCCGTTTAAAAGACCTTGTTTTAAACTCTCTGTCTAGAAAGAGTAATGCAGGAGTTTCCTGTCCAAGATTTTCTAGTCGTGTCACTCTGGAGTCTCATGGCTGGCTGAGGGAGTCTTCTGAGTTGTCACAGTTCATGTAGGACTTTGTAGGTCAAAACCGCTAAGCATGTTGCACTGATACTGTATCTGTCTGACAATACTGTGGTAAAGCAGCTCTGTCCTTCTTCTGACTTGCGTGAAAGTCACAGTGGTTTGCGCTCCTGTGCTGTTTACATGTTGGCTGAATCTCTTTTTTGAAATGCATAGAATGCACAGCTGTCTTTCAGACAGCAGCGTGAAGAGTTTCTTGGTCCTGTGCTTGCAAGTTGTCAAACATACTGTCCTTAACTAGCTTGCAGTTGAGTATTACTCACTGCAACAACCTCAGCAGGGATTCCCTGAAGTTCTGTTTGTTAGTTTGAGGGGTCAGGGTGGGGCTGGGGTTACCATAAGAAATAAAAGTGCATCCATGCAGTGCCTGCACCAACACACACGGAATATTTTCATGAATCAGGGTAAAGTGAGAGTGTGATGGGTAATTCCACTAATTTTAAGGGATGAAAACAGGAGATGACAAAGGCAGATGCTTTCTTTTATGGGGAGAGCACATTTTTGACATGTTTTATGGGCTGTCAGAAATGTTTAAAGGAGGTGACAAGGGTGGGACTTCGTCCCTTTCTTACCATATACTCCGTGACATAGGTATTAGTGAAGTCTTAGTCCCTCTGTGCAACTGCATACTGTCTGAAGAAATTTCCTAGTAGTCTAGCATCTCTGGTTGCCAAGAACCAATATTGGTTTGTCTGTTCGTCACATGAAGTTTTAACTCACCAAAACAGATTGTTTACTTTTCCCTGAAAGCCTGTGTTTTTAATCCCTAATCCTGGGATTGGATTAAGACCTAAAGCATAAGGCTTCTGGTTTTTTTCTGGTGCTTTGCCACAGGCTTTTAGCTGTGGGTATGACAGATAACTCGGTGAGTTGGGCCAGAGGCTTTGAGTGCTGAAGCACTTAATTTGCCTGTCATTGCAGTAAGCAAGAGTGTATCGTGCCATGGGAGCACAGTGTACCTGCCCAGGCAGAGACTGTACCCATTTTGGAGCTGTATGCACTGTCACTGTGGCAGCACGCTGTTACTAAGCCCCAGGTGGTACAGCTTGCTGGTGTGCATCTCTGTACTGTTTGGGTGGGAGCTGCAGCCTGGCCATGGTACAACCCTGCTTTGTCCAGAAGGGCCAGCCCAGGTGTTTCTGCATTGGGCTTTGTTGTGCAGTACAGGTGTAGTGAATAGTCCAGCAAACAGAAATCCTTTTATTACTCTTGAATACGTAAAAATACAGTTTAAGATTTGTAAAACTATCTTGGCTAAATTAAAATGAGTGAAACTTGAAAATGGGAGTAACTTTTAAGTGACAAAAAAGGTGCTATGGAGTCCTTTGTCATACTAGGATTTCTTGTTCTTTTAACTGGGATGTCACAGCGAGATTTCTTGGTGGGTTTTTTTTCATGTTGTTAGGTTTTGGTGGTTGTGTTGTTTGTGGGTTTTTTTATTATTTATGTTTGTGTGTGTTACAAGAACAATTTGGCTCCTAGAATCTTCAAGAAAAACAGCACAAATGTAACCAGGAGTTTGTGGAGCAGTGATTGCACTGCTATGTAATGATGTAAGAACTAAATGCTACTTCCGTGGTGGTATTGGCCCTGCATGACCAACAGATGTGTAGAACTTCTTGGAAAGTTCTACATGTCCCTCTCCCCAGCTGAAAGGAACAGTCTAGGAGGTTCCTGGAGTCTGTTGGGGATAACTTCCTGACACAGATGATGAGGGAGCCAACTAGGGAAGGCACCCTGCTGGACCTGTTGTTTGTGAACAGAGGACTTGTGGGGCATATGACAGCTGGACGCCATCTTGGGCATAGCAGTCATGAAATTATAGAGTTTTTGATTCTTGGAAAAACGAGGAGGGTCAGCAGAACTACCACCTTAGACTTCCAGAGGGCAGACTTTGGTCTGTTCAGGAACCTGGTTGACAAGAGTCCCTTGGGAGGCAGCCCTGGAGGGCAAAGGAGTCCAGGAAGTCTGGACATTCTTCAAGAAGGAAGTCAAAGGCGCAGGAGCAGGTTGTCCCCATGTGCCAAAAAATGAGCCATCAGGGAAAACAAGCGACCTGGGTGAACAGAGAGCTATGGTCACAACTCGGGGAAAAAAGGAAAATCTATGACCTTTGGAAGAAAGGGCAGGCCACTCATGAGGACTACAAAGATGCTATGAGGCTATGTAGGGAGCAAATTGTAAGCGCCAAAGCCCAACTAGAACTTAATCTGGCTTCTACTGTCAAAGACAATAAAAAATGTTTCTATATTAGCAATAAAAGGGATCACTAAGGATAATCTCCATCCTTTATTAGTCAGGGGCAGGGGCAGAAACATGGAGACTAAGGATGAGGAAAAAGCTGAGGT
>VZSF01007003.1:0-11498 GCA_013398295.1 Chionis minor | reverse complement strand
GTCCTCCCTGAGCAGGCAGAGCCACTCTGGAAGCAGAGCCAGCCCTCAGTGAGGCACCTGCCCAGCGTGTTCCAGGCGCCGGGATTTCCAGAGGCTTGTCTTGGAGCTGCCCCAAGAAGTCAGTTCCCGATAGCAGGGAACATCGCCCAGCCCAGGCAGGGGGTGGCGATGGGGACAAGAGGGCTGAAGCACAACGAGGCCTGGAGAGGTGAAGAGCCCATTTTCCAGAGGTGCCAGCCTGGGCCTGTCAGCCCTGGAGCGGGAGGGCTTCGTCCTCGTGGGAAAGCAATGGCAGAGCGGCGAGGAGGATTGTAAATTTGCTCAAGGGACTTGCACCCAGAGTGTCGGAAAACCCATGTATCGCCCAAATCCTTGTTCGGTGTCGTCTGCTTGACATGTGGAACATTGGCACGGGGATAACACAGGCTTGTGATGGACCCGGAGGCACCGTATGGGACACACCGGAGGCTCCTGCCCCACTGTCTGTCGGAGAAGACCAAGGCGCAGTGGAAAACTCCGCCTGCTGGAATCCCTGATAGACAGGTGAGGCCGGTGGGTTCCAACTCTCTTGCTAACGAGGGTTCTCTCGCTAACGAGGATGCTCTCGAGCAGGGGCCCAGCTCCGCAGCACCTGCGTTCCTGCTCGCTGCTTCGGGGATCCCCCGGTGCGTGAGGTGTCAGGACTCAATTTGCTCTTGGAGCGTCATCCGTGGTTTCGGGGTCGTTCCTGCCTCCCGCCCGTGGCGGCTCAGCCCCCCCTCTCTCCACCACGCTCAGGAACGCGGCGGTTTAAGCGCAGCCGTCGCGACAGAAGCCCCCCAAAAAGCGTAACAAGCAGCCAGGGGGCTGTGGGGGCCCCAGGCCAACGGCCCGGGAGCTCGAAGGGGACACCCGGCACGTCCCCGGTGTCCCACACCCCGCAGGCAGAGCCGGAACCCCCGGGACCCCCCTCCCTCGCCGGTGCCGCCGCGGGGCTCGGAGAGGGCCCAGGCACCGGCCATTCCCGAGGGAGGGACGGCGGGTGGGCGGGAGGCGCCAGGCCTCGCCCGTTGCCATGGGAACGATGGGGCGGGGGGGACGGGGATGGGGGACGGGACGGGACAGCGCCACCCTTTAAAGGCCCCGCCGGAGCCTCGGGCCCGCCATGATCGTTCCGCGAAGCGGCGCCGCCATGATCTGCCTGGTGCTGGGCCTCTTCGCCGCCCTCTTCCAGAGCGGTGCGGGACGGGCCGGCACCGGGAGCGGGACCCCGCGGCCCCCGGGCCCCCCTGGGGCGGGCGAGGGAGCCGGGTTGGCGTCTTTCTCCCCCGCCCTCTCCCCTCACACCGCCGCCTTCTCCTTGCAGCCTGCGGCGGGGCTGGCGAGCGCACCTTGGTGGCCATCAAACCGGACGGGGTCCAGCGGCGCCTGGTCGGGGAGATCACCCGGCGATTCGAGAGGAAGGGCCTGCAGCTGGTGGGGCTGAAGCTGCTGCAGGTGAGGGTCCGCCCGAGGCCGGGGGGGTGCCCTGGGAGCAGGGAGGGGGGATGCCCAGGCCGGAGCAAGGCCCCGCAGGGCCCCGGCTCTGCTGGGGGATGCCGGGGGGTTCCTAACGCTTCCCAGCCTGCTGCTGGCGTTGCGGCAGCCGGTCCTGGCATCTGGGAGAGGCCTTGGCACCCAGGGGCCTCGGCCGCTGCCGGAGGGGCCCTTCCCGCTGCGGGCAGCGTGGCAGCCCCTGGCCGTGTCCGGCATCCCGGGCTCTGCTCCGGGGCTCTCCCAAAATCGCTGGCGTTGCTCCGCTCGCTGAGAAACTTCTCCCCGCCAGGGAAGGCTTTGCAGAGACACGCTCCCAGGGCCCTGTGGGTCTGGAGCTCTGCCCTTTGGCTGCGGCAACAGGGGCTGGGGCAGGGGAGGGCCCCTTTTCCCCCAGGGGCAGGGAAGAGCCTGTTTTGCAGAGATGCCAGCCTGGGGCTGGCAGCCCTGGAGCCGGAGGGGTTGGTCCTCTCTCCAGGAAGCTCAGGCCTCAGCAAAGTAAAGCCCTTTCGCTCCTGGAAGCCAGTGTCCGTGCGGGAAATGAACTGTAACGCATGCTATCCGGCTTGAACTCCATCTGTCCTGCCTTGCCTGAAGGCCCCCTGCCTGCAGCAGGCTGAGCTTTGCGCTCTTTGTGCTCAGGCCTCAGAGGAGCTGCTGAAAGAGCACTACGTGGCCCTTCGTGACCGTCCCTTCTACAGCCGGCTGGTGAAATACATGAGCTCCGGGCCCGTGGTGGCCATGGTGAGTGGTGGCCAGGTTCTCCTCAGCCCGGGGACAGAGAGCAAGCGCAGAGTTTAAGCTGCGTTGGCTTGTGGTGTGACGGAAACAAGGTGGCCTCTCTCTTCCGAGGGCTTCTCCAAGCTGTTCTGCACTGCAGGGACGTTCTGGGCGGTAAATCAAATCTGCGGGCAATTCTGATTATTTTCCCAAAGCAGCTTTTGAAGGCTGTTTGCAGAGAGGCTCATTCGCATTTCTCACCCAGGTGGATCAGGTGGGGAATTCAGAGGGTGGACAACAGGACCTCACAAGGAAATTGCGGAAGCTGATTCTTGTTTTGCTGTCATCCAGGTCTGGCAGGGCCTGGACGTGGTCAAGACGGTTCGCACAATGATTGGGGAGACTGACCCAGCCCAGTCCAGGCCCGGCACTATCCGAGGAGACTTCTGCGTCGAAGTCAGCAAGTGAGAGCTTTGGCTTTTTGGTCCCTGGGTATTTTTCTGCGTCCTGTCCAGGCGTTCCGGTGCCAGGCCTGCTGGACCCACAGGAGTCTGCCGCTGCAGAGCTGAGCTTCTCCCTTGTGTGCTCCCATCAGAGCCGTCTCCCCGTGACAGCTGGCAGAGCAGCCCTGGCAGGAGGTGCCGGCCTCTGCCTCCCGGGGCCGGCTTTGCCAGAAGGGAAGAGCCTGGCTTTGTGTCTTTCCTGCCTCCCGAGGCCTTCTCTGCTGAAAGCGGGTGGGCTTTGCTTGTCTTTTGCTCTGGGAATGGGGACTGTCAGGCTGTGAAAAGGAAGAGAGGAGCCCTCTTGGCCCTTTCCCGGGGGAGCAGGGCAGCTGGAGAGCTGCTGTAGCTCCGCCAGGCATCCGGGTCTGTAGCAAAAGCCAAGCGGGAGCTGCGCACGGACCGGGACTCTTCACCGGTGTGAAGAGCGTCACGTCCACCGGGGGTGACCTCGGGTGGCTGCAGCCTGGCTTGTGGCAGACACAGCTTTTGTCGAACCCTCCTGGATTAGGTTTCTGTTCTGTGGGGTCTGATACCAAACCTGCGTCAATGGACCTACTTGGAGAGAAGGAAGGGGCGAAAGCTGGAGGCAAAACTGGGATTATTAACATAAAAACAAGGCAAACCCCAGGTAAACACAGCCCCTTGTAGCTCCTCTGGTAGCAAACATTCCTCGTCGCAGGAGGATGGACCGCTGGGAACCGGCGGCTCCTGTGTGTCCATGCCTTGAGCCACTTTCAGTGTATCCACGAAGAGCCCCGGAGCTGGAAGGAGCAGGGCTGTGGGGTGGGAAAGAACACGGTAGGAAGTCACTGGCTCAACTAGTTTGATTAAATTGATCAAGGTCTGTCCAAGCTGCAGCTTCCCTCCTTTCTCTCACCTTTCTCTGATTAGTGCTGGCTGATCCCTTTCTTTTTGCCCCGCAGGAATGTGATCCACGGCAGCGACTCGGTTGAGAGTGCCCGGCGGGAGATCTCCCTCTGGTTCCAGCCAGAGGAGCTGGCTTGCTGGGAGGACCCGGCCGAGCACTGGATCTATGCGTGAGAAGAGCAGCCCGAGGGAAGGACGTCTTCCTGACTGGACAGGGGACTTTTCCGTCCGTCCCATGGCAGCTGCTTGGGCTGGCTGTGCCTCCTGCTGCTGCGGCCTCGCGTGCCGTGGGGGTCTCCGTTGTGCGCAGGGGCGGAGGGGTGCTGGGAGCTGGTCTCTGCCTGTAACTCTGTGGTTCAGCTCCCTGCAACAGTAGCTGTTTCCTTTTTTTCTCTCTCTGCTACAGTAAAGAGTTGGTGTTGCATTTGCTGCAGCATCCCAAATCCCAAGTAGCGCCAGGTGCTTTATTGAAGTGAAAAGTAGGCTGTGTACCCATTGCTGTGTGTTCTGCGACCTGCCTGGCCCGGGAGAACGTGTGCTCCTGCCGCTGGGAGAGGTGCTCTCGTCACCGCGAGGTGACGTGACCCATAGTGTCGACCTGCGTTTCTAGAAGCTCTTTCACCAAGGGCTTGTGCAGAATTTGGCTGCTGTGGGATAAGGGGGAAAGTTTCCCCGTGGGGTGAGAGCTCATTCCAAGGTAAGGAATGAAGGACAGGACAAAGTGCGGTGTCTCCCTTAGCAGGAGCCCTCTGTGCCCGGGCTGGGGCGAGTTCACCTAACTTCAGCTGGGATTGGCGCGTCCGGGGAAGGGCAATTCCCCAAATGCCGTTAACACATGGTTTCTGTGGCTCCGGGAAAAGGCTTCTCCAGGTCTGCTCTGGCTCTCTGGGGGTCTCTGCCGCTGGCTGCATGGCCCCTGGCCTGGCCCAGCACCGTCACCCTCGCGCCGTCCCTCTGCGGCACCTGGCACAGCAGTGCTGTGCAAACCCCAGGAAGAGAAGGGGGAGAGTGAGGTGGGGGCGGATTTGGCGCTTTGGGGCTCGGGAAGGACTAAGGGGAGTGTTTAGGCCTCTGTGAGGCACGGTGCAGGCTGGGGAGCCCTGGCACTGAGCTCTGGGAGGTCCCGGGATCTTCCTTGGCCGAGGGTGGAGTTTCCCTGCTGGGAGAGTTCCTGGCCTGGTTGAACACTGCCTTGAACCTGCCGCCGGCTGTGCCTGGAACACCAAACTCCTGCGAAGCGCGTTGTGTCCGAGCCGCCGGGGTGGCGCATGAGGGCCGGGACAGCCCCGTTGCCCCCAGCTGTGGGACAGGGCAGGGTGAAGCCCAGGGAACAGGGTCCCCCCAGGGCTTTCCCGTGTGGAGGGGGGAGGTTCTGCCTGTGCTGGGGCAGCCGGTCCTGCTCGCTCCCTCTCCCGGGATGCCCAGCTTGGCAGCTGCTGGGGGTGAGCACCGTTCCCTCTGGGCTGGCCCCGGGGGTGGTGGCCCAGGGCCGAGGGGACAGAGGGTCCCCCTGGGGCCGGGGGCGGGTGTCTCTCCTCAGAGCCCGCTGCTGCAGCCAGAGCCCCTGCAGGCTCCCGGCCCTGCTCCCCGCGGCCACGAGGTGGCAGCTGCTGCTGGTTCCCCCCGATGCTCCGTCTGCGGTTGGTGTTTCAACCTTCTCAAATATGGGGACATGGATGAGAGTGCTGGGGGGCTGCCTGGTTCCTAGAGGAGAGGTGACAGCAGCCCCTTGTCACCCTGACAAGTCACTGAACATTATGGGGACAGAGACACTGCTGCTCCTCTTGGTGGCAACGTGTGCTGGAACCTTTTCCTCATGGCGAAGGGAGGTGGCTGAAAGGGGCAGGAGCAGGAGCACTCGCCCGCCTTCGCCTTTATTGCTGGGATGGTCCGTAGTGTCGGAGCTGGGTGCGCAGTGAAATGGTGGCGACGGTACGTGCCGGCACCGTGGTGCCATATGTCTGGGGCTGGGGTTAATGTGTGCAGTGGGAAAGGAGCTGTTGTGCAGGAGACGCTTTGATTCTGACTTGGTTTCACCCTCCGCAGAAGCGGAAGTTGGATGATGGAGGTGAAAAACTGAGGAAGAAGAAGAAAGATAATTCCTACAGGAAGGAAAAGAAATCCAAGAAGTCCAAGTTTCCAAAAGCTGGGTAAGGAGCGGGAGGGAGTGCTGCTGCTGGACACCTTGCATCTTGCAGGGTTGCAGGTGGCATTTGTTACGCTGCAGTAGTAGCTGTTACGGGGGGTGGGTGGCTTGAGCACGTGTTGCATAAACCCCCCCAGGCAACCCCCCTTCCAAAGCAGGAAGGAGCGGGGGAAAAAGGAGGGAACAAGGCATCTGCCGATGGAGGGAGGAGCACAGCTCCACAGCAGGAGCGTGTGAGCAAAGAGGGGCAGAGCTGGGTGCAATGTTGGTGTTTCCTGAAGCTCTGTTGGGCACTGATGGGAGGAAGAGCTGTGGGAGAGCCTGAAGAGAAGGATGGTGATGCTTGGGACAAAGTAGAGGGAGGGATATGGGCAGGAAGGGCAGGAGCTTGGAGCTGTATGAGTGTCAGGCAGGTAGAAGGCCATGGGCGGCCTGGCTGGGCACTCGTTTGCACTCCTGCCCAAAGTATTTCTCTGGTGGGTGCTCAGCACTTTTTGTAGCTTCTCTGCTTTGGGGCTGTAAACCCGAGTGGTTGTTCTTCTTGGCCGGGGTCTTCTCGTTCTGTTTGTCCTTGCTTTGCTGTGCCCAGCCTCTCTGTTTCACTGTCCGTATCTGCTGCCTGTGTCTCCTTTGCAATGTTTTCTTCCTGGTTTTTCCCTCCTCCCTGTATCTGTCCTTCCGGATTTCCTTCTTCCTGCATGGATCTGCTTTCTGGCAACCCCAGATCATGTGCCTGACGTGGCACTGCCACTGTGGGATTCCTTGGGGGCGAGCAAGGAAAAGGCATTTGCTCTCCTGGGTGTAACAGGCAAAAAGCATCAAGGTGCTGCGACACAAACTCTCTCTGGCTTCAGTCATTCCGCATTATCCCAATCTTCCTTGCCAGGATAATGCGCGTAGGTAATTGAGAGCAGAGCTCGGTGGGGACAGTTTAAGCTCTGCCCTGTCTCTGGAAGGACTTGTACATCAGCGTGGCCTTGCCTCGGCTCAGCCTTGTTCCGCTGGGTCGGTTGCAGAGGTGCTGAACCTGCGGCACCAATCTCTCTGCTCCCCCTCGGGGCCAGGTTGTGCAGCTGGGAAGAGCTTTCCCTTGAGATCCTGAGAGTAGGGGCCGTGGATGGAGAGACAATTGCTGTGTGGAGGCCAAGCTACGCTCTAGACCTCAACAACGGGAGCAGTGGATTGACTCCACGGTGAAGCTGGTTTTAGGAGCAGAGGGGTGTGCAGAACAGCAGCGCTGTGTGTCCTCAGGTCTCCCGGGTTTCCAGCAGACGGGTGTAGTTTCCTCTGCTCTAGCAGAAGGTGTTGGAGGGTGGTTCCGTTAAACATCAGCCGACTTCCCACCGTTCCCCAGCTGTTGTTTCACAGGCGACGGGTATTCAATCTGACACAGGAGCTGTGGGACAAGCGTGCTGGGAAAGCACAGAGGATTCTAGAAAAGGAACTGGAACCTCAAATGTAAAGTGGGTTAAGTGAGCACCGGATAGATAAGTTACTAAAACCAGAGCGACATCACTGAATGACAATGCCTTGTGTTGTCTAGGGCAGCTGGTAGCAGGTGAAGTGCCAGGACTTCAGTCTTATCCTTAACTCTCAGGTATGGCCTTAGGCTGGTAGGATGGTAGAATATCTCCCGTTGGAAGGGCCCCATGAGGATTGTCAAGTCCAACTCCCTGCTCCTCGCAGGACAACCGAAACCTAAACCACGTGACTAAGAGCGTGGTGCAGACGCTGCCTGACCTGTGACAGGCTCGGTGCCATGACCACCTCCCTGGGGAGCCTGTTCCAGTGAGCCACCACCCTCTTGCTGAAGACCCTTTTCCTAACGGCCCATCTGCGCTTCCCTGGACACAGCTTCAGGCCATTCCCTCAGGTCCTAGCGCTGCTCACCAGAGAGAGGACATGGGCAGCCCCCTCTGCTGCCCCGCTCGGGGAAGGTGCAGACTGCACTGAGCTCACCCCTCAGTGATGCCATGGCCCCTCAGCCGCCTCTTCTCCGGGCGGAACAAGCAGCAGGACGTGAAGAGGCCGTAGAATCTTTTTCCTGGTGTAGTTGGTTCAGGCACTGGGACTTTGCAGGGGATTGGTGCGTCTGGCTGAAGGGAACTGGGGTGAAGGTCTCCCCCTCTCTTCCCCTTCACCTTGTGTTCAGTTCACATCCCGTGACTCATCTGTTGTTTGTCTGCAGCTTCACAGCATTAAATGCAAGTAAGGAGAAGAAGAAGAAGAAATACTCTGGAGCTCTTAGTGTCAAGGAGATGCTGAAGAAGTTTCAGAAGGAGAAGGATGCTCAGAAGCAAAAAGATGAAGAGCAGAAAGTGGCAACTCCGTCAGCGGGAGAACCTGCAGCCCCGAGGGAGGCAGAGGCGATGGCCGACCCTTTGCTCTCGCTCCTTGGCCGTGCCAGTGACACCGACCTGCATCAGGCAGCGACAGCTCTGCGGGTGTTAAACAACCTGGGCCCGGAGCGGCTCCTGAGTGAATCCCCGGAAGGGAGTCCATTCCTGCTGTGGAGGATGGGAGCCATGCTGTTGGGATGGGCTTGGAGCAGGATTTGGAGCAGCCGCCGTCCCTCCCTGAAGGGCTGCCAGCCTGCTGTAGCTCAGCTGCCAGGAAGAAGTGGAGAAGAAAGGAGTCTGCCGACATCCTTCTGTTCCTTTTCCAGACCCTCTGAAATTAGATTAAAGACGTAGCGTGTGACAAAGGGCTTGAGTCTGTTGATTCTCAAATCCAAATAGCCGTCATGTAGTTGGGCTGGTACTTTGTCCCTCTCCGCCTGCCTCCCGCCGCCCGGCTTGCACCGAGCTGGGCTCCTGGTGCTTAGGTCCCTGGTGGATGCCGTGTTTGTTTGTTCTCCAGCACAGAGCTGCGGAGCCGGGAGCTGAAGAGCCAGATCCAGTTGGGGATCTATGCCCACCCGGCTGCTTTCTTCCCTTGCGGTGAGGACACTCTGGTCCCGCGTGCCCATAAGCTTTATTTCTGCGAGCAGGTGAGTGACCTTGGTGGCAGGGAAGTGTCTGGGGTGCGTGTGACCCCTCGGCTGCTGGGCACCGTTGTCGTCTCCCTGACGTGGGGGTGGCTTCACCGAGCACGGCTCCGGCACCACGTCTGGGGCTGTGGGTTCAGAGCTCGCCGGGGCACGACCTGCCGGATTGGGGGTATCTCAGCTGGAACATGCCATGGGGAACTCGGTTTCCTTGAATCCCCAGGACGGTAACTTCCACGTTGTCTCCATTTTAGGATTCTGGGGGAGGAAATGCCAGATTGTTCTGATGAGGAGGAGGATGAAGAAAAGGGAGGGAAGCGTGTCAGGGATTCCTCATCCTCCGGAACCTGGGAAGGTCTTTAGTCCTGCCCCTGCTCAAAGAATGGGCAGCTTCCAAGGCAGATCAGGCTGCTCGCAGCCTTTGTCCTTGGAGATTTCCACAACTCCATAGGATGAGATTGCCACAGCCGCTCTGTGGCTTGTGGTAGCCAAAAGGGGAACTGGTTCATGCTGACGGCTTTGGGATTGGAGCCCTGAACCATCCCTGGCAGGATGCGGCAGGATAACTCAGGCCTCAAACAACTCTCTGCTGGGCACAGCTGAGGATTTACCCTCTGAAACAGTGAAAAAAACATAAATAAACTCCTGATGTGCCTTCAGAACCGCTGTCGGTCTGTGCTTGGGCATGGTGGTGGCTCCCTGAGGGCCTTTGTCCATCCTTGTCCCCTCTGTGCTTCCCAAACAGATTCCGACTGGGTGTGGGACGATCTAAGTCGACGGCCGCCCTGCTGACCTGCCACAACCGCAAGGTGAACTTCCCCACGGAGCAGAGCTGCGGCACCGCCACCACCCGGGGGGACACGGAGCTGGCAGAGGGGCAGCACTTTGGGGAGACCAGGCTGAGCTCCCCGGGGCACGGCACAGACACGGTACGTGCGGCAGAGTCGCTCCTGGGCAGGCAGAACTGTCTGGTGGTCTTTGCCCAGGACAGCAACCTGCTCTGGCAGCTCAGCCGAGCCTCTGGCTTTCGGAAAGGAAATTGGAGCTGGGAGCCTTCAACTCCCCCCTGAAACCTCTGACTTGGCTTCACTAAAACCTCTGACGGGGGGGTTTTGGTGCCGCTGCTGTGCTCTGGTACTGCCAAACCTCCACTTTCCCCTTTTCAGCACCCGCTCTGGGCAGGGAGGGCCGGGACCAGGCAATGGAGGGATAGTTTAGGCACTGGGCCAGGCTGGACCAGTGGGAACTCGCAGGGCGGGAGTCGGGATGAATTCAGGGAGCACGGGCTTTGCGCTGAATGCCGGTTTTTGTGTTTTAAGGGCTCCTGTGTCACAAGGGAGACAAAACAAACCGCACTGTGCTTTGGCCAAGGCTCCATCATCGGGAGCATTTGGACCCATGGCATGAGCCAAGAGCTCCTGCTCTTCCAAACCTGTCAGTGCAGAGGGGTCGTGGTTTCAGCCCAGCCGCCAACGAGGAGCACGCGGCTGCTCACTCTGTTCTCTCCCTACGCCCCGGAAGGGGCAGGAGAAGAGGGGGAAAAGGAGGGGAAGGAAAGGGGAAAAATCTCCTGGGTCCAGGTAAGGCAGTGTCATAGAACAATAAGGGAAAAGGAACAGGAATAGTGGTAAAAGACGATCCCGGATACAGTCCCCCATGCCAAGTCACTCTCCCCACCCAGCGGGTTGGTTGCCCATCCTGTGCCCAGCAGTATGGGCACATTCCCACCCCCTGGAATATTCCCCTTGCCTGGGTTGCCCTCTCTCTTCTCCCTCTCAGCTTCTGGGGGAAGCTGGAAAAAAGTCCTTGACTAACACAGGCAACAAGCGGAACACTATGGGTTAGGGACATTATGTTAGGGACAGTCCTTTCCTACCAAATCGGAAGCTCAGCAGCCCCTGGAGAGAAAATTAACTCTGTCCCAGCGGAAAGCAGGACAAGGGGCAGGAGCGAGGGCGGCCGCAGCGGCTGCAGGCAGAGGGACGGGGAGGGACAGTGGCACGGCTTTGGCCAAGCTCGGGCTGGCTGCCGTAGCGCTGCCGGAGAAAACGCTGGCCAAGGAGGAGGCCGAGGCAGGAAGCGGGTGGGAGGAAGGTCACGTTTATTGTTTCCTCGAGGCACTGAAAAGACCTGCGGACTCACAGAGGCCCCAGCTCTGGGAAACAAGTAAAGTGCAGCCGAACACCGGAGCTTCATCTCCTGACTTGCTCTTGGAGCCATCGCCTCTTCCTCAAGGATCCTTCTTCCCTGCAGACCGGCAGCAGAGGTGAGGGAAGGCGGCCTCCCGCTTTCCAAGCGTGCCAGGCTCTAGTCANGGAGGAAGGTCACGTTTATTGTTTCCTCGAGGCACTGAAAAGACCTGCGGACTCACAGAGGCCCCAGCTCTGGGAAACAAGTAAAGTGCAGCCGAACACCGGAGCTTCATCTCCTGACTTGCTCTTGGAGCCATCGCCTCTTCCTCAAGGATCCTTCTTCCCTGCAGACCGGCAGCAGAGGTGAGGGAAGGCGGCCTCCCGCTTTCCAAGCGTGCCAGGCTCTAGTCAAGGGGCTCCTGGGGCCGCCTCCGTGTGGCTGGTGCGAGAGAGCAGTTACTCACCCGAGTTGAGCTGTCGGTGATCGTTCTCGAGCCCCCGTGAATTTAATTGTTTTGCCTGTTGGCTCCTGCTGCTCCTCCTGCATCAGAGACTGTATTAAACTGTCATGACCAAAGTAGAAACTGTCTTTGGTTCCTCTTGCAGCCCTTTGTCCTGGTGTGAGCGACACA
>VZSF01007001.1:77945-99288 GCA_013398295.1 Chionis minor | reverse complement strand
GGGGGGGGTGTCCGGTGGTCGAGTGTCTCCCGTGTCCCCCTGCGCGGGGGTGGCTGAGGGGTGAGTGTCCCCCCTGTGGGGTGCCCGACAGCCGAGTGTCCCCTGTGCGGGGGTGGCCGAGGGGTGAGTGTCCCCACCGTGGGGCGCCCAGGGTCTGCGTGTCCCTGGTGTCCCCTGCGTGGGGTGGCCGAGGGGTGAGTGTCCCCACCGTGGGGCGCCCAGGGTCTGCGTGTCCCTGGTGTCCCCTTCGTGGGGTGCCCGAGGGACACGTGTCCCAGGGTCCGAGTGACCCTGCATCTGAACTGCGTGGGGTGCCCAAGGGATGAGTGGCCCTGCTGTCCCCTGCGTGTGGGATGGCAGGTGTCCCTGTGTCCCCTGCGTGGGCTGGCTGGGGGCTTAGCGTCCCCTGCGTGGGTGTCCCGGGTTCCCTGTGTCCCCTCTGTGGGGTGTCTGAGGGCTCAGTGTTCCTGTGTGGGGTTCCCGGGATCCTGGAGTGCTCAAGGCATGAGTGGTCCTGGTGTCCCCTCTGTAGGATGGTTGGTGTCCCTACATCCCCTGCGTGGGGGTTCTGGGGGCTCAGCATCCCTGCGTGGGGGTCGTGGGGTTCCAGTGTCCCCTGCATGGGGTCTCTGGGGCCTCAGTGTCCCTGCATGGGGGTCCTGGGGTACCTGCTTCCCCTGCGTGGGGTGTTTGGGGCCCTGGTGTCCCTGTGTGTGGTGTTCGGCATCCCAGCACCCCACCTCACCCCTCAGCACAGCGCAGCATCCGTCACCCCCGCGCCCTTACCCCGGGGTGGTGTCAGGCAGGTGGGGACCGACCGTCCCCCATCCCTGCTCCAGCTGCCCCGGTGTCCCCATAGCCCCCGTGGGGCCGCACTCCCTCTCCCCGATCCATAGCTGGGCAGGGACAAAGGGCCAACGCGCTCCCAGACCAGCGGTGCCGGTGCCGGTACCGGCAGTGAGTGTGCAGTTTTGATGTCGGTGGCTCGTCTCCGGGAGTTACGTGCGTTTCCATTATTATTATTTTTTTTTTTTTTTCCCCTCTTTGCTGCAGAGATAGACTTGTCTTGGAGCCCAGATTCCAGCCCCACAGGGCTCCGAGCGCTCTATTTTGTAAGTTTAGCAGCCAAGTCTCTTTAAAATGCGGATGGCCGAGGCGAGAGGAGCCAGGCGCTCGCGGCGCCCGTTTCCTTTTCCTTTCTGCCTGCAGAGAAAGGGGAATAATGGATTCCCCGGCTCCCCGATTCAGGGGGTGCCACTCAAACCTCCCGGAGGTGGGAGAAACGCGCAGCCTCGCTCCGCTTTCACAGGGAGCGGGGAATAAAAGCCTCTTCGGGTGCCTTGGACGAGCCCGAGTCACATTATCCGACGCCTTTCCAAGTACTTGACAAACTTTTTATTAATAAAAAAAGCCCCTTTGATGTAGTTGGGTTGAGCGTGGAGACACGGAGGAAACGGTGTGGTGGGTGCCAGCGGCTGGCAGGCAAAGAGCTGTGGTTTGCATCGGTTTCGCTTTGTTCTAAAAAAAAATTAAAAAAAATAAAAAAAAAGACATGAAATTACAGTGCCTGTCCATGCCACCGGCCGGCGGTGCTGGGCTGGCTCAGCCCCGTGCTGCGGCTGTCAGCGTCTTCGTTGAGCAGCTGGGTTCTTCCAGGAAGAAGGGCTTTTTAGGTGATGCCTCATTTTTACCCTGGCAGAATGTTGGTAGTCGCTTGGAAATACCCTGCTGGGTGTTTGAGCTTGTTTGTGGTGCCTGTTCGGTGGAGGGGGAAATGAGTGTTTATACTAAATAAAAGCTTTCCTTTGCCTTCCACCCCTTCCCAGCTCCCGGGCCATCCCACCCGCACTGCGAGGGCCGGCTTGGAGCCCCCAGTTCAGGTCATCGGGCTCCAACGTGTTGTCTCTTCCCGGCTTTCCTCCATTGCAGCTCCTGTAAACGCGTTGGGTTTTTCCTGTCCAGAACAAGTTTTCCACTGGTTTGTCCCCTCCCCCTCTTAATCCTGCAAAAATGCAGAGTTTTCCCTGAAATGTAAGTGCTCGGGGACGAGCCGCGTGGGGTCATCTGTGGGGTTGGTGTCTGGCTGGTGGTGGCCACCCCGGACCCGCTGCTGCTGGCACCGGCTCGTGCCGTTGTCGGAGGGCAAGGAGGACGCTTGGCGCTGCCGGAGTTGGGAGCTGTGGGGAGAGTGCAAATGCCTTCCTGCATTTCTATTGGGGCGCTCGGCTCTATTTCTGAGGAAAAAAATAGCCCAAAAACCCCCAATCGGAGCAGCGGGGCCTCTGCCGTCGAGCAAGCCAGGGCAGGTCTGGAGGCAGGGAGGTTGGCGGCACGGGAACGCTCCCGGAGCTGGCGCAGTGAGGTGCAAATCCTGCCTTTTCCTGGCGAGCAGGGGTTAACCAGCTGGCAGATCCCCGTCATTTCTGTCTTTATAAAAAAAAAAAAAAAAAAAAACCAAAAAACCAAACAAATACAAAACCCACCCAGCGTAGGCAGAGGAGAGCTGCCTGCGTGGGGCCGGGGTGCCGGGTAGGTGTGCTGCATCGCTGCGGCGCCGGTGCTCGCTGGGATGCTCCCGCTCCCCGGGTGCGCTGGGGAAGGAGGTTTTGCATCAGCGGCGTGGGTGCTGCGGGGGCACCCATCCCTGCTGCCGGCAGAGCCAGTACTGGGTGCTGCGTGACGCTGCGCCCCGGTCCCAAGAGGGTTGGTTGAGCACAGGGATGGGGACGGGGCTCAACGGGGGGATTTTTGGGAGAGGGTTGTAGGCTCCGGCAACACCTCGCAGTGCTTGGAGCGTGGCGGAGCTGCGTGGCTTCCCTCAGCTGCCGGCATCCTCGGGGGGCGCAGCGCCCCTCTGCATTGTGCTGTCCCAAACGGTGCCCACAGCTAGAAGGGCTCCAGCGCCAAGACCTTCACCAGTGTGGCCCAGTTGGAAGCCAGCGGGGCCAGTTTCGCAGGGCTGTGCCGGGGAGGCACGGTGACTTCCAGCCCCTCTTGCCTTACTGCTGGATCATGGTGCCGCGGCACGTGCCGGGATGTGCAGCGCTGCTGCCGCGGGAGGGTGACGGCAGAGCTTTTGGGGGTCCCTCTGGATGCTGAGCCGCCGGCCGGAGCGGTCTGGGCGGGAAGGGAAGCCCTGCTCCGTCCTCCCGTGGACGTGCAGTGCGCTGAGCGGGGTCAACGTCCCGGGGCTGCTTTCCATTCCCGCTTTCCGTTCCCATGGCACGTACCTCCCGTTGTGTTTCAGGGAATGTTGACCCTCGCTGTTGGAAAACAAGAGCCGGGACGTGGCTCTGCGCTGCAGCAGCCCTCGGAACGCCGGGCAGCGCAAGGGTGCAGCCAGTGCTGCTGGGCTCCCTGCCCTGTTCAGCGCACTGTAAACATTAACTAATCAATCCTGCTGAAATCCTTTCTTTTTGATAATTAACCCTTTTTGTGGTACCTGGAGCCGTAGTGTCAGAGAAGCCCTTTTTGCACCCCCAGTGCCGTCTCTGCCCGCTCCGGTGCCCGGCACGTGGTCTGGCTTGTTTGAACTGGGACAGCACGACATGGCTTGTCACCTTGTCTGCCTAACCTGACTCCAGGTAGGGGAGGGGACAACCTTCCCTGGGACCGGAGGGGAGCCCAGGGTGGGCAGGATTGGTGCGGGATCATTGTGTAAATGAACCAGGGTGCGTTGGACCCCTCCTCGTGGGACTGGAGCCTTCCCAGTGGTGGGCAGCAATCCTGGCCGTGCCCATCTGTGAAGAAACTCCTTTTTTTTTTTTTTTTTTTTTTTTTTTTTTTTTTTTTTTTTTTTTCTTTTCCCGCACTTGCTTCAGCTTCTGCTCTAAGAAATGCAACTAGAGGAGTCTGGACCCCTGTGCTGGGGTCTTGGGGACTGAAGACCCCTTGCCTTGGGGCCGGGTTGCTGCAGCTGAGTGGCTGTGCCAGCCTGGCAGCACGTGGCCGCCTCCTGATGTGGGGCTGTCACCGCTGGGATTTCATCCCGCAAGGATGAGCATCGTTCCCGAGTGGGTTGCACGACGCTTCTGCGGTCTGTGAGAGCACCAATGGGACCGGCGGCATGGTGGTGACTCCTCGCTGGGGGGGAGGAAGCCCTTCTTCCTCTTCCTCGCCCAGGAGGAGGGGTGGCCGAGCGCCGCCGTCGGAGTGGAGAGTCCCTGGCTCAAGCAAGTGTGGGGGAGGCTGGGCTGGAAGCCATTGGGCTTTCCACCCCCGGGCCGGATAACACTGATTTTGTTTGGGATGCATGTGGGAATTGCTGGCTTCCCTGGTATGGGGAGCGCTCAAGCAGAGGGCAGGAGCCTCGGGCTGCCCCCAGGGGTGGCCGGACCCAGGTGGCCGAGGTGGAGCCTGAGCGCGTGGTGGAAGGTGCTGTTTTGCTCGTGCTTGTTTTGGCCAACGGGAAAATGAAGTTGGTGGTTTTTCAGGTGAGAGGATCCACCCCGCCTCGCCCGGCTGGCTTTCTGCTGCCTTGGTGGTGGAGTCATCGCCATCCCAAGTGCCCGACGGTGCCTCCTGGGCAGGGCTCACCTCCCCGAGAGGCTCGTGCCTCCCCCTGCCATCCCCATCCTGCTGGCATCCCCGGTCACAAAATCAGCGGAAGTGATTGCAATTGCCATCGTCGTCCTGGCACCTGCTAATGAACCAGGACCGTGGCTGAGCCCTGCTCGCGGGTCCTGGGGCTGTTAGCTGCTTCTCCTCATTTCCGCGTGCTTCCCTTCCAGAGAGAAAAGCCCCCGGGGAGGTGGGGACAATGGGTGCCCGCGTGAGGTGGTGGTACCTCCCTGGCACAGGCAGCAGGACGTGGCGTGACTCCCGCCGGTGTACGGTGCCGTGTCGGCAGTGAATGCCGGAAAGCTTTGATCTCGGTTCAGCAGCCAGCTTGCTGCCGAGCCGAGCCTTTGGAAAGGGCTCGTGCTGTTCTCTCGCTCCTCTTCTCCGCACTGCTTGCACGCATTCCCGTCGGAGCCTTTTCCTTCCCGGCTCACGCTTCGGGGCGAGACCGGAGTCTTTGACCTCCGTCTGCTGGTTTCTGGCCAACCTCCTTTCCAGGCTCGTCTCGCTTGTGTCAGCTAAGTTTAGACTGCTCTGGACATACCGTGGCTGATGCCAGCGGCGTGAAACCTCCCAGAGGGAAGTAGAAAAAGAGGTTTTTATTTAAATTTGAAGTGTCTTGAAACCGTTGTTTGAATAGCAGGGTGATGAGTCCCTTTGTATGCACCTAAAACAGATAAATCCAGGCTGTGGAAGCTGCGAGGGACTTTACTTTCCAGTTTGCCCTGTCTCGGTGTGGGGAGAAGCTGTGCCGGAGCTCGGGATGGGTGTGAAGCAGCTCCTCTGTGCCAGGGCTGCCGGTGCCCCCGGACAGGGCAAGGACAAGTGGCAGGAGAAGGAGGGAGGAGGACACTGATAAAGTCATTTTTTGCCCCATCAGTCCTGCACGGAGAGGCCGGGAGCCCATCCCAGGGCCATGGGCTCAGCCTGGCTGCTGCGGCCGAGCCGGTTCCTGCCGGGGGCAGGAAGGATGCACTGGGCAGTGCCGGGAAGCCGTGCAGCTCCGCTCAGCCAGGGCAGCCCTGCAAGGAAGGCTTTTTTGGGGTGACCCAATCCCACCCGAGGATGAGCTGCAGGCAGCCGTGTCGGGTGGGTGCTGGGGAGCAGAGCCAGCACCTGGGGTGGGATTTGCGACCACTCAGCCTTCGGCATCGCGGTGGCTCTGGTTTGAGGGGGGCGACTGGGGCAGTGTCAGTCTGAATCCATTGCTTCTCTGGGAAGGAGCAGCAGTGCATTCTCATTAATATTCCCTAGGGATGGTTTCCATGAGCAGCCTCTGATGTGTGCCTGTGACGGGAGCGTGGGCAGGGCTGGCTGATGCCTGGTGCAGGCTCTGCTCACCCCGGGGGGGACACAGGGACCGCGGGGGACAGCAGTGTTTCCTCTGGGCTGCCCACCTCGAGGTGGGACCGCACTCCCTGAGCTCAAATCCAGCTCTTCCCCGCTCCTCCCGGTGGCTCGGCCGAGGCCAGGGCGTCACTGCCTCGGGAAGCTCTGTGCCGTGCACGGATCTTGGCAACGCCAGCTGAGTTTTCCAGGACAGATGAGGCAATCGCTGCCCGCAGGGCGAGGCGGCGCAGCGGTGGGTGTGTTGCACACCTGGGACGGGGATGGCAGCTCGCCGTGAGCGGAGCCGTGGTGGGAGTCGCAGCATCCCAGAAGGGCGGGGGTTGGAAGGGACCTCTGGAGATCACCCAGTCCAGCCCCCTGCCACAGCGGGGTCACCCAGAGCAGGCTGCACAGGATGGCCTCCAGGCGGGACTGGGATATCTCCAGGGAAGGAGACTCCACAGCCTCTCTGGGCAGCCTCTTCCAGTGCTCTGGCACCCTCAAAGTAAAGGAGTTTTTCCCCATGTTCAGCTGGAACGTCCCGTGTTCCAGTCTGTGCCCGTTATCCCTTGTCCTGTCTCTGGGCACCGCTGGAAAGAGTCTGTCCCCTCCTCTTGCCACCCACCCTGTAGCTATGGCTGAACATGGATGAGATCCCTCTCAGCCCGCTCTTCTCCAGGTGGAACAGCCCCAGCTCTCCCAGCCTTTCCTCACTGGAGAGATGCTCCAGGCCCCTGAGCATCTTCGTAGTCTCCACTGGCCTCTCCCAGCAGTTCCCTGTTGTCCTTGACCTGGGGAGCCCAGAGCTGGCCACAGGGCTGGGGATGTGGCCTCAGCAGGGCGGAGCAGAGGTGGAGGATGAGCTCCCTCCACCTGCTGGCCATGCTCCTTTTGATGCATCCCGGGATACCGTTGGCTGCCTGGGCTACAAGGGCGCATTGCTGGCTCATGGCCAACTTGTTGTCCACCAGGACTCCCAGGTCCTTCTCCGCAGCGCTGCTTTCCAGCAGGTCCTAATTTGTGGGGCTGGTGGTGGCCGTGACCCACGCCACCCCTCCCTGCCCGCTGCGGAGGTGCAGAGCCAGCCTTGGCGGGTCCGTGGGCAGGAGCCACAAACCGGCTCCTCTCCGCGCCCCGACTGGTTGCTCACGCCTCTCCCATCCCATCGGAGGCTGCGGGTGGGGTGGGAACCAGCGGAGCCGCTGCTGGGTGGCGGTGGGAGAGCAGAGGGTGGAGGCAGGGTGCTGGGCTCCCCGGCACCGGGAGGAGAGCGCCTTCCCGGTGGCTTTTCCCGGCTGTCCTGCTGGCAGTGCCGTCCCCTGCTTGGACAGTCCCTATCCCGCATCCCGAGCAGTGGGGCTTGCAGTATCCCTTCTGGATGCTGACCTTGAATCTCCATTCTCCTTCCAGATGTTCTTTCTCCAGGCTTGCTGGAAAATCCAGATTTAATATCTCACCGCTGCTCTTGTCCGGGGGGGGGCTGGGACAACTGCTGGGGTTTGGGGGTGTTCAAACAGCCTTCCAGCTCGCAGAGGGAAATGGCTGAGGAGGTCCCTTGCGCGGCAGCATTTGCAAAGCAGGGAGGATGCCTGTGTTAATAAGCCGGGAAGTTTCATTTCCAAGCTCATGTCGTGGGTTTTTGTGCGTTCCGATGGATCCCACCCGGCTTGGGGGCCGGGGAGGGGGATCATCCAGTGTCGGCTTCCCGGGGCGCAGGAGGCGTGCAATGGGGCTGGGAAGCTGGCTGGTCAGATTTGGTGCGTGCCTGGCTGCGGCCATGGTAAACTGAGTCCTCGGATGTGATCGGAGATGTGTGCCCTGCCTCTGGGTCAGATAAGCCCAGCGATTCCTGGAAGGCAGGGCGGGGGGGAGGGGGCTGTTGGGCAAGATGGTTTGGGAGATTTTGGGCGAGAAGCAGGATGTTGATCCCGGCAGGAGGGCTGGCAGGACAGGCTGGAGGTCCCTCTTGCTCCGACGGTGCCGATGGGAGCCTGAATCCATCGGAACCGGCAGCAGTGAGACCAGTCGGTCCGCAACATGTGTCTTCCGTTGGTGCCAGTCCCTGCCTCCACGGCCTCTCCATGCCGGAACACCCCTCTGTCACCCCCCTGTTTATCAGCGGTCTGGACCAGTGAGTTCAGGGCGGCTGGCTGGGCGCTGCCAGAGCATAATCACGTTTTGTTGGGTTTTTTTTTTTGTTGTTGTTGCTTCCTTGTGCATGACATGCCGCATTTCCATTTTTCATTTCCTGTTTGACCCCGTTTCCCTCCGGTGAGCACAAGCCTGCCGGCACTGTGCCCGTGTGCTTCCAAGCGGCCGCCTGCTCTCCCTGCCCTCCTCCCCTCAGACCGATTTTTTTACCGATGCCGGGGGCGCTTCGCTAGCCTCCTGTGGGTGCTGGGTGCTGTGTTTTGCACCTCTGCGTGGGTCTTCTCCTCTCCCAGCCTCTGCTCTCGCCCACTTGGAGCTCTGCTGGGCCTCCTGTCCCCCTCCTCCGGCTCTGCTGGGACCCCTGCCCGGATCGATGGCAGAGTCCTGGCACAGCCAAGGCCAGATCCGGCTCTGTCCCATCCTGCTCCCAAGCCCTTGCTCTGCCCTTGCCGGCTCCCAGCCGCCTGCCTCGCTCCTGCGCAGCCATGGAGCCGCCCCTTGGTCCCGGTGGGATGTTTGTTCCGACTCCTGGTTGTGTCAAATAAGGGTGTCGCTTCTGTTGTGGTTTTTATTAATCGTTATTTAGGTCCGTTGTGGCCTTTCCGAAGTGCTTTTGCCAGCAGCTTATTTTTCCCTGCAGGAAACTGTATACAAGGGCTCCCGGGGCAGTGAGATTTGCATTGACCTTGGACAATTTTGCTACAAGAGCTGTCCTGGTAAAACTCCAGCGGGAACAACTCCTTTCCGTGCGGAGCAAGGCCAGGCTGTCTCCCCAGCCCAGTGGTCCTGTACTGGGCGTGCTGCCGGCTGCCGCCCCGCCAGTTAATTAGCGTGAATTAGCAGCCCCTGCACCACCTCCCTGGTTCGGGCACCGTTCAGCTGATACGAGGGTCACAGCGAGTGATGCTGGGAACAGCTGGTGTGGCCGTGGCCATCACCGTGTCCTGGGTGACAGGGACAGCCATGGCGCAGGAGATTTAATTGCAGGCGGCTCCAGACGCTGCACGTGGAGATATTTCATCCTCGCCGGCTGTTTGGGATGCTTCTCGTTCCTGCTGCGGAGGGCAGTTGCCGGGCTGGGAGATGCTGGGATTCCTGGGCTGGCTGGGTGAGCGGTGGCCGTCCGGGAGCTGGGGGCTCCCCCCGGCTCCCCCCAGCCCTGATGCACCATCGAGCCAGCTGGAGCGATCCTCCCTGTGCTGGGAATTCCTGGCGTTCCCGCTAGGGAGAGGGAGCTGGGATGCTTGTGGGATAGAGTCTGGTGGAGTCAGATCTGCTTCCCCGTAACCCCCTCGGGATGGAAGGCGGAAAGCACCCTTCGCCATGGAGTTTGGGGAGATCTGGTGGGGCTCTGCTGTCTGTGATGGATGTCTGTGATGGTGTCCCCTGCGCCCCCTCCACAGGGCTGCTCCGGTCTTCCTTCTCACAGCCCCTTTGTCAGCAAGAAGCAGGGATTTTTTTTTTTGTGTTCCTTTCTTTTTTTTTTCTTTAGAGGAAAATTCCATTGTGCTATTTTTAGTGGTGACAACTTGGCTTCTCGCAACAACTTCATTCTGCTCCTGGCTCTGCCGGCAGGCACGGGGGGATGTCTGTGGGATCGCCCCGCCGTGCCGGGGCGGCAGCCGGGCTGCGGCGTGCTGGCAGGCGAGGGCTGCCATTCCACGAGGCCACTTATCCGACATTGGATCGGCTACCTCTCGCTGGGATGAACGGGTGCCCACCGTGGCTGATGTGGATCTACATGTCCCATGGGACTTGGGCAACTCCCTTCGGTGGTGACGGGTCCTTGGGGTGTCACCTCCACCCCAGCTGAGCCCGGTGGTGGGCGCAGAGGGCCCGGGTGTAATTGGAGCGGGGTGGGTGGCAACTTGCCACCTGCCCCCCGCTTCCCTCTCGGAGCTGCCGGAGGGATTTTGGGTCCCCGGTTCCCAGGCAGACAGCTGTCGGGGGCACAAGTGGCAACTGGCCCGCGGGGTTTGCTGTGCTCGCGAAGGAAAGCGATACTCCCGCTGTGAGTCTGTCCCCACAGAGGTGTCCGTCTGTCCGCCGAGCTGTGGAGGAGCGGGGCCATGTCATGGGTGTGTGTGTGCGCGCATCCCGGGTGTAAACTGGTTTTATTTAATGTTTTTGTGGGGCATTGCCATGGGATGCTGCTTGCTGTGGGAATGCAGATCTGCTCCTCCCGCATGCCGGGAAGGAGCCGGGGAGTCATGTGCGGACAAGGGGAATCTCGGAGGTACATGGAGCTGCCACCCCTGGTTTCCGGAGGGTGATTTGGCTCGCGCGCCACGTCCTCGCTCTGGTTTCTCTCCTCTCCCTCCGGCGAAGCTCAAGCGCCACGTGGCTGTGCCAGGACGGCTGTGCTGGGAGGTGCTGGCCGTGCTGAAGCCCAGGCGGGCAGATCCTGCCCCGTGCGGTGGGTCTTGCTCAATCTGCTGTGGGGGATCTTTGCAGTGGGGTGACACCAGGAGAACATGGTCTGGCACCGTGACAAGCGTGTTGCAACGCTGCTGCTGATATTATTATTATTTTTTATTTGATTTGACAGAAGGCCTGGGACATGCCTGGTGGACACCAGTCCTGCTGAAGGGCAGCGATGAGCGGGGTGGGTGCTCGGATCCCCTCGGATCATGCTGGGCTGGTTCCTGCTGCCAAAAACTCCTTTAAAAGGAGCAAATCTCCTTTTCAGCCTTGGAAGCACCTCGCTGTGGTGTAGGGTGAGCAGGGGGGCAAAGACAGGAAGGACTTGGCCCCCTACCTGCTCCCGGGTCTCGCCTGGCCCTTTTTTCCAACACTTTATGATGCTTTTCTTGTGGCTTTTCCCAAGCTGGTGGCCTGGTGTCAGAGCCACCGGAGTCACCTGGGTGGCTTTTCCCAGGAGGACAGGGGATCCTGTGCTCTGCCCACTGGCTGCGTTCTCCCCATCCTCTGCCTGCAAATCTTAAAGCCTGTTGGGTTTTGTTTTTTTTTTTTTTCCTTCCCCTCCCGATTCCCTCGGATGTGCTCCTTGCTGGAAATATCCCTGGGACATACAATCCCTGAAACCTCCGGCATGGAGCGGGGGGCGGGGGTAAGGGATGCCGGGAGGCCTGATGGCGCTGGACGCTTGCTGGTAGCACTGGGCTCATTTGCAAAAAGGGGGTGGCCTTGGCAGGTTTTAGTGCGCTTCATCAAATAAGGAAACACGAGGGCTGTGCCGCCGCCGGGGCTCACGGGTGGTCAAAGGGCGAGAGCAGCAAAGCCAGCGGGGCTGCTGAGCCGGTGACGGTGGCTGGGGCTCGTGGGTGCCCCGATGCCGCCCAGCTGAGGAGCGGGGTGAGCTCGGCTGGAAAATGAACTTGGAGAAGTACAAGAAGTTCCTGGATGGACTCGGCACCCTGAAAGGTATTTCTCACCCTCCGCGGTGTGGGTTGTGCGGCACGGAGGGAGATTGAGCCGCTCCGGCGTCGCTTCCTCCGAGGGCTCCAGCAGAGTCCGACCATCTGCCATCGATTGCCGATCGAGGCAAATCAAGTCCCTCTGGGACACCAAGGAGAGCTGCTGGCTTCCCATGGAGGCGGCTGGGGAGGGGTAGTGCTTTCCATGGCTCCGCTTGACTTCCCTCTTTTGTCTTGTGTTTGGATTTCAAGCGGTGAGTCTGGGCACAAAGCGAGGGCTGGGGCAATGGCTAACCCAGCCCCCTCAGTAAGGCAGGGAAGCTGCTTTGCAAATAACCACTGGAAAAGAAATTGAGCTCAAAATCCTCCTAAAGGGAGAGGAGCCGGCTGCTGCTCCCACGGGGTGGGGGCTGATCCAGCTCCGGTGAGGGTGTCTTTGCCAGCAGGGGTCCCGCCAGCCATGAGTGCGTGGTGGCACCTGGGTGCGGATCGGTGGGTTTTTCCCCCACCTCCCACTTCTTTCCAAAACTCTTTCCCGATGCTCTGCCCTCTCCTGCCTCGCAGGCTGTCCCAGGAGAGCCGGCTGCGACACCCGATCGTGCTGCGCCGGCCCCTGGCAGGTGGCCGGAGGCCGGTGGCCGTTGTCCCCGCTGCAGCAGGCAGCGAGCCCGGGCTGCGGGAGAGCAGCTCGGTTTACCTGGATGCCGGCTAAAACAGGAGGGGATGCTTCCCTCGCTTTTTCCTCTCATTCTTTATTTTTTTTCCCCCTTCCCTGCTGTCAGAGGAGCTTTTTTGGCTCTGGCACTCCCAGCCGTCCTCATCCTGCTGCAGACGGCTATTGGGATCCGCCTGCTAGAAGGAAGGCAGAGAGGAAAGCAGAAGGCACCCGGAATGCCATCGCCTGTCATCTAATAACACTCCTATTCACTCGCCCCTTTTTACGGCGCTGCCTCGCGCGGCTGGGCTTCACCAGCTGATCCCGCTGTACAACAAAGGTGAATGAATTCAATGTTTAATTTAGCAGGGAGCCAAGGGAGTTGTCACCCGGCGGGCTGGCAGCCTCCCCTGCCGCTGCCGGGGCTGATGCGAAGGGTTAATCCCGCAGCTCCGTGGCTGACAGCTGCCCTGAGTTATCACGTCCGGGAGTAACATAATTCACTTTCTGATGCTGGCGTGTTGTCCATCATAAATTTTTCCTGAGCCTCGCTGCAGCTGGCACTGGGAATCAATGTAAAAGGAGCCCCCGGTTGCCGTGTGCTGTTCCCGGGGTGGTGGCCGGCTCTATCCCGCAGCCGTCCTTGTCCCCCTCTCCATTTGCAGCCCCTCGGCAGCCAGAGCACGGCCGGGCGTTGGGTTTGGGTGCCAGTGACCCCCCCTTTGCCTTTTGGGGCTGCCACTCCAATGCCCGCGCTCCTGCTGGGGCTGGCGGGCTCCGTCTCCAGCTGCAGCTCGGCAAATTCCCCTCCTGCCAGTGAGAATGAGGTGCCGGGGAGCCGAGATGACATTATTAATAGCGTTTACAAGGTGACTGGTTCCAGGAGCTGTTCTGGCAGCCTTCCTCTCTCCAGGTGCTGCCCAGAGCCCTGCCGGCAGCGCTCCGGCTCCCGCATCCCGCTGCATTTTTCTCTCCCTGCTCTTGAGAGCCTGTAACGGGAACAGAAAAATGTGGGTGGCAAGTCCCCAGGGAGCCAAACCTGCAGGTTTTGGTCTGTTTAGCTGCCTCTATCTAGCCCGGGTGACGCTGACTTGCTGGCTGTCACCGCAAGCCCTGCGCGGCTTTAATTCGGGAAGTGGTGCAGGCAGGGAGATGGAGGAAACGGCAGGGCAGGCAGGGAAGGGGCAGGGGACGCTCGGGGAGGGTGAGACTGCTCTTTGAGTGGGCACAGCCACCCCCGTGACGCTGCCGGGGTGCTTCCCCGTGGCATTTGAGCGCAGAGGGGGTTCCCCGTCTTTGCAGGTGGTTACGGTGGGCTCTGCCGAGCCTGCCGGCGCGGGGACGGCTGTGCCGTGCACCCCACTGTCCTGATTTGGTGTTTGCCGTGTAGCTAAACGTGCTCTTCGGCGCTGAGAGCAGCCCCAGCCTGCCCTTGAGCTGCGGCGCTGGACAAAGCTGGAGGAAAGGAAGGTTTTATTGCTGGAAAGGTCTCTTTTCTCCCTCTCCCCCCCCCCCCCATCTCTATTCATCTCCCCAGGGATGTGGAGGCAGCAGATATTGGAGCTGGGAGCATTTCATATGTAAATGCCTGTGTGTGTAAGTCCAGGCCCCTGACCCCCGGCGCGGTGCCAGCATCCATCGCTGTCAGCCCTCCCGGGTCCGGGCGAAGGGCTTGGAGAGCATCCTGGTCCCCTGCGCCTGCCTGGCTGGGATGGGGCTGGGATGTCCTGCCAGATCCCCCTCCCTCCACACCAGGGATGAAGGGTGCTGCTCCTCAAGGACCCTGCCCCCAACAGCCACTGACCGGTGGGTTTGGGGTCACCCAGCCTTTCCACACAGTCTCCATCTCGGGTTTCCCGGGACAGCGGCTGTCATGGCCCCGAGGTGAGCGGGAGCCTTGGGCTCGGCTCAGGAAACCCATTTGATTGCAAATTTATTGCCGGGTTAATTTTACCAGTGGCATGAGGACGACCAGTTTCACTTTCTGAGGAGTTTGTTGTTTACTTGGCAGCCGGATAAAATCCAGCATCTTCTTGGCCTTCTCCCGTGCGCGCCGGCTCATCTGGCTTCGTCTGACCTTGTTGCTGCCATGTGCTTTCCCCAAGGGAACCGGGCTGATTTTTTCCTGTGGCCGGGCAACCACGAGTGGGTCCGTGCTTGTTCCTACCACCTCCAGGTCATGCGCGTGCCCGGCTCTGCTGGGTTTCTGCTGTTAAAAGAGAGAGTTTTTTAGGCGCTGGCGCTGCCGCCGGAGGGACGCGACGGATCGGAGCAGGGGGCAGGAGGAGCAGCCTGCCCTGGCGTGTGCCACCAGGCTGGTGCCAGAGCGGTGCCACGGCTCGTCCTCGTGCGCCACCGTCGCTGTTTGCTTTCGTCCCGTCATGTGATGGCTTCCCCGAGGAACAGCCGGGGCCACCCAAGGTGGCCGCGTGCGATAAGAGATCCGGGGCCACCATCTGCCCTGGCCACTGCGGGCGGAGGCCCTGGTGGGTTCGGGCTCTCCCGGCCCCGTCTCCCCGTGCGCAGGGAGGAGGACACGGGTGGTTGCTCCCCGGGAAGGGTGGGCGCTTCTCGCAGGGTGGCTGTGCCAGAGGAGGTGTCCCCTGGGGAGCACGGCCAGCCCGGGGGGACTCGCGGGCTGTGCCCTAACTGCGGATCCCCGGTGATTTACGTCTCTCCCACCGCAGCCTTGCAGGGCCAGAGATGGTTTTTGCTCCAGAAAGGTGCGGCTGAGCCCCGCGAGCATCTGGTGGGCTTGGGCCAGGCTGGTGGGATCCGGCAGATCTGGTGCTTGAGCCAAGCAGGCAGAGCGGTGTTAGCAACTGGATTATTTCGTTTGTTTTTTAATGGGGATTAAGTTTCTCTGTGGGAGAGCGGATCTCTAGGGAACAGAGGTTTCAGGCTCCTGCTTTCCCCTGTTTGGTTTGGGGTTGGGTTTTTTTTTTCTTGGTGTGTTTTTTGGTTTTGTTTTTTTTTTTTATTTTAATCCCAAATTCCTCTCTGCTGCTGCACGCCAGGGCCGGCCCGGCCAGGAGCTGGTGACAGCAGCTGGGATGAAGCATCCCTTGAGAGCGGCGCGGCCATGAGTAAAGCCCCGGCTGAGCCCACAGCCATGATCCCTGAGCGTTCACAATCCGGGCACGCAAGCGTGGAAGGACCAGGGATGCATCCAGGCCGCAGGCAGGCGCAGGGTGCTGTGGGGAGGGAGCTCTGGGTGCCCTGGTGCCCCGCTCCCCACCTTTGGCTTCCTCGGGGTGCCGGGACCCCCCCAGTCTTCGGAGCTGGCTGCCACCCCTTCGCCCGCCTCCCGCCCGGCGCTAATCAGGTTTCACACTGCTTAGTTTGGGACATCTAATGAGATCAGGGCTCAAGGTTGCCGGCTGGCCCGCCGTTTGCGGGGGGAAAAACAAGGGAATCGGTTCCTTCCTTCTCTCCAACCTCCATTTCTAAGATGGGGCTTTGCATGTGCTGCTGTCCCCAGTGGGCTGGGGGGGCCATGGGTCCCCAAGTTGTCCTTGTGCTTGTGGTGTGGGGACCCTTGGGGACCCCTGGGCCACCCGCTTTGTGGGGTGCAGCAGGGGGTGTTGAAGGCAGCGAAAGTGGGGGGGCGCGGCTTCCCACCGGCAGCTCGGGGCGGGAGCTCCCTTTGCCTTTTCTCTCGCTCTTTTGCATCCCTGTTTGCAGGGAGTGGGATGAAGGGGTCTGGAACTGGGAGCTGTCGGCATGGCTGTGTCTGGGCAGCCCGGCTGGGGGGAGCCTGGCTCTGACCCCCCCTCCCCACGCGCACGGCGAGCTGCTGCGTGGGAGCCTGTGCAAACACGGCGCCCAAGCGCGCCCCAAACAAAGCGCGGCCAGTTCCCACTCGCCTAACGTTTTCCTATTTCTCCCGCTGCCAAGCAGCCTTCGGTTGGCGTTGGAATAACAAGCCTCTTTGCGGAGACACCGGGCCTTTTGTTAGCCGGTAGAAAAGGAGTTTTGATGCCGGCGATCCCTCCGCGCACGCACCCCCCCCTCCGGCTTTCCTGCTCCCTAAGCCGCGTCAGTGGGAAGCCCAAAGCTTGGCCTTGAGCGGCCAAAGAGGATCCCACCGCCGCAGCTCCCAGCCCGTGGTCCTCCCCGGGGCTCGGACACAGCTCCGTACCCCAGCTGGCCGCTTCGCCGTGGGGCCCGGCTCCTCTGAGAGGGCCTGGGGCTTCATTTGGGGATTTTTTCCGGATTTAGGGAAGTGATTCTTCCCCTCCGCTCCGGTGAGACCCCGCTTGCAGTGCTGTGTCCAGCTCTGGAGCCCCCAACATAAGAGGGACACGGAGCTGTTGGAGCGGGGCCAGAGGAGGCCCTGGAGACGCTGGAAGGGCTGGAGCCCCTCTGCTGGGAGCACAGGCTGGGAGAGCTGGGGGGCTTCAGCCTGGAGAAGAGAAGGCTCCAGGGAGACCGTCCAGTCCCTAAAGGGGCTCCAGGAAAGCTGGGGAGGGACTCTGGATCAGGGAGTGGAGCCACAGGACAAGGGGGAATGGTTTTAAACTGGAAGAGGGAAAATTTAGACTAGATATTAGAAATTCCTTACTGTGAGGGTGGTGAGATCCTGGCCAGGGTGTCCCAGAGAAGCTGTGGCTGCCCCATCCCTGGAGGTTCAAGGCCAGGTTGGACGGGGCTTGGAGCATCCTGGTCTGGTGGGAGGTGTCCCTGCCCAGGGCAGGGGCTGGAACTGTATGGTCCCTTAAGGTCCCTTCCAACTCTGACCATTCTGTGACTGGGGGCGTTTACTGGTGCTGAGCCGCTGTGCAGGCGGCAGGAGGGGCTGCAGGATGCAGCCAGGGCTCTGCTGCTCGCCTCCGCCGGGGCTTCCAGCAAATCTTGTGGGGGGATTTTTTTGCGTGATTTGGTTTGGTTTGGGTTTTTGCACGACTTTCTCTCTGCCGAGTTGCCAGTGGGCTGTGCCGGGAATGACAGAGCGGGTGTTTACCCAGCCACGGAGACGGCGGCTCTGTGGAGGTGTGCGGCGTTGTCCCCATGGCCAGAGGGGCAGGGAGGGACCCAGAGATGGCATCGCCTTCCTCCTCCTCCTCCTCCCCCGGCCTGGGAAAGGTGCCACCTCGCCGTGTCAGCACAGGCCCCTGGGAAAGCGTGCAGACGTGTGTGTCCTCTGACACGTGGGTGTGCGAGCAAACCTCCCTCCGTGCCCAGAGCTGGGACAGTGCTGCTCGCTCCCAAAAACCAAACTGTTTTCCACCAGGAGACCTTTTCTCTTCTTCCTGCACCCCGTGCATCCCCATCCTCCTCGTCTCCTGCACCGGCTTCTCCTCCCTCTTGCCCAGCAGCTCCGTCTGCATCGAGAGCTGCCCTGGCCGCTTGGCCGTGGTGCAGCTCTTCTCTGTGCCTGTCCCCAGCCGTTATCCCTGTCCCCTGCCTCCCTCCTGCCCTCTCCTTGCAGGGTGATGTCACCACGTTGATGCCAGCTCAACGGGGTTCGGCGCTTTCCCGGAGCCTGGGATACGTGGCCATGAGTTTCAACGGCATCATTTAATGAGCAAACGTGGTACGGCTCCCTGCCAGCGTCCTCGCAGGGGTGACAAACCAGGGGCAGCTTCCGAGAAGTGGGAAAGGGATGAAATAATGCCTGAAGCGCTGCGTCAGCAGAAAGCCAACAGCCTCGGCAGTCATCTGGGGAGGCTGCCGGGCTGCTGGATTGATGGAGGTTTCTAACACTAGGAAAGAAGCGGTGAGATCACCCTCGCCACCTCTTTGCTGTGACGCACTCGCTTTCGGGATGAGAGGGAGGGTTCAAAAGCCCGGGCAGTGTGGGAGAAGGTCTGAATGAGACGTGTCTAAGATGGCATTGCCCGCATGTGGCTTGGCAAAGCCAAGGATCTGCTGGGATCCGTGTTGCGGGAAAGAGGGGGGGGGGTCTCGGGTCACTTTGGGGGATGCATAGAGGGGTGGGCGCCCTGCCCGCACTGGGGGCGGCAGGACTGGCAGCGCTGGTGGCTATGGACACCCCTGGGAAAGGTGCTGAATGTGAGGCACTAAAAAGTGAGCCCCACCAAGGAAAGCAGGCTGGAGCTCCCTGCCGGTGCCCTGGGGACATTGGCTGCTCTTCCCACAGGACCTGTCCCACCTCCCCGCTGGTGCTGTGAAGGAAACCCATCTCCTTTTGGGTTGTTTTGGAGATTCTTGAGGCCCTGGGTCATCCTGTGGGCTCCATCCATCGCCACTGAGTCGGTCCCCTTGGACAGCCCCAGTTGGGATGTCACATTCCTGTAGAACCCATAACTGCTGGTGTGCTGGGGGATTTCCACCCCTCCTGCCCGGGAGCAGGAGTTAACGCTGAGCCGCGCTGCCGGGGAATGATTAAGCTGTGAGCAGGTGGCAGTCCAGCGCGGCTGTTTGCTTTGCAGAATGGAACCCAGCAGGAATGATGTTTGCTTCCAACCTTCCCTCAAACCATCTCTCTGCCCTCCACCTCCCAGCAGCGAGGTGGTCCTCGGGGTCCTGCCCCGTGTGCCCCCTCCCCGCCATGACGAAGCAGCACCGGCTGCGGGGCGGCAGCTCTGCTGTGGGAAGGGAAGTCTTTTTTTAAGATATAATTCTTATGTTGGTGCCCAGATGTCTGCTAGAAAGGGGAACATCTCCACTTTTATCATCAGCGTTTCCTTCCCCCGGTTCCTCAGAGCTCAGATTTTACCGCTGCTGGTGGCAGCGGGGGTGGGTCTGAGACTCCCGCTCCCGGTGCAGCCCCCTTCCCTCTCCCGTTGCTTTGCCGGGTCCGGCTGACCTTTGGCAGCGCAGGCAGCTCCTCTGCCCAGAGGTTTGCAGTTAAATATTCACTTGTGCTGGCCTCTCGGTGCAGATACTGGTCTGGGGAGAGGGGGGGGGGGAGTTGGTGCAAAACAGCCCCCAGACCCGGGGCTGGAGGGGGCTGCCCCGGTCCTTAACAGATAAGTCCAGCCTGAGTTCCCTCCTGGGAGTTCCCAGTTCCCAGCCCAGGAGTGACCATGGGAGCCTCAGCTCTCGCACAGATGCTTCTCCTGGGCTAAAACCCCTATTTGCACAAAAAACAGTGTTGGGGAGGTTGATTTTTCCAGGGCCATGAGGAGCGTTGCTGCTCGGGAGGTTTCATAGTCCAGTTTCTTTTCAGACCTTTGGCAGCCCTGGGGTTCGGTGGCGATGCCGAGGGGCTGGCACGGGACCCTGCTGACTTGTCCCCGTCCCTCCTGGCAGAGCCGTGGCCGCTCGGGGATGATGAAAGCCAGAAGGAAATGTTTTAACGCAGGGAATGTGCCCGCTTTGCCAGGAGCCGGAGGCGCACGGGCAGGGCCCGGCGTCGGGGCCCCGCCGGATGGCGAGGGGATCAGCGGCTCTGCCCGCACACGCACGGGCGGGTGATTCACCGGCGGGAGAGGTTTTTCAGAGGGTTTTTTCAGCCAAAGCGGAGGAGTTCGTCCCGCGGGGATGCGCCGGGCAGCGCCGGGAGCCGCGACCTGCTTCGTTCATTCCACCTTGTTGTGTTGGTTTTTTTTTTTTTTTCTTTTTAATAGCCCGGATCACAAGAAACGTCATCTTTGTTCTTGCTTTCCTTTCCCATGGCTCCTGGCGCCGCGGGCAGGGTGGAGCGAGCCCCCGCGCCCCGGCAGGGCCCTGCCCGTGCTTGCCGGCACAAGGAGGTGCGCCGGCACGTGCGGATGCGCTCAGCAACCAGGGATGCGTCTTGCTGAGCTGGCTCTGTCTGTTTGTCTGTCCACAGCAGGGTTTGCCGTTGTTTGCGATGCCGCAGGTGTAGCCAAGCTCTGAGTTTCGCAGCGGGGAGAAGCCGTGGAGCCGGCGGGGGGCACGGGGTTAGGGGTACAGGGGAGCACTGTGCTCCCCATCCAGCCCTCGTGGAGGACAGACCCTCCTGAGCGGGACCTGTCCCCAGCGGGAAGCAGAGGGTGACGCGTGTCTGCCACTTATATGGGCATCCCTGATCCCAAACTCCAGAGTCTCCTTCCACTCCTGGACACTTCGCTGCCGCTGCCATGAGTGACCGAGGTTTGCCCTTAAAGCTCCCAGAAAGGAGGAAAAAACAACAGAAAGGGGAAAGCAGCGCGGAGGAAGCGTGGCAGGAAGCCCAGGTCCCCGACTGCAGTCACGAGTTTGTGTGTGCTCAGCACCGCTGCCCCCTGTAGGGAGCGGGGTGTCCCCTGCCCAGTGTGGGGGGACCCTGCTGCCTCTTGGGTGCCGAGAAGCCCCTCTGTAAAACCCCTGACGGACTCATGGCTGCTTCTACGTCCCGCTGCGGGCAAGGGGGGAGGACTTAGGTGGGCCTGGCTGGGGGCACTGGCCAGGACCCCCCCCCTTTGCCATGGGCACCGGCAGAGCCCTGAGAGATGCTTCACCCAGCTACGCTGGCGCTGGGTTCTGGTTCTGGCTACCATCCCCAACGCCATCCGGTGCCCCCGGCTTCGGCGTTTCCACAGTGCCACCTGGCTGCCACCTCCTGGGGCTGGGACGAGGGTCCCTGGCCGGAGCCCCTTGGGACCTCAGCTGCCTCCTGGGAGGCCACAGCATGCAGGGAACGGAGGAGCATCCCCGCGGCATCGCCCATCCCGGTGCCGGGCTGCCTCCATCCCTCAGCGGTGCCGGGGAGGCGTGGGCTGCGCCCAGCTCCTGGGTGCCGCTGCCCGGCAGCTTCCCCAGTCATATATGGAGATGCCGGAGCCGGCAGCCGTGTCGGAGGCCGTGTCGGCTGAGCATTACTCACCGGGGAGGCGCATGGCGGGGGGGGGATTGGCCCCATGAAGCCAGGGGTGACTCAGCTCCCGGTGAGAGGCACAGCCAGGGTGACGGGGGCAGCGGGACAGCCCACGTCCCCAAAGCCATCCCGTGGGGTACCCTAAAAGCCAGGCAGGGTGCTGGGAGGGGAGAGGGGGCAACGATAGGGGTGACACCATTTTGGGTGATGCACAGGGCTGGAAGATGCTGCGCGGGGCACCCCGTGAGACAAGGGGCTGCCCTGCAAGGTGGGGACCCCGCCGCGGCGGGGGCACGGCCTCTCTGTTCCCCAAATTCCTGCGCAGGCGGGAGACGCATGTCCTCTCCCCACCCCTTTCCTTTCCGGGCTGAGGTGACGATCGAAGCTGAAAAAGCCGCCTTGCAAGGAACTAAAAGGAGCTGTTTGTGTTTTGGGGCGGTTTCCATGGTGTGGGGGGGAGCAGCTTCATGCTGCGGGTGAGCGGGGAGGGTGGGGGTGGCCAACGGCTGCATCCGGGGCTGGGTGGTCCCCAGAGTCGCAGCG
>VZSF01007001.1:0-67439 GCA_013398295.1 Chionis minor | reverse complement strand
TATTATTGTTATTATTATAATATTTATTTTCACTCAAACCCACGTTCCCCAGGCTGGTCTCTTGGATACCACCGAAGCACGGGATTAAAGCCACTGGCTTATGGTGCCCTGGGTAGAGCCCTTTTTTTGTGACGGCTTACCCGCCTTCATCTTCTAGATTTGGCTCCCTGGTTAAAATAACGGATAATAGTGGCTTTGCCTAAAAGTGTTTCTGTGAGAGCACGCCCAGCAGTTTAGCTCCGATTCAGCATTCCTGCCCCGTGCTCGGCTCCCGCATGAGCCGGGTTTGTAGCAGTCGGTGGCGTGCAAAGCTCTTCCTGCGTCTGGAGCATCGGAGAGTCCCCCTCCTCCCTCCTCCTCCTCCTCCTCCTCAGGCTGACACATTCATTCAGCTCTGGGAAGATCCCGATTGCTGCAAGAGAGTAGCAAAGCAGGAATTATTTTAGTTTTCCCCTAAAATAGGATCTGGGCAAAGATCTCCTCGCTCCCTCCGTTACCCTCCAGAGATGCCAAATCCTTTTTTTGTGGGGGCTGAAAAATTGGATTGAGCTACTTGTGATCCAGACAACTTCCTTCTCTTCGCTTCGGCTTTCGAAGCCGGGGGGAGAATTTCCCTGCTGGAACCTGAGGTGTGCCGGAGATGCAGCCGCCTTCGTCCCCCACTCTTTTGTTTTTCCTTTCACCTGGGTGTTGCATTTTGGTTTCCATTCTGTCTCCCTGTTGTGTCACCCTCCCGTCGCCGCTGTCCCTCCCCTCCTCGTTAGCAAATAGAGCCGCCAGTTCAGAGGAGCCTTCGCCTGGTGAGAGCGCCGGCCTGGTGCCGTGCAAGCAGCGAAGAGCGTGAGGAGGAAGATGATGATGATGAAGAAGTAGGTTGAGTCTGCCCCGGCCACAGTGCATCCTCGGCGGACACTGGAGTGCTGTCAGATAGTCCAGTGCAGCCCAGCGTCACTGGGAGCTCCGACCTTCCCCTCGCTTCGGTTTTAGCCGGGTTTTTTGACAAAACCCACCCAGCTCGCCCCGAGTGCGCGTGTGCGGAGGGGAAGCTGTGAGAGCGGAGAGGCACCCGGTGCCGCGGTCCTCGTTACCGGGCTGTGTTCACGTTAACTGGATTATCTGCGCGTGCATTGCAGTGTCGGCCCGCAGTGAGGGCACGCCACCCACCCGGTGTGACAGCATGTGTCCCCCCCACGGGGCGGGAGGGCACAGGGACGGGTCCTGCACACTGCTGCTGGCCGGGTCCCCTCGGGGGACCGTGGCAAGGGCTGCTCACCTCGCACTGCATGGACAGGCTCCGGGCACGGGCACCTTCTCGTGGGGCTGGTGCCACCGTGGGGTCCAGGGTGCGGGAAGGTGTGTTTCGCAGCCCCCTTGCTCTGGGTGACGACTCTTGTGCACATTGTCACCTCCCTCCGGGGGCTGCGCAGGAGGAGCTGGGGCTGTAGCATCTCCCTGGAGATGTTCCCCTTGCAGGGACAGCTCTTCCTCTTCAGGCTGGGGAATGACGGTGACTTGGAGGACTTGGGGCGTCCTCATGGGTCAGAGCATCCTGGTGATGCCTCGTATTGAGGCTGGAATCAGGATTTGGCCATCCATCCTCCCCCTTCTGCTGACTGGGAGCAGACCCAGCATCACGTACCCTTCCCCGAGCCACGGCTCGGCCACTGGGTACCTCGGAAAATTCCCCGATGACGAGCAGAACCCAGGGCATCTCCTTTCTCCCCTCCCCAGGGGTTCAGAGGTGGTACCTGGAGCCCCTTCTCGCCTGCAGGAGGAGCTGAGCCAGCTCTGCAGAGGCCGATGCTGAGGTTGGGGTTTCTCTGCTGTCGGTGGGGACCTGTGGCTGGTCCCTGCCCATGTCCCCACATCCTGCTGCAGAGCAGGACCAGCTCTGCTTCCGCCTGGATGTGTCGTGTTTTGTACCCGCTTGGGTAAATGTCTCTTGGCTGAGCCCTCTTCCCAGCTCGTCTGGCGGACCATGGGATGGGGGAGATGCCGTGGCATCTAGAGGCTGAGCCAGTCCAGCAGCCATGCAGTGCCCGGCTCAGAGCCTGGATGAGTCCCCTTGGAGTCCCATGGCACTCAGAGGAGGTCAAGATCTCCGGGTCTTCCCACCTCTGTGTCCCACCGTGGCCTTTTCCCTGCCTCTTTCAGCAGGACTGTGCATAGCAATGACTTCCTTTGCCTCCAAAGCAAGAAGACAGAGCTGGGGGTGTGGAGTGCGCCGGGGCGGGGGGGTCACGTCAGCACGCTGAGCGCGGGGGGCTGCCCGCTGGCTCCCGGGGCATGCGGGGGGCGGCTGTGCATGCGGGGGGCTGCTGGCCCGGCCCCGCGAGCCTGACCTGAACCTGCCGCCTCTCTCTTGCAGCCGCGTGAGAAGGGGCGGATGCGTTTCCACCGGCTGCAGAACGTGCAGATCGCCCTGGATTTCCTGAAGCAGCGACAGGTAAGGGCTGATTCCGGCTCATCCAGAAGCAAAGCTGGGAGATTTGCGGTGCTTTCTCTTAGCGGGGGCTCTCAGGAAGGGTGTCAAGAAGCAGCATCAGCCTGTGCCGGGGTGTGCCCATCCCCACGGTGCGGGTGCCGGTTGAGGACGGCTGTCAGGGGACTTTCCCCCTGTAGGCGTTGCTCACTCTCAGAACCACCCATGCGGTGCAAAAAATTAGTAGCAAAATGAGGGACCAGGCTCCAGTTCGGGGAAAGGGTTTGCAGAAGTCATAGATGGTCACTTCTGCGCCCCGAAAGCCTCAGCCGGGGCTCCCGGCCGGATCCCGGCGGTGGGGATGTGTGGCTGTGGCACATCCAGACCTTCCCACCAGTTTTCAGGGGAGAGAGGGCAGCTGGCTCCTGCCCAGCCCCACGCTGCCGTGGCCTCGGCGCTGGCACAGCGGGTGCCTCCTTGTGCGGCATCCCCCTTCCACGGACGTGTTGTCCTCCCATGCTGACCCCGGGCAGTGTCGCCCTTCGGAGGGCAGGCTCCCTCCGCCAAGCTTTTGGGAGGTGCTGGATCCGCCAGCGCCTGTGCAGCCGGTAGGGACCAGGCATCCTCCGCACCCGCAGGCAGATCCCGCCCGGAGCAGTGGGATGCATCCCCAGACTTGTTGGCTCTGCGGGTGAAACCCCCGCAGCCCCGGGGCCGGGTGTCCTGTTCTGCCTGTTCGGTCAGGTCTCCCCGCCGTGATGCTCCCCAGATATGCCGAGAGACGATGATAAATTGTACCAGTTTGTGCTGAAGCAGAGATTTTTCTCTCTCTGCTGGCCTGAGGGCACTGAATAAATTTAAGCATATGCCCCACTCCAGGGAGGGTGAGCTGCTTCCAGCCCCCCCTTCCTCCCCAGCCCCTTGATAGAGACATTTTGCCGGCGGCTCTTGGGAGCTTGTTTCTCTACTTGGATGAAACAGCTTTTTCCTTTGAAGCCTGATGGCCAGGTGGCAGCGGCCTCGCTGGCACATCTTACCCCAGCCGCTCCTGCTAGAGATTGTGGGGTCCCACTGAGTGCTGGGGAGCGGGGACACCCCCGTGGGGAGCCCAAAGGACGTGGCAGCTCCCGGGAAGGCGGCTGCAGGGAGGGCAGGAGCTGCGGCCGGGCAGCACCGCTCCCATTTGCATCTGCTTGAAGTGTTGAGGTTGGTGCTCCCAGTGCTGTAGGCATCTCCACGGGGTTCAGGGGCTGCACGAGTGTTCAAACCACCCCTAGAGCAAAGCAGCCGGGAGGGGGCAGCTCTGGGACTGCCTGGGGCTGGAGTCCACCAGGACGGGGGTCTTCAGTAGGTGCTGGGGAAGGACCCTCGGTGCAGGCAGTGCTGGCGTTTCTGCCTTCGTTTGGGCTGATTGATTAGCAGCTTGGTTTCGAAGCCAGGAGGGAGTTAATAAAGTTCAGCCATGCTTTTTTAGCGGTGCACTGTGGTCTGTAGCTATTAAATTATGCACTGGTGCTCAGGGCTTCGGGGACGAGGCGCTTCTCCACGGGAGCTGAAATAAAGCGGTTAAGTGCTGGGAAAGCGCTTCTAGATGGAGAGTGCTGGAGACATGAAAAATCCTTCCTTCCCCCTTCCCGAGCCAGGGCACGGCGAGGCCTCACTGCCTCTTCAGGAAGTGCCAGGGTCTTGTGTGTCCATTCCCTTCTGGAGCGATTGGGGTGGCCCTGGGGACAGCGTGGTTGGGGACATGTCCCCCTGCTCTCCGTGGGTGAGGCTGATGGGGAGTTTTGACCCTGTTGCTTCTTTTTCAGGTGAAACTGGTGAACATCCGCAATGATGACATTACGGACGGCAACCCCAAGCTCACCCTGGGGCTCATATGGACTATCATCCTCCACTTCCAGGTAGGTCATGAGAGTTTCTTGCCGGAGGACACGGGGCGGATGGCGGGAGCGCGTTGTCTCTCCGCGTGTTTCGTGGCGATGCCGGCACGTGGGTCGGTCCCGAGGAGCAACACACGTTGCAGTGTCATGGAGACCGGTGTTGGAGAAGAGCAATGCCCTTTTCTTGTCATTTACGTAATGAAATCGTTAATGATGGGTTGTGCGCGATGGCCTCCCGGTTGGCAGCAGGGTTGGTGGTGGGAGCTGTTTGCTCAGCTGAGTCTCGGGAGGAGACGAGCAAATTCAGAGGGGGCCGTGGAGGTGGGGGGACAGGCTGAGCTCATGCCTGCGTGGGGCTGTTATCCCGAGGCGCCCTTGGCCCTTTGGGTGGTCGGTGCATCCGCGTGATCTTGCGTTGGGATGGAAGATGTCGGCTGCGTGACAGCAGTTCGGGTCGGGGATGGGAGAAGCTTTGTGACCCAGCTGGGGAAGGCACTTCGAACCAGCTCCAGCCACCGTGTGCTACGGATGCTCTTGCAGAACAGGGTTTTGGGTGTTTAATAGCCTGAAATTGCGGGGTTGTAGCTTTGATGGCCTCAGGGGGATGATGCGTGGCCCTTAATGCCACCGGTGCGTTGGCATGTGGGGCTTGCTCAGCGGTGCTGCTGTCAGCAGCTCGTTAATGATGTGGCATTAGCTCTGGGGCTGTCTCCACCACGGGACCGAGCCCCTGGGACCTGCGGCGTCCCTGCTCCCTGCCGTATCCCCGCTGGCATCTTCCAGCTGAGACCAGCGCTGGCTTTGAGAGTTCGTAAGGAGGATTTTTGGTTTTGGAGGATCAGTGGGCAGCGCCCCGGGGGAGAGGCTTTTGGGGGGATAAATTTGGTGTCAGGCTGCTGACGAGGCGCTCTGCCGGTGTTTTGGCCCTGGGAAGCAGCCGGGGTCAAGCAGGGTCTGGATGCTGATGAGTCACTGTCATCTCGGGTGGGGCCTTGGCTGGTGGCATCCTGTCCCCGCTGTCCTCGGGGTGGCCCTGCCCTGGTCCATCCCCTGCTGCGGGAGACCAGGGAGGGGAGATCAAGAGGTCCTGGGCCCCCTCCGTGCCCAGCTGGAAGGGGACGCTGCCACATGGGGGACAGGGTGGGTGACGAGGGGGGCCGGTGGGGAGCTGGGCTGGTGCCGACGAGCCTGCGTGTCCTCTCCCTGCTGCGCTAACGGGATTTTTTCTGGGGTTGTAGCTCCATTGTGAACCTCTTAATCTCCCCGTGTCCCAGTGCCGCTGCCCGGGGGCAGGCGGCTGGGAGAGCCCTGGGAAGAGGTTCGGAGTGGGCTGGTGCTCCCTGTTTTCTGTCTTGTCCCTGCTTTTGGCATGTGTTACCCTGCTCTGGTCCCTCCGAGCTGGCGAGAGGAGTCGGGATGCTGCAAGCTCCCCAAACCCCTGCCCTCGATGGCATTTGGGGCTGGGATGGGCTGGGATGGGAGCATCGGTGCTGCCGTAGCCGGGTGGGACCCCGCGACCGCGGCTCCCTGGAGTGATGCTGGGTCCCCCAGGCTGCCCCTCCGTGCCCAGAGCCGGGTGAGCCTGGCGGGAGGGTGGGCACACAACCTGCTCTCTTGGGGCTCTCTCAGCATTAAGAATTGAGGGGAAAAAACCTCCCGAATTGGAGAGAAACACCCCTGCGGGAGCCAGCACAGCAGCTCCGCGTCCCCGTCGGCGGCGTACATGCAGAGCTGCTCTGACTCCTCCCTGCTTTTTTTTTTTCCCCCTTTTTCCGCCTTCCCACCCCTTCCTTTATGCTACCTTTGCCAACCTTCCCCGGGTTTTGTGTTTTTTATCTCCCCCCTCCCCAGCCTCTCCCTCTCCCCCTCCCCGCTCCGCTGCCTGATTCCCTGCTCCCTGTTTGTGTTGGCGAGGGCTGTGCTCCAATTACCTCATATTTGGAGAGAAGGACGCCGCAGCCAATCCCCGCTCCCTCTGCTTTTAGGTCAAGTGATTTCTGAACTGCAGTGAGATGCTTTGAATTTGTCTTCTCGCAGCGCCCAGGCTGTAAGATGGCTGTCTGGAGCGGCAGCGGCGGCGGCAGGGCTGGCGGGAGGGAGCGGCGGCAAGGGGCGGGCAGCGGCACGGTGTACGGCGGGCGTTTGATCCGATGAAGCCCGGCTCGGGATTTATTCGGGAGCCGGCGACTCGCTCAGCTGCGTTACTGCCGGCACTGAGGAAGAGGAGGAGATGGGGAATTCTCTGGGCTGCGTTAAAGAGCCGAAGGAAAAAGCTGTGGGAAAGGCACCCCTGTCTCCCAAAAAAAGGGTCCGCTTTAAACGGAGGCGGAGGGGGAAGAGGAGAGCGATGCCAGAGGCAGCCCCGCAGGAGGATGCCCCGGCCCTGGAGGTGGCTGAGGATGAGGAGGCACCGACGTCGAAGGCAGCCCCGCGGCAGGAGGGAGGAGAGGAGCCGTCCAGGAGCTGGCACGGCGGGAGGGACCCCAACCCTGCATCCCTGCACCCCGGCTTCATCGTGCAGGTGAAGGAGCGGTTTCAGGGGGAGGTGCAGAAAGCTCGCCTGGTGCTGGAGCCGCGGCGGCCGGCTGCGGCGGGGGCTTCCCTGGAGGAAGGCACCACCGTCATCGCCCGCTTGCTGGACAACCCGGCCGAGAAGGACTGCGAGAAGGCGGTGAGCCGGCTGGTCGAGCTGCAGAGGAGCGGTGCGGGCAGCCGCCGGGCTGTGCTGCTGCCGCTGCGCGGGGGCACCGGTGGCCGCACGGAAGGGCTCCTGTCCCCGGAGAGCACCGTGTCCGGTGAGGAGCCAGCCAAAAGCCGGAAGCCAGGGGCCGGCAGCGCCGTGGATGCCTGGGGGAGAGGAGGCAGCGATGATCCCAGCCCCAGCACCGCATGGACCTGTTCCTCCGTGGCAGAGCCGGGCACTGTTTCGGAGCTGTCTACGCCATCCCCCATGGTGGATCAGCTGGAAAACCCCAGCGTGGGGAGAACCTCAGGGCTGCCATCGTCTCGGGCCGGGGAGGGAGATGGGCATGGACTGCCGGTCTCCCGCAGCCCGTCCTCCTTCAGCGGGCGCAGCGGCGGCGCAGCCCGGAGCTCCTCGGGGTACGGCAGTGACCCGGCACGCCGGTCGGCCAGGGGTGCTGGAGCCAGTGTGACCACGGTGTCTCCTTCTGAAGGTGGCTGCAGGCTCGCTGCGGAGGGCTGGGCTCGGAGGGGGAGCTCGGGGACGGCCAGAGGAATGGTCAGTGTCTGTGTGTACCCTCACCCCCTTTTTGGAGCAGGGTGGGGGGACCTGGTTCAGCGGACCCCAGATCCTGGTGATGGCTCCTGGGGATGGTCATCTTGGCGAGGTGCGACCTTGTGCTGAGCACGGGCAGGATGTCTCTGGTGCAGAAAGCTCCTGACACCTTTTCCCCTCCGAGCATCTCTGCTGGGACGGCATCTCCTGGGGACCAACCATCCTGTCCTCTGCTCCGGCAGGGCTGGTCAGAGGGTGACTCTCCCCGGGGCCGGTGGCTGCGGCTGGTGGTCACACAGGCTCTCGGTGCCGTTGCATTTGCTGTCAGCAGCGCGTTTGCTGTCACCGGTGTCATGCATGGCCTCGGTGCTGCTGTGTTGGGTGCGAGTTTGGGATGTTCCCTGCCCGCAGGCGGCAGCGGGTGAACGTGGAGAAGCTCTGCCTGCTCCAAGAGAGCTCTGAGAGGAAGAGGAGGGGATGGTGCTGTGTTTGGTTTTGGAGCCCGTTGTTGCTGTTTGGAGGTGGCTCTTTGGGGGTGGCAGGGCTGAAGGCACCTTTGGGTTTGGCCAAGCTCTGCACACCCCGGGACAAGCGTGTGGTTGGAGGGGCAGGAAAGGGACTGGGACCCCCTTGATACCTTTGCTGGGTTGGGACCCGTGTCACAGCCACCATCCGGCCTTCAGCGTCCTGCCACCGGTTGCTTGATGCGCGAAGCTGATGTTGAAACGGTTTGGAAGGGTTTGGAAGGGGTTGGCCCTGGGTTCCGCGAGTTTCTGCTCTCTCTTCTCGCCGGTGCCTCCCTAAATCTTTGTCCTGACACAGACATGTGAAGAAAGGAGGGTGGAGCTGGTGCCGCATCCTGCACCTCCGTAAGCGCAGCTCTGGGAGGGTCTCCTGCAAGGACGCCCTCGGGGAAAGGCCCAGCGGCTGGAGAACCCCAGGGCTGGGTGAATGAGTAAAAATAAAGGATTTATCTGAGCTGGGTGCTGCGAGGAGCTCCCCTGTGGGCAGCGGCGCTGGAGAGCCCAGGTGGGGCACAGCCGCTGGGTGGGTTCGCAGGAGGTTTCATGCTGCTCTTAATGAAGAGCTGCTGGGTAATCGATAAGGAGGCGCTGGGCAGGTGGAGGTTTGTGGGTCCTTCCCTGCTCCCTGCGGGTGTGGAGGGTCCCAATCCTGCTGCTCGCCCCAGAGCCTTATCCATCCTGGCTCTGGTGCCGGGTCCTAGCATCCCTCAGGAAACCTGGCCCCCGGGGCTGGAGGAGTTAAAGGCAGCGCCGATGGTGAGGCAGTGGCTGACAAAGAGCAGTTTTGTGTGTGATGAGCGTATCAGGCTCTGGAGAGGGAGGTGAGCTGCGGCATACCAATTACACCACGCTGTGCCGAGCCTCGGCGGCATCTTCCCTGGCTAATCCTGCAGGTTCCTGCCTCCTGCCTGCAAAGGGATCCTGGCAGCTGGGATCCGTGCGATGCCAGCACCCAACCAGGTGTATTTTTTTGCGGGGAGGGATAAAGCAACTGGGTGTTTTCCAGGTGGAGAGGGCACAGAGGGGCGGCGGGTAGGGCTGGGTCCTGGCACACCTTCTCCCTGCAGTGCTGGGAGGAGGATTCCGGCGAGCACCCAGCCCGCCTTGCCTTTCCACAGGCGCCTCGGAAAATAGGTGAGGCTCACATCCTCCCCTTTGTCTGCCCCTTAATTAAGGGGAGGTAACTGTACTAATTGGGGAGCTGGGGGCGGGGGGGGGATGGGCGAGGAAGAAGCCGTGCCAATCAGAAATATGCTGGCATGCGGAGACACGTGCGTTTTGTCACGTGCAAGTCTGGGATTTGCAGCCAGTCCTGGGTGTCTGTCTGAGAGGGGTCTGTGACTGTCGGTCTCTTTTGTTGGGGAAGTGGGTCACAGCACCCCTGCCACCAGCACCCCCTGCACCTGCGTCTCCAGGCAGGACGAGGCAGAGGGGGGGACACGACAGCCTGCTCCCCATCCTTCCCTTTCCCCCCAGAATGGAGCCGGTAGCCCCACTCTGAGCAGCTCCACCAGCTGGAGGTCGGGGAGAGACCTCTGCCCCACGCATGTTCTCAAATAGCACCTCCGAGCGCTGTTTCCCACTTTTTCAGTTGGTTTTTTGGTGTGTTTTTTTTTAACAACGTGATGCTCCCGGTGGAGCATCTCCCGCCACGCCGGCAGCCCCAGTGAGGGATGGCATCGGCACTCCCCTCTCGGGTGCTCCCTCACCGCCCAGCCACGGGTGCTGCTGGATGGGGCCAACCATTCCTGCGTGAGCCGTGGGTGTCAGAGGGTGCTGGGGCTCCTCGCGAAGGGTGCTGGGCAGGAGCGGGCAGCGGAGCGGGTTCGGACAGGAGGGTGCACAGGCGTCGCTGGCAGCGCAGCGTGTTTGGGGCAGGAGGAGACCCGCCAGGGCGCCCGTCTCGCCAGGGCGTTGCGTTCCCGGCGAGGTGCGCCCCGAGCCCTGGCTGGGGGGAATGGTGCCGGCGTAGTGTGCCGGGGTGTGCTGTGGGCTCTCCGGCGTACGCGGAGCATGGTGACAGCCACCGCTGCCAAGAGCGGAGCTTAGGTGGAGGAGTGGCTCCGGTGAGCTCGGTGGTGGTGGGAAGCCAGGATCCGGTGATAGCGGCTCCTGTGCCGGCAGGGCTGGGCTGGGCTGCGCGAGTGGCCAAGCAACACCTCATGCCCCTCTGAGATGGGATTGGGAAACGGCTGCACCTCCCTCTCCTGCCTGGATCTCCAGTCCGCCCAAACCACGCCGTGTCTCGGCACCCCCACGCTCTCCTGCAGGTCCGGTGGTCCATTCCCATGTCTGTTGGCTCTGGGGTCCCCTCTCCTCCACGGTGACCAGGAGTTTCCTCCTGCCCTTGCCTGGCGGCTGTCAGATCTCGGGCAAGTTCATAGAAACTGGACGTGCCTGGTGGTCATTCCTCCTCCCGCATCACCCCGTGGCTGTGCCGCTTCCTTACAGATCTCCGACATCTACATCAGCGGGGAGTCGGGGGATATGTCAGCCAAGGAGAAGCTGCTTCTGTGGACGCAGAAGGTGACGGCGGGTTACATCGGGGTGAAGTGCACCAACTTCTCATCATGCTGGAGCGATGGGAAGATGTTCAACGCGCTCATCCACAGATACAGGTAGGCAGGAAGGAGCAGGGAAGAGCATCATCGGGGTGGGAGGAAGGGCTGGGGACTTCCTGGGGGTCTCTGCCCACTGCCGCAGTTGGTCTGGATTGCTTGGAGATGTAGGTGAGGCTTGCAGGGAGCAATGTCTCTTTTACCTGGAAATCATCTCTTCTGCCAGGTAGCTGGGGGGTGGATGCTTGGGAAGAGCAACAAATCCTTCAGGTTGCAAGAAAAATACATCTTGAATGAGGCTGGGGAGAGAGGCAAAAAAAAGGCAAAGCTTTTAAACTCTAGAGTATGGCAGCGCTGCAGTGCTTTCCCTGTTAGTGCTGCCCATTCTACTCTCCGTGAATAGCAGCACTTCCTTCCACGCTTCCACCCAAGGGTTTCGGAGCTCTCCCGAGCAGTGATTAAGCATCTCACAGTTCCTTGAGAGACAGCACAGCCCCACACACCTTCCTCCTGCTCGACGGAGGCAGCGAGTCAGAGCTCCTACCCTGGCTGCTTGGTCAAGGGGACTTGGCAGGGCCTTGGGAGCCAGCAGGGGAACAGCAAACGCCCCGTGAGAAAGCATCTCCGGGTAGCTCAAAACAGCACTGCCTTCCTGCACGCGCTCGAGGCCGGGAGGAGCGGGCAGGGATTAGCAGGGAAGGACATGCAAAGCTCCTGCAGGCAGGAGATGGGCTGCGTGGTGGGCAGCAGGTTCCCGGGGCGCAGAGGCTGGGATTTTCCTGGCTCCGCTGCGCTCCTCTGCAGTTCCTTGGTGCTGTGGGTTGCTGGTGGGATTCCATTCCCAGTGTTTGGTCCCGGTGCAGGGCTGGCAGCGCCGGCGCCTGCTGCCTCCCCTCCGCTCCGCAGTGGGCAAAGGGCTCTGCCCGCATCCTCCAGAGAGGTGCAACCACCCCGCGTTGGGGCTCTTCCATGCATCTCCTTCCAGGGAGGGCTCACAGTCCCAGCCCGGCACGCCGGGTACAGAGCGGGTGCTGGAAAGGGCAGGTGCCAGAGGAGCACGAGGGCTTTTCCTTCACAGCCTGAACATCCCCTTCCCAAAGGGGACAAGCTGGGGGGGTGCTGCAGCCCAGGTTCCCCTGGAGAGAGGGAAAGCCTTCAGCCTGGGACAGGGGCTCAGCTGAGCCCTTGGGAGCCACCTGGAGCAGTGGTGTCTGTCCGGGATGCTCTGCCCTGGGCACCTTGTGCTGCTTCACAGAATCACAGACTGGTGGGGGTTGGCAGGGACCTCTGGAGATCACCCAGTCCAGCCCCCTGCCACAGCGGGGTCACCCGGAGCAGGCTGCACAGGATGATGTCCAGGCGGGTTTGGGATATCTCCAGGGAAGGAGACTCCACAGCCTCTCTGGGCAGCCTCTTCCAGTGCTCCGGCACCCTCAAAGTAAAGGAGTTTTTCCCCATGTTCAGCTGGAACGTCCCGTGTTCCAGTCTGTGCCCGTTATCCCTTGTCCTGTCTCTGGGCACCGCTGGAAAGAGTCTGTCCCCTCCTCTTGCCACCCACCCTGTAGCTATGGCTGAACATGGATGAGATCCCTCTCAGCCCGCTCTTCTCCAGGTGGAACAGCCCCAGCTCTCCCAGCCTTTCCTCACTGGAGAGATGCTCCAGGCCCCTGAGCATCTTCGTAGTCTCCACTGGATTCTCCCAGCAGTTCCCTGTTGTCCTTGACCTGGGGAGCCCAGAGCTGGCCACAGGGCTGGGGATGTGGCCTCAGCAGGGTGGAGCAGAGGGGGAGGATGAGCTCCCTCGACGTTTGCCAATGTCGTGACTCTGGCACGTGTCTTGCAGGCCAGATCTGGTGGACATGGAGAGGGTGCAGATCCAGAGTAACCGGGAGAACCTGGAGCAGGCCTTCGAGATCGCTGAGCGGCTGGGGGTCACGCGGCTGCTGGATGCCGAAGGTGGGCAGCCGGGGGAAGTGGCTGGTGCGGGGAGATGCCGACCTCTCTTCCCGCTGCTGTTCCTCACTGCCTTTCTGCTTCCCTCTTCCCAGACGTGGACGTCCCCTCTCCGGATGAGAAATCCGTGATAACTTACGTGTCTTCAATCTACGATGCCTTTCCCAAAGTCCCCGAGGGAGGAGAAGGGATCAGCGCTATCGTAAGCACCGCTGCGGGTTGGAAGGCTGGGACAGCGATTTGGGAGGCAGCTGGTTGTTGCGGGAAGGAGTTGGAGGTTCCCTGTCCTCCGTAGCAGCTGACTGATGGGCAGAAGCACCTCGGGGGGTGGAAGGAGCTTCCACATTAGTGTGTCTGCCCTGAGACGTGCTGGTGTGCCGGTAGGGCCGTGGCGTTCTCCAGGCTCTGCAGCTTATGCCATGGGTTTTGAGCTCATGGGAAAGCTGAGCTGGCTTCCATGGAGCAGCTTGCGAGGAGGATCCTCCTCCTCCTCCCTGTACCTGGGATGGCATCACAGCAGGGAGGCACAGGCGAATGATCCACCCCGTAGCTTCGACCGGTTCCCTCCGTGCTCTGCTTCCCCTGCAGAGACCTGCCCCCCTGGCAGTGCTCTGCAAGGGCGCTCTCCCCCCACAGGAGGTGGATTCGAGGTGGCTGGAGTACCAGAGCCGCGTGGAGTCCCTCATCTCGTGGATCAAGCAGCACACGATACTCATGTCAGATAAATCCTTCCCCCAGAACCCTGTAGAGCTAAAGGTACGTCCTGGACGATGTCCATCCGTGCTGTCCCGTGTGCTCAGAGCCACGAGCTGGGTGGTGGCGTTCCCCAGGGTCGTTTCTGATGAGCCTTTCTCCTGCCAGGCACTTTATAACCAGTACATACACTTCAAAGAAACTGAAATCCCAGCGAAAGAGCAGGAAAAAGGAAGGATAGAGGAGCTCTACAAACTGTTAGAGGTAAGTATCATCGTGGCTACCCAGGGGCTTGTAGGTGGGAGAGTTGTGCTTTCAGCAAGACTAAAGTGTGCTCAGTTCCGGTTTATTTTGGAAGGGAGAAGTGGAAATAACCCTCGGGGTAAATGATGTAGCAAGCAGCACGCTGCAGGAGTGGAGGCAGGGCTGTTGCCTTACAGCCCCGCTTTCCTTGCTGTAAATTCTCTCGAGCCAGCTGGAGGAGGAAGTAGAAAATGCCATTCTCTTGATGTTTTCCCCAGGTATGGATTGAATTTGGACGCATCAAGTTGCCCCAGGGCTACCACCCCAACGACGTGGAGGAGGAGTGGGGTAAGCTCATCATAGAGATGCTGGAGCGCGAGAAGCTCCTGCGGCCGGCGGTGGAGAGGTGAGTGTGCTGCCTGCAGCGGGCAGAGTCCCCTGCGGGGATGTCCCCTGCTCCTCTGGCTGGAGGGACATCCCAAAGCTTCTCTCTCATTCTCTTTCCCTCTGCCATCACAGGCTGGAATTGCTGCTACAAATCGCTAACAAAATCCAGAATGGTGCTCTGAGTTGTGAAGAAAAACTCACTCTTGCGAAGAACACGCTGCAAGCTGTGAGTGGGGGGGGGATAGTTTGTCCCTTCCTAATTCCTAATTCTTTTGTTTGTTTGTTTTATTTTGTTTTCCTGCCTCTTCTTTTATGCCCATCTCTACCCCTTTCTTCTGCCTGGGGTGGGGGGTTGCCCTGGACAGCTTTCTGTTCTCTTCTGACATTGAGCCCATCCCAGAGGGGCTACAGGGGTGGTGGTGGATACCTGGTGATCTCTGGCACCTTGGGGACAGGGGAACAGCCTTGCCATGCAGCAGGCTGCCTCTGGGAATGTAGCCAGTGAGGCTGGAGGTCTGCAGAGGTGCTGGCTCGGAGGAGAACTGCAGTTCTGAGGAAACTTGTTGTATAATGAGGCTTAAACCCCCCAAAAATCTGTTTTATTTGTCTAAAAGACTGGCAGAAAGGACTCAGTTGTAGACTGTAGCTGCCTGGCTAGGGAGCACATTTCTGAAGAGAGGTGTTTCATTCTGGGAGAAAGAAATATAAGGGCTGGGAGCTAAAAATGTTTAAACCCAGGTGAGAAACGAGATGTGTGTTTAAGTGACTGTCCATGAGCGCAACCACGGGAGCCCGTCTGTCGCTAGAAGCTTTCAGTTCATCTGCAGGAGCTTTTCTAAAGGGGATGTCCTGGGTGTGGTGTGAGTAGAACTCACATTCTGCTCAAGGCAAGCTTGTGGATCAAAAGGCCTTTTCAGTCTTAAAGTTGATGCGGGGCCGCTGCCGTGTTCTCTCTCTGCCCGCGTGCCTGGGCTGAGGGGACCCAGCCCTCAGTCTCCTCTCTCGGTGCAGGACGCTGCGCACCTGGAGTCGGGCCAGCCGGTGCAGTACGAGTCCGACGTGGTCGTGTACCTGCAAGAGTGCGAGGGGCTCATCCGCCAGCTGCAGGTGGACGTGCAGATCCTTCGGGATGAGAATTACTACCAGCTGGAGGAGCTGGTGTTCAGGTGAGAGGGGCCACCTCCCAGATGGTCTGTGGATGGGGAAGCGTGGGAAGGGATGCACGGGGCTCCTCTGCTTACTGCAGGGGAGGAAGGAGTGTGGTGTGCATCTTCTTACCTGTGCCGTGCTTGCTCCTCCAGGATCATGCGGCTGCAAGACGAGCTGGTGACGCTGAGGCTGGAATGCACTAACCTGTACAGGAAAGGCCACTTCTCCACCCTGGAGCTGGTGCCCACTTCCACGCTGAGCACGACACAGCTGAAGGGCGAGTCCCTGACGAAAGGGCTGCACACCTCCTCTGCCTCCTGGTTCCGGAAGCCCATGACCAGGACAGAGCTGGTGGCCATCTCCTCTTCCGAAGATGAGGGCAGCCTCCGGTTTGTGTACGAGCTGCTGGCCTGGGTGGAGGAAATGCAGGTGAGTGCTGGTTCTCTGGGCCAAATCATCTGGCTCCGCTCACACTGATGTGGGAAGGTCAGAAGCTGGTCTGGGCTTTTTTCTACCTTTATGTGTGAATAATTGCTTTGATGGTTTAGTTTCTAGAGAGCACCGTCACTTTTGTCTTGAGTTGGGTTGGGTTTCCTCTCTTGTGATCCTGCTGGTCAGTGGGTATGAGAAGATCCTTTCAACGCTGGAAGCAAATCTGGGCTGATGCAGTCAGTCCTTTGGTGTTACGTGGGTGTGAAGCTCGTGTAGGCTGTCCCAGAAATCATTCCGTGTTGGAGCTCTGGCTTAGGACCTCCTACCAGGGCTGGTGTGGTGTTCGTTCCTTCCTGAATGACCTAGAAGGTTTCCTTGCCCTCGTGTCCTTTTGAGATATGCTCCTGCAGAGGAGGAGTGCTGACTTGGACCTCTTGGCCTGTTTCAGATGCGACTGGAGCGGGCAGAGTGGGGGACCGACCTGCCGAGTGTGGAAACCCAGCTGGAGACCCAGCGGCACGTCCACACCAGTGTGGAGGACTTGGGCTCCAGCGTAAAGGAGGCCAGGATGTACGAGGTATGGTGGCACGGGCTGGGTGACACAGTGTGTGGCACAACGTGTATGGGAAGGTGAGGGCATTGGGATGGGCTCTTGTAGGTAAAGCTGCCTGGGGCAGAGGTATTTTTTAAGGACGGAGCTTCTGAATTGACGCTGGGCTGGTGCAAGAGGCTGCTGCCCTGAGCCATCCTCTCCACCTCCTCTTGCTTACGCAGAGCTGGGGAGAAAGATTTGGACGTGGGGTTTCAAGTGATGCCGTCCTGTGTCGGGTAACAGGAGCATTTTTCGTCTTTCAGGGTAAAATGTCTCAGAATTTCCGCGCTAGCTACACGGAGACGCTCGGCAAGCTGGAGACGCAGTACTGCAAGCTGATGGTGAGTGGGCTCCGCGTGGGCTTATCGCACTGCCCGGGGAGCGCGGGGTCCGTCCCTGCCACCCTGCTCCGAGGCTGGGGAGGGGGGAAGAAACCAGTCACCTGCAGAGCAGGGAAGAGGAATCACGCTTCGTTGTGTTCAGGAAACCTCGAGCTTCCGGCTGAGGCACCTCCAGAGCTTGCACGGGTTTGTGTCTCGGGCCACCGCTGAGCTGATTTGGCTGAATGAGAAGGAGGAGGAGGAACTGGCCTACGACTGGAGCGACAACAACCCCAACATTGCAGCCAAGAGAAACTACTTCTCGGTGGGTGACCCCGGGGCAGGGCTGGTGGGATGGGTGCTCTCTTGGTTGCGTTGCTGTTGCTTTTCATCCGCTGCGGGACCTTCAGCTGCCGACGGAGCTGAAGACCCCGGGGATTGGATGGTGCCTCCCAAGTCACTGAGCTTGTGGCTCATCGTGAGTGTAGCTGATGAAAGGGCTCTCCCTAGAGCAGAAAGTGCAAAAGAAGTGTTTGTTCAATTGAGTTTCAGTTGAAAAAGCATCAAAAGGTGTCTTTTTGCGCTATTTGGTGCTAAAGGCATCTTTAACTAGCAGGGGGAAAAAAAAAAAAAAGAGGAAAATGGATTCCCTTTTAAAGCAGTATAAATAAATTGCTGTCTTTCCGCAATCACACTGTCTGGAACTGAAGAGGTCCCCGGGCGGGTTTCCAGTATCTGTGTTCCATCTGCCCCCTGTGTTTGGTGTGACGGGAAGCGGCTGTGGTGCTCCCATAAGCCGTGCTGCCTTCCCAGAGATCCGCTGGCATTTGCTGCGGCGCTCCCGTGCTGCACGGTGTGTTAGCTGGACGCGTGGTCTGCGTGAGGCTGCTCCCCGCAGCCGAGATTTGGACTTTGCTCTCATCCTTCGTGCAGGAGCTGACGGCGGAGCTGGAAGAGAAGCAGGACATCTTCCGCTCCCTCCAAGACACGGCGGAGCTGCTGTCCCTGGAGAACCACCCGGCCAAGCAAACCGTAGAGGTGAGCGGGCAAACAGAGGAGCTGGCAGGAGCCCCGAGAATCTGGCTGGCAGCAAATCTTCTCACCTGGCATTGGGAAACACGCTGTCCCACCCCAGGGTGCCCTGACGGGCAGCCAGGGCTGATAAAGTGGGTTTTTTGGTGGCAGAAGAACATGAGTGCAGTGATAGAGCTGGTTTATTCTGGGGAGTGCAGTGAGAAGCTCGAGGCCATTCCTGAATAATTCCCACCTCAAGTTAAGACATAGATACGCTTGTACGGAGCATGAGCCTTTCCTGAAGTGAGGGGATGCAGGGAATGGCCTCGGCTCCCTTGGAGTTATCCAGGCTTGCAGGAAACCCATGGTGGTGAAGCAAAGGGCTGTGGGGACGTGTTTCTCCCTGGTGTTTCCCCCTGGGGTGGGAGAAAGCAAACCTGTGGCTGTCGCAGCCCCCAGCGTCACTGGTCCAGGGTTTGCCATCTCCTGCTCTTTGTGCCTGTGTCTGGCTCCTGGATGCAGCCAGATCTTCCCCCTTTATGCACGTCCCTCCGGCTGTAGCTGTGTCCTTCCTGTGACCCTCCTGGCTGGTAAATGCTCATTATTCATCGCTGTTTGGTGCGTGTGTTTCTCAGGCCTACAGCGCTGCCGTGCAGACTCAGTGGCAGTGGATTAAGCAGCTCTGCCTGTGTGTGGAACAGCATGTGAAGGAGAACGCTGCCTATTTCCAGGTACTTGGGAAGGGCAGCCCAAATTTCCCTGGTCACCGGCTGCTGCGTCCCGCTGCATGAGCTTCATACGCTGCTGCTCCCTTTTGGGGAGACGGAAGGAGGGGTTTGTGGTGCTTATGGGGGCTGCTTTCTCCTGAATCATCTCTTAGCTGCTCTCTGGGGATGTCTCACTAGGCCAAAAGGAATCAGCTTCCATGTTCTGGCCATCCATGTGGGATACTCACTGCCCTTGCTGGCCCTAAGGCCACAGTAGTGTTGGGAGCTGCTGGTTGAGGTGTTGGGGTGGTCCCTTGCCCCGTGGTGCGCTGCTGGTGGCTGGGTGGATTTGTGCAGGGTTCCGTGACCTTCTTTGCCTTTGCAGTTCTTCAGTGATGCCCGGGAGTCGGAGACCTACCTGCGCAACCTGCAGGACTCCATCAAAAGGAAGTATTCTTGCGACCATAACACGAGCCTGACGCGGCTGGAGGACCTGCTGCAGGACTCCATGGTGGGTTCTCCACCACCCTGGGCCGGGCGATGGGTGACCTTCTCGCTCTGGTCCAGCAGCATTGCTGCTCGGGGCACCTCTTGCTTCCCCAGGGAAAACTGGGCTCATTTGATTCCCGCAGCAGCGCGGTTTTGTGTAACGCGGGTTGTTTCCCCGTGGTGGTCAAGGTTGTGCTTTTTGTTGGAGCTGCTGCATGCGTTTGTACGCGGCCACGGGGTGCCGGCTGCGTGGATGTGACGCTGCCGATGGCAGCCGCGTCTCGGTCGTGACAGGGTGGCTTTGTTTAGAGTCACTGGGTGGTGAAGAGCGGGCGGCGTGTGCTGTCTGTGCAAGCTCATAGCTTGAGGTGCGGAAAATTAAAACACCTGAGGTGGTCCTTCCCCGTGGGTGCCCATCACGCCGTCCTGGGCTGCACGGAGCCGGTCGTGTCCTGCTGACAGAGGCGTCACGCAGAGCCTGTAGGATGTAGGATTCCTGCTCCTGAGCCGGTGCTTGCTTGGAGTGTGGCGGGATGCGGAGAAATGCCCGCTCTCTATCCAGACCAAATCCCCTGTTAATCCATCGCGCTGTGCCGGTGGGGGGAGAGCCAGGGCAGCCTGGCTGTGGCGGGGACAGGGGCTCGGGGGCTCGGCACCGTTGATCTCCGAACACGTGGCCCAGCTTAGCTGCGGCGTAGCAGAGAGCAGGCGATGGGCGACTGCGCTGTGATCTCATTGTCCCAATTGGCCTGAAAAAAGCCCTGAAAAAAGCCCCAACCTAAAACCAGAACCCCAGGAGCAAAAACATCAGATGGTGTTTGAAACCAGCGACGGGGCGGGGGGGGGGAGGGTTTGGGCTGTGGTTTAACCACTGAGCTGCTGGTGGAAGTGCCAGGAGGTGACATTTGAGCGTGTGGAGGCAGGTGGCTGCTTTGCCTGTGCTCTTAGGGCACACCACTGATTTCCAGCGTGTCCCCAGGGAAGCTGGGGTGCTGCTACTGGGTGTTTGTCACGGGTGCATCAGCTGGGCTAGGGCTCGCTGTCTTCTCTCCTGCCGGGTCCCGTCCTCTTTGTCTTGGTTCTGGGGTCCTCCCGGTCTGTCCTCCGGCGCTACCAGGACAGGGAGCAGCCAGCCTGACTCCAGGGATCCATATTTCCCAGTGCTGTAACACCAGGAGTGTGGAGATGCCGTCTGGGGCGGGAGAGGCTCGTCCGGGCAGGCGGAGAGTGGCCACCATCTCAGGACTGGGGCAGCTGCCCTGGGCTCAGCTATATTACTCTTTCTTACCTAATAAGTTAAAGTTGTATTTCTTCCAATCATGCTCCCTGGGACAGGCACAGGTAGTTTATTTAATCATTTATTCTTTTCTTTTTCTTTTTTTTTTTACCATTAAATGGTCCTCCACTGTTGTTAGCTCACTAACCAACCCCGAGAATATCAAGCATGAGGGAGAACGTTTTTCTGGGATCCCTTCTAAATTTTTGCAGCCAGAATGAGCTGAGCTGCCACTAATCACACGAGCTGCCAGTGTCGTGATCTGCACATGTCTCCGTCGGTGCCGGAGGCCGTTCCAGGGGAGCTTTGCCACCAGTTCCCCAGGTTGTCCCATCACCGAACTCAGCAGGGACATGTGGGAATCAATTATGCTGCATCTTCCTCTGACTGGCAAATTTCTACCCAAACCCAGAGACCTGTGCGATCACTCCACCACTAGCCCCTTCTCCTGAGATGTTTTACCCGCATAATTCATCATATCCCCATTCCAGCCATTGGTTTAAACATGTCTTCATCCTTTGCTTTAGAAAAGGGAGCATGCTTCTGTGGTCTCTCCTCCAGACAACTGAACATCCCCAGTTTTGGGCTGGAGCTTGTCCTGCTCTTGGCCCTTTACATCTCCTGGGACTTTAATTTTGATGTGTACTGTGTTCTCTTTTCTTCCCTTCTGCAAGAAAATGTTTTCTTGTCCTAACAGCAAAAGAGCCAGAGGCGTGCATGCGGCTTCGCGGGGCAGTGGGAGTAGTAGTGGAGAGGTCCCACCCCTGACCTTGACATCAGACCTCCCTTCCATCCCATCTCTCCCGACCCTTCTTCCCATCCCGTTAGGGCAGCAGGATCCTCCTGATGTGTTTGTTCAGCCCTTGAGATCCCAGTGTAGCTCTCGCAGCCCAGCGCTGGGGTGGGGGGAGCTGAGATGCCTGGGAGATACCTCCTCTCCCCTGCCTCCAGCAACCCGTCCTTCATCCTTCCTCCTGCCAGGATGAGAAGGAGCAGCTCATCCAGTCCAAGAGCTCCGTCGCCAGCCTGGTGGGACGGTCCAAAACCATCGTTCAGCTCCGGCCCAGGAACCCGGAGCACCTTGTGAAGAGCACGATCCCCATCAAGGCTGTTTGTGACTATCGGCAGATCGAGGTGAGGGCTGGTGGCCCGGGGTGGTTTAGGTTGAGCTCCGTGATGTCTGTCAATGAAAAGCAGGAACGGAGTGGGAAGACAGGAGGAGGGAAAAAGCGCGGCTGTTTTTCCTGGAGCAGATTTCCGTGTCTCAGATTTATTCTGGGCAGGAGCTGAAGTCCTTTTCCCCAAGGAGGATGGGCTTCGTCGGCCCCAGCCAAATACGCACGTGGGTGGTAGCCAGCTCTGTTTAACTTCCTTGTCCCTTCCTCTCCAGACAGGAGCGTGCTGCACTGCTTGGCACTGTACCAGGCTTGATTAAAATATATCTATATATTTATATTTACGGAAGCTGGCTCGCCCCCAGGAGGGGAGCTGGCAGCCAGGGCAGGCGTGTGTGGCCCCGCTGCTGGTTTCTGATGGGCCGGGTGGTGTCGGTGCCGTTGCAGATCACCATCTGCCGGAACGACGAGTGCGTGCTGGAGGACAATTCGCAGCGGACCAAGTGGAAGGTGATCAGCCCCACGGGGAACGAGGCCATGGTTCCCTCTGTCTGCTTCCTGATCCCCCCACCCAACAAAGAAGCCATTGAGATGGCCAACAGGTAACTTGCTGGTCTCAGCTGCAGCAGAATCCCAGCGGTGCAGTGGGAGGGAAATGGGGAGGGGGTCGGCAGCATGGGAGGGGACAGATCTGGGGTGGGAATGGGAGAGGAGCTGGGGTGGAGGTACAGGAGCGGGTGGCACAGCTCATTTGGGGCAAGGGCAGGAATCCCTTGTGGTTGCACAGCTGCAAGCTCCGCTGTGGCAACTGCGGTTAATAACTTGCAAAAGAGAAAACGATGATTTGGGAGGAGGGATCCCTCCAGGGACCTTTGGCACTGGACCGCAGGAGCGTCGCTCGCTGCGGGCTGCCAGGCTGGGATTGCTGCCTCGATGGGCGACTGGCGGGCAGCGATGGCTGGTGGATGAGCGGGGTCAGGGCAGAGGGTGCTGGCGAGGTCTGGGGCTGATAAATCTGCTCCTTCCCCTGCAGGGTGGAGCAGTTGTACCAGAAAGTGATGGCGCTCTGGCACCAGCTCCACATGAACACGAAGAGCCTCATCTCCTGGAACTACCTGCGGAAGGACATAGCCCTGGTGCAAAGCTTCAGCATGGAAAAGGTACGGCAGGAACTTCTCTGCCTGGCTCCGGGGCTGCGTCACTGTCCGGGCTTCTTCGTGTGGCAGAGGAGGAAGGGAAGTGTTACAGGGAAAACCAGGGATTGCCAGGTTGGGGAAGTCGAGGGCTCTTTGTGCCCGGAACGGTGGGAAAACCTGAGCTTGGGGGTTCTGTGCAAAATGATTGCAATTTTTCCCAATAAAAAGAGAATCAGCAGTTTGCTGCTGAAGTGTCATAAGAGGTTGTGGACTTAGCGTTTCATTCAGGAGTAAGCAAGGCTGGAGGGAGGCGGGAGGCTGATACAGGGGATCTTGTCTTCTCCTCTAAAGAGAAAATACTCCCTTGGCAAACGAAGGTGATTAAGCTGGGAAGGGTGGCTTCAGGTGATGTGTAGGAAGTTGTTCCCGGTGGTTAGATATGTTGCTTTTCCACTTGCAGCTCAGATCCTTGGCGCAAGGGGAGTGCCAGCAGGCCATGAAGAGCCTCCAGGCGCACTACGAGGACTTCCTGCAGGACAGCCGGGACTCGGAGCTCTTCTCGGTGTCGGACCGGCTGCGCCTGGAGGAGGAAGTGGAGTCTTCCAAAGAACACATCCGGCAGCTGCTGGAGTCCATGGAGAATGGTGAGCTTCAAAGGGCTGATGGATTAACCAGGAGCTGTGGGGACTCATAAACAAAGGATTTATGGGATGGCTTAATTTTCTTTTTTTTTTCGGAGCTAGCTAGTTGATGGTGTGAGCAGCTGCTCTCCTTATTTCTCCATCCATTCAATGGTTCGGCCTTTGTCCAGCAATGTTCTGCAGAGAGGGCTTGGCTTTGCAGCTTCAGCTTAACTGCTGAGTCCTCTTACCTTAATATTGTTGGAGACGGGTTTAGTCGTTAGGATGCACTCTGAGCAAGGAGTTCTTCTTGCATTTAATCTCCAAGAAAATATATGTCGCGGTCGCAGTCCCGCTGTTCAGAGCAGCGGATGGCTCCTGGCAGGGCACACCAGGACTGAGTCCCGCTAAGTCCGGGGACTCCGGCTTCATCACGCGAGGTGCCCTGTGGCTGGACTCACTCTTAGCTGCGTTTGAATGAGATGATTTGATTAATTTGTTTTCCGTCTGAGCAGAGACCCAGGTGCCTCAGCGTCAGTGTGATGCTGCGCTTGGCTCCGGGGCTCCCGGCAGGTCCCGTCTGGGGCAGGTACTGGACGGAGTTATTTGAGCTGCTCTTTTGGTTTGTCTGTGACCTGCAGAAGACAAGGATGAGACCGTTGCCAGGACGTATCTGTCCGAGCTGAAGAATATCCGGCTGCGCCTGGAGGAGTATGAGCAGAGGCTAGTGAGCCGAATCCAGTCCCCGAGCAGCGCCCGAGCAGATGGTGATACTATCCAGGAAAACACCATCCGCATTGCAGAGCAGGAGGTCAGTCCTGCTGCTGTGAGATGAGGAGGGGAGGGGAGTGGTGGCTGCTGGGTTTTAGCGTGCGCCAAAAATACCTTTTAACTTCTCCAGGGTGAATGTGTGGGTGGGGGATGCGTGACTGTGTGGGGTTCGAGGGGATCTTGCTGCACAGAAGGTAGCAGGAAACCTCTCCAGGTGGGCTCCCTGCTTCATTTCATTCCATCTCCTTTGCCAGAGGCAATCCTGCTCTTTCTCCGCCTGCTCGGGCTCTCCTTTCATGTGATTTCCCTTCCTCCCGTAGCGCATGCAGGAGGATCTGCGGCAGCTGCAGTCGGACCTGCGGTTTGTTTCTGAGACATGCTACAGCTTCCTCGAGAAGGCACCCGCGGGGTCCAGCACGCCCCACTTGCGCTCTGAACTTGACCTGGTGGTGAACAAGATGGACCAGATGTATGGGCTGTCTTCCATCTACCTGGACAAGTGAGTCAGGACGTGCCTCTGTTCCCAAACACCTTTTTTTGTATCTGCCTGATTCTGCTGAAGACTTTTCTTCTGGCCCCCTGACGCACCCTGCACTGAGCTCCATCCCTCCGTGGCGCACGGTACCCCAACAGCCTCCCAATCCAGAGGATCTCTGCCAAATTTTGGACGTCATTGTGCTGCCTCTGTTTGATTTGCCAGGTTGAAGACGGTTGATGTTATCATTCGTAACACCCAAGGAGCGGAGTCGCTGGTCAAAGGGTACGAGGTTAAGCTGAGCCAAGAGGAGGCCGTTCCTGCCGACCCGGCAGCTATTCAGGCTCACAGGGCGGCGTTACAGGTTGGTGCTGGGCACTTCCCAGGCTGGGCAGGCGGAAAGCGGCCAACGCTTTGGTGTCAAGCAGGGTCCTTCCCTTTCTCTGCATCAATTTGCATCGTAAATTAGCAAAACGAAAAATTTGCAATTTTTCTTGCCCCGGTATAGCTGCCAGGAGGATCTTTTGCTGCTTGTGTGACCCCCTTATTGCTTTGTAAAGGTAGAGGAGCTGCTGTGGCTGGTGCTGGCTCTTGTACACGCGCACACCTGGGCAGCTCCGTGTCCTGTTGCCGTAGGACAGGGGCTGAACCCAGCTGACTTGCTCCAAGCTGGGAACGTGATCCCTTCCATTTTGCCCCTCCTGTAATCAGTGAGTTCTTTGCAGGTTCAGGAGAGAGGGGGGAAAAACCCCTTTTCAGGCTTGTCAGCTCAGGGCGGGAGGAAATCTCTGACTTAACGTGCCTTGTGCTTTCCACGACGTTGAACTGGTGCCGTCTCTTGCTGGTTTTGCAGCAGTGGCTCAGGGAGGCGAAGGACAAGAGCTCCGTCTTTTCCACGTTGGAGGAGGAGATGGCAAAGGCGAAGGCGGTGGGGGAGCAGCTGTACCGGCTGAGGCAGGAGCGCAGCATCGACCTCGAGCGCTACCAGGAGAAGGGCAGCCAGCTGTGGGATCGCTGGCAGCGAGTCTGCGCCCAGATTGAGACCCGGTGAGAAACCTCCCGCCTCCTCTCGCAGATTTACCTTCACGCTTCAGCTGAGAGCTTGGGTCAGGCCTGTTAGCGGCGATATTTTTCCAGATGGGATTCCCGCTGGTGGCCGGGATATCCCTCTAGCCTATGGTGGCATTTTGCCCTCCTCTTATTTGTCTTGGTTCTTCTATGCCCCTGTACTCAGCACTGGTGAGGCCGCAGCTCGAGTGCTGTGTTCAGTTTGGGCACTGCAGTATCAGAGAGACATTGAGGTGCTGGAGCGTGTCCAGAGAAGGGCAACGGAGCTCGTGAGGGGTGTGGAGAACAAGTCTTATGAGGAGCGGCTGAGGGAGTTGGGATTGTTTAGTCTGGAGAAGAGAAGGTTGAGAGGAGACCTTCTCACTCTCTACAACTCCGTGAAAGGAGGTTCTAGCCAGGTGGGGTCAGTCTCTTCTCCCAAGGAACAAGTGACAAGACAAGAGGAAACGGCCTCAAGTTGTGCCAGGGGAGGTTTAGGTTGGGTATTAGGAAAAACTTCTTTACCGAAAGGGTTATCAGGCATTGGAACAGGCTGCCCAGGGAGGTGGTGGAATGGCCGTCCCTGGAGGTATTTAAAAGCCGGGCAGACGTGGTGCTGAGGGACATGGGTTAGTGGTGGTTTTGGTAGTGTAGGTTATGGTTGGACTCGACGATCTTGAAGGTCTCTTCCAACCCAAGTGATTCTGTGATTCTCTGATTCTCTCAGCCACGCGGAGCTGGAGAGCATCCAGGAGGTGCTGAGTGATTACCGGCAGTGCCACAGCGCCCTGATCCAGTGGATCGAGGAGATCACGGTCCAACAGGAGCTGATGAAGCCGGGGCAGGCGGAGGACAGCCGGGTGCTGTCGGAGCAGCTGAGCCAGCAAACGGTAAGGCCGGACCTTGTCATGTCTCGATGGCGTGGTTGCTGCAGCAACCGTGTCCTTTCTTTTCTTTTACTAAAATCGTTTCATCTGTGGGCTTGAAAGTATGAAACACGGTGGGGAAGAGGCTGCAAGCCTGAGCTGGGTGTCTGGGAAGTAGAGAAACTCTGCTTAGTTTGACGTGGAGATGGGGCCTTGCACAAAAAATTGTGGAGTACAGAGACTTTACCCAAAAAGCGAGGGATGGAGGCTGAAATTCAGCCCACTTCACCTGTGGCAGCCACCCTGACGACCGTTTTTGCTCTGAATTTCGTTGAAGGCTTTGGCTGCAGAAATCGAGAAAAATCAAGCCAAACTGGACCAGTGTCAGAAATTCTCCCAGCAATACTCGGCTGCCGTCAAGGTACGGGTCCCCTCCTGCACCTCGATGGGGCTGGCTGGGCCAAAACAGCCCCGGCACGGCTTGCGTCTCGCGTGCTCCATGTCTCTCCTCCCCCTGGTTGCCTTTGCAGGACTATGAGTTGCAGCTCATGACGTACCGAGCGTTTGTCGAGTCGCAGCAGAAGTCTCCCATGAAACGCCGGCGCATGCTCTCGTCCTCGGACGCCATCACGCAGGAGGTAGGAGCGCGGCCGCCCGCCCTCGCGAGGGAGGGAGAAATGGTGCGGGGAGGGTTCTCCGACGCCGAGCAAACCCCCGAGCAGCCTCTGTGAAATGAGCTCCTTTCTGCTGAACTCTCTTGTATAAATAAAGTTTCCACCCTCGCTGTTTTTTCCACTAGCCAGAGAGGATGGCTTAGTGCTCTAAGCACCAGGTATGAAATACCTAGACTCCTGGGAACCCCTGGGTCAAATCCAGCGGGGTCGGCTCAGCCCTTCAGCCTTGCGAGGTAAATAACCAGAGCGCCATGCAGCGTTACTGTGTGTGGACCTTTGGGATGAGCCCTTTAGGGACCCGAGGTCCTGTCTGCTCCGTGTGGATATTAAAGATCCCAGTAGCCCTCTTTGTAAGAGTTGAGCATCCACCCCAGTGTCCGTGACCGGAGTCTCCCCTTTGCTCCAGTGTTGTGCAGCATGCCGTGTGTGGCCACAACCCTCCCCATCAGACTTGCTGCATTTCATTGGTGCTGTACCGGGTCTGCGAGGTGCCTGGGGGGCTTCCCAAGCGAGAGGTGCTGCATCCCTGTCATGTACTGTAAAGTACGTCGCTCCAGATCCGCCGGTCGGGACTGATGCCCCCCGGTTTTCCCCCTCCCTCCCTTCACAGTTCATGGATTTGCGGACTCGCTATACAGCTCTGGTGACGTTGACCACGCAGCACGTGAAGTACATCAGCGATGCTCTGCGGCGGCTGGAGGAGGAAGAGGTAAGAGTGTTGCGTGGAGTTGAACTCAACACGCAGGCTCGCTTCCCAGCACCCTCACGGATGCCGCTCTGCGTTGAGGTTACATCTCGGGCACTGCTCCTGAGAGCCTCTCCACCTTTGGAAATCTGGGACCCCTTTGATGTGGTTATCTTCCTCCCTCCTCTTTGCAGAAAGTAGTGGAGGAGGAGAAGCAGGAGCAGGTGGACAAGGTGAAGGAACTGCTGGGCTGGGCCCTGGGGGTCAAGCAGAGTGTGCAAGGCAGGACGGCTGCTGCTGGGAGCAGAGAGCTGGGCGACATCGAGAAATCCATCTCGGAGCAGCAGGTAAACCAGGACAACCATCAGGCAGTTTGTTTAACTTCTGCTCTTTTTCCGCGGCTGAATTAAGCTTCTTTCTTTCTTTCTTTTTTCCCTGACAGGCCCTGAATGAGGAGCTGGCTGGGAAGAAGGAGCAGGTCTCTGAGGCCATCAAAACTTCACAAATCTTCCTGGCGAGACACAGCCACAAGTGAGTGTGGCTTGAGGAGGGGACGGGCCGAGAGAGCAGTGGGGGGAGAGGAGTTACCTTAGAGCTGATGCTGGTGTTGTCCCTGGGGTCCAGTGACTCCCGTTGAAAACAGTGATGAGCTACGTGTGAAAGTTGTCATCTTTTCTCATCTGCAACAAGAGCTATGAAATATGCCACCCATTTATGCTGTTGGGGCATTATTAATCCCTGTTAGTAGTGATCCAACCCCGTATATTTGGGGATTTGAGCATTTGTCGAGCACAATTATCCTTGCTGTGGTTTTAGATGAGCCGGGCAAGGATTAGGGCAGTGGGATGAGGGGACTCATGGTGGATTTGGCCTTTTCCTTCACCAGAAGAGCACAGTAATTCTGCGGAGCTGGGAGCTGATTTGTGTCATTTCCCTGAGAGATTTTCCCTTTCCCCTTGCAGGCTTTCCCATCTGGAGAAGGAGCAGATTTCCGCTCAGATCGGGGCTCTGAAGGAGACCTACCAGACGCTCTGCAGCGACTCCACGGAGCAGCTCCAGCAGCTCCAGAGCCAGCTGGCTCAGGAGACAGAGCACAAGGTACTGGTCCCCGCTCGGTCCGCTGGCTGCACGGACACAGGGCGCTCCTCAGGGTGTGAAAAAGGTTTTGCGTGTCTCGTGGCCACCAGCCACTCACAGCCCGTCGACTTTCTTACTTGCACGTGGTCGTTCTCCCTTTTCTTCCGTCCATGTGTCACCCAAAGCATCCAGGCTGGGGTGGTCCCTGGAGGCCAAGCAGGAGCCTTTTACCTGCTGCCTTCCTGTTCAACGGGAGAGTTGTCCTTTGCAATGGTTTTCACCGGAGCTCGGCCCTGTGCAGGAGGGTTGGCTTGTTCCCAAGGTGGGCAATGATGTAGGTGGACCCCCCTGTCTTGGGAACGGTCCCTGTGGTGAAGCTGTGGGCTCTGAGCAATGCCCTGAGAGCGGGAGGCGCAAGGAAGTGGGTTTCCGCAGAGGGGCGTTTGCCCGCGCGCTCTGGTGTGTCTCAGGGTCTGGCGAGAGGTTTGGCTCAGCTGTGGCCAAGTTCCTCTCCCCAGTGGAAAGCGACTGCATCGCCCAGGCCCTCAGCTGACCTGCGGGGACCTTGGTGGCCCGTAGCAGGACCCATTCCCTGCTCACAGCCAGCAGTGCTGCCGTCAGTCCCCGTCCTTGTTTCGCTGGGTAGGGAGGAGCTGGAAGCGCATCCTTATTGCCTCTGTTATGAGCTGTCTTCGGTCATTCACAGATACACGTGTACGTGTTATATAAATGTATATACATGTGTCGATGGATATATTTGTGTGTTTGCTTGCTGGTTCCCTGTACTCTGAAGCAACAGCCCGCTCAGATCTGGATGCGTGACGCACGTTTTGGCTGGTGGGGCCGTGAGTGAAGCCCTGTTCGAGCCGCTCACGGGTAGAGGGCGACGGGGCTGCTTGTTTGAAATCTGCTCGTCCAGCTTTCACCTAAACATTGAGCCTTTCTCTCCAAATTGGACTTCATAGCATATTTCGGGTGTCTCAGGGCAGTAAATGCTTTCTCTTGCAAGCCCTTTAGCCCTCGTGCTGGCAGCAGAAGGCTTATGGTGAGCGAACCGACTCGTTAGTCGCCACTAAGCCATCACGGCTTTGACACTTCTGCTGCTGCTGCTGCTGCCAGCAGAGTAGCTGAGAGCAGCCTGCCCGTGGAAAGGATGCTTTTTCCTTTCCCTTTTCCTCCCTCCTGGGCAGGAAAATGACTTTATAGCAAAAGCCTTCTCCAAGGGCTTGCTGGGCTGTTTTTGTGCAGCTTTGGGGCTCAGGCTAGAACAGTTTTCACTCAGGCTCCCCGTGAAGCCCAGGAAACCAAACGAGAGATGGCAGTGGGGCTTCGCCGTAGATCCCTGTCTACGAGATGATCCCTGCGGCTCTGGTGCGGTGCAGTTGCTTCACTGTAGAGGGAGCATGAGGAACTCTCTAACATTTGCTTGCTGGAAACATCCAACTGTCAGAGAGAAATTATAAAAGACGAAAATGCAAAGCAGAACGCGCTAAATTGAGCATGATGTGTCCCTGTACAGTTTGTGTTTCATGTCAACTGTTTTTAAGATTAACTGACATCCTTGCTTACAAGTTTAACTAACCCTCCGGGATTTAAACAAACAAAACACACAAAGTGAAAGAGGACGACCTGTGTGTGGGGTTCTTTTTGCAAACAAAACAGTCGCATGCTGGACGCTAACACCAAGCTTTACACTGTGTGTGATACGGCTGAACTGCTCCATAAGGCTCTGTCTTTAACTGCTCAAGGCACACCCTGCGACTCGGGTAAGTAAAAGCCTTTTACCTCCCCTTCCCTCCCATCTCCTTTTTTTGTCTTCCTCTTTTTTCCCTTCCTCTTCTCTGTCTTTCCACGGCTTGTTCGTCTCCCAACGTGCATGCCTGAGTCTGGCGGTGATGGTGGAGAGCTCAGGTTTCTCCAGCCAGTTCCCCCTGTCTCCGCAGCGGGGGGATCTGCAGACCAGCGTGGTGGGGGCTGTGTCCTCTGCTGCGCCATCACCGCGCTGTGCCGCAGCTACAAACCCCCCCCCGCCGCCGCTGCTGTTAGACTCACCCCTAAAAAAATAAATCTGAGGAGTCCTGGGGGATGCAAAAGGAATTAATTCCACAATCCAGATTCCCTCCCTATCCCCACTAAATTATTTTAGGGCTTGGGCCAAGCTTGTTCCTAACCCGCGGGACTGGGAGAAACCCAAACATCCAAAGAGCTGTTACTCTTTATCATCTTAATTATTACCCTTTCCTGTGGGGATACCCCCTACAGAAACACCAAAGTAGATGGTCTATTCCCAGTCCGTCACCATTTCCATGCTGGGACCTCCAATTTCTTATATTTCTGCCCTTGCCCTCGCTGAAGAGCACAGCTACCTCGTGGTGGTGGAGCAGGGCAGAACGGATGCCGGTGGCCGTGCTCGGGGAGCTGCCCTGCATGCAGCGCTCCTGCCCTAATGCATGGCCGGTCCGTGTGGCTGCGGAGCTGCTCCGTGGCGCGGGGCACTGTGGTGGTCCCCGGCTGTCCTGGCACGTGAGAGCTGCTTGGGGAAGTGCAGGATTTAAAGCATGGCAGGAGTCAGGGTGGAAACTGCGTTGGGAGAGGTTCCTAGATACCCTGAGGTGGACATCTTCGGGGTTTTTTCTCCTCTTGAGTACAGAGTGGCATTTGTGTTGTCTTGACTTCTTAAAACTGGAGTTGCTGAACGGCTTGGGTGTGCTTGTTGGTCTCCTTCCCTCTGTTTCTCCACGGAGCATTAGAAGCACTTCTGGTTTTTGCTGCTTGCTGCTTTACTGCGTTACTGGTGGTGGATGTTGGAAGCATCTCAGTGCTGCCCTGGGTGATGGACTAGATGAGCATTAAAGCTTGCTGGCAATGTGCAAGCTAGCAAATGCACCGATTTGCGTGCTGTGATGCCTTTGGAGTTGCATTTCAAACACTTTGGGACTCACTTTCTAGCCTGTTTAGGGTTTTTAAACTTTTTTTTTTGAAACTGAGACCTCCCTGGAGCTCTCGTTGCCGGCAATGCTTAACTTTGATTTAATACTTCTCCTTCTCTTTCTGTTCTAGGGCAGCGAAGCAGTGGCAGGAGTGATCGATCTTGGCACGGTAGAAATATTCCCTGTCTTTGGTGCCATGCAGAGAGGTCTTATAGATCAGGACACTGGCCTCGTCCTCTTGGAGGCCCAGGTTATCACGTCTGACTTAGTTGTTCCAGAGACCAATGAGAAACTCTCCTTGGAGAAAGGTCTGGCAAGAAACATCATCGATCTCAGGACGTTCCAGGTGCTGCAGGAGCTGAAGGATGCTCTCCACCGGGTGGAAGAAGTCAGATGCGAAGGGAGGCAGCTCCTACCTGTCGTTGCTGCAGTAGAAGAGGGGCGGATCAGTGAGAGCATTGGGCTAAAGATTCTTGAAGCTGAGCTTGTCACCGGGGGCTTTAAAGCCCACCAGGGCAGAATCAGCCTGGAGACAGCGGTGCAAGAAAGGCTCCTTACCCCCCAGCTTTATTCCAGCCTGCTGTCTCACCTGGAGAGTGGCAAGGATTTGATTGACCCCAACACCGCGGAGAAGATCAGTCTGCCTGAGCTCATGCAACGATGCATCATCCACCAAGAGACTGGACTGAGGCTGCTCCCAGTCAAGCAGCTGGCGGGTGGGATGGTGAGCTTGAAATCGGGCAGAAAAGTCAGCATCTTCCGTGCCGTCCAGGAGGGGCTGATAGACAGGCAGGTAACGGTCAGGTTGCTGGAAGCCCACCTCTTTGCCGGTGGCATTGTTGACCCCAGGACAGGGCACAGGTTGACTGTGGACGAGGCTGTGAGACATAACTTAATTGACCAGGATTTGGCGTGCACGCTTCTTATCCGGCAGCTCCAGACAGGTGGCATCATCGACACCCTCACGGGAGAGAGATTGACAATTGATGAAGCTGTAAGGAAAGAGTTGGTAGCACCAAGGATTGCATTGGTGGTCCTGGAATCCCTGTGGTCCTTCATGGGGCTCCTGTGGCCAGAGACGGGGGAGATCATCCCGGTTGCAGATGCTTTAGAGCAAGGAATCCTGTCTACAGAGTTGGTTTACAAGATTCTCAGCAAGAGGCAACTCATTAAGGCTGTCTTTATACCAGAAACCACTGAGGTGTTGTCCTGGAAGAAAGCAGTTGAACATGGCATCTTGGAGAGAGATGTCGCGAAGAAGCTGAAATCAACAGTCATATCCGATGTCATGGCCAGCATGCAGCTTGCTGGCTCTCCAGGCAGAAGCAGGCACGGCCAGAGCTCTTCTGGAAGGAGTCCCCCAAGTCACAAAGAGCAAAGTGACCCTCTGTTAAGGACTGATGACGAAAGGCTGATGTTCCACTTGATGACTCACAGCTACATCAACATCCATGACGGCCAGAAGCTGCTTTTAGTAGATGGAGAGTTGAACAATCTCGCTAAAGCCCTCATCCAAACCCAAGAAAATGGATCCTGTGTGCACACATTGGAAGAGGGTGAAGGGTTTGAGGAGACAAAGACAGATGCAGCTCTTGAAAGAGAGCCTTGCAATGGCTTGGCTTTGCAGGAGCTTGAGTTTCGATTTGCTCCTTCAAAAGAACAAAGCGAACAGGTCCTACCACCCAGAACCACTTTGGAGAATGGGGAGGTGGCGATGGAATCTGAAAGCCTCCTCTTAGATGAGGATGCAGAAGATATCCTGCTTGTGGAGGAGCAAAAGCAGATTTATACCGAAGAGGCTACCATCAGGAGTGAAAATGATGCTGAATTTGGAAGACAGCAAGTAGCTTCTACAAGCAAGGACGAACACCAGGTAAAATTATCAATGCCAGGACGTCCCGGTGACCTTAGTAGTGGATTCAGAGAAACAGAGGAAATGATGATTGCGGCAGAAGAAGAGTCCAAGCCTACTACAGCAGATGGAGCAGAAAGTATCAAAGATCAGAAGAAGGCATCGGCAAGTGGGACAGTTGTTGTGAAAAGCGAAATCTGCATATGGAGGGATGTTTCGGAAAGCAAAGAGAAACTGGAAATCGTGGCAGAGAGGTCTCAGGCTGTGGAGCAACCTGAACTAGAGGCAGAAGATGTTAGAGAGATTTATTTGCTAAATGAGGGAACGCTTGAGAACGGCACGCTGGGAGGAGAGGAGGTTGTGCTCCTGAAAAGTGGAGAGGCAGAGCGAACAGAGAGGCAGAGCGAAAACATTGAAAGTGTATTGGAAGTGCGAGAAGGAGAAGGGGAAGAAGTATTAGATGATGAGAGTGTTGATGAAACATCCCTGCCAGCCCCTGCAGAGCAGGAAGCAGAGGACACTTTGGAAACGCTGTTGACACAGCTCCAAAGTGGCGGCATAATCCATGAGCAGACGGGGAAGACTCTTCTTCTAAATGAAGCAGTAGCCCATGGAGTGGTGCCCAGCCACACAGCTGTGAAACTGATGGAGAAAATGAAGATGTTCAGTGGCTTCTTTGACTCACATACATGTGAATCATTAACCACCGAGGATGTCATTGAAGAAGGTCTGATGGATGAGAACCTTCTCCAGAAGGTACTTGCATCTGACAAAGCCATAAGTGGAGTTCTTGACCCAGGCAATAACTTTGTCTACTCTATCAAGGATGCCGCTGCAGTTGGCCTTCTGGACAAGGAAACAGCAATGAGGATCTTGGAAGGGCAAGTGGTTACCGGAGGGATCGTTGACTTGAAACGTGGCAAGAAAGTTTCGGTCACTTTGGCTTCAAATCTGGGTCTCATAGAGCCGACAAGTCAGAAAGACCTGGTCAAGCTGGAGAAAGCTTCCAAAGGGAAAGGCACTGATGAGGTGACCAGACAGAAGCTCCTTAGCTTACAGGCTGAGACCAGTGGAATTGTGGATCCTAAAACCAAGCAGCCCTTGACTGTTGCGCAGTCTGTTGAAAAAGGGCTCCTGAAAAAGGAAAAAGCTTTTCAGCTCTTGACCAAGCAGATTGCTGATGGAGGAATCATCCATCATGAGTCTGGAATGAGGCTTTCGGTAAACGATACCATGAAACATGATTTGATTGATCAAGATTTATGCAAGGAACTTAGGAAAGCTGAAAGCGTGTGCCTGCAGGACTATGTTCATCCAGTTACAAAGGAGAAACTGCCCTTGCCCCAGGCGGTATCGTTAGGGCTCGTTAGTCCGGACTTCCAGAGGAAAGTGCAAGAAATCCAGGCTGGGAGTGGAAGCATTCTTGATCCTGCTTCTGGCCAGAGACTGGCACTCTGTCAAGCGGTAAAGGAGGGCTTGCTGCCTGAGCAGGTTGTGGAGAAAGTCCTGTCATCTTCAGAAATGAAAGAAGGAATTGTAGATCCCGAGACCTGCATGATCGTTCCTTACTCGGAGTTCATGAAGAAATGCAAAATTGACATTGAGTCTGGCCAGAGGTATCTGGAGGTCCATCCCTTCGGAGCCATCAAGGATGAGGTGACGGGGAGCAGGCTCACGTGTGCCGAGGCGGTGAGGCTGGGGAAGGTGGACCCTCTGCCCGCTCTGCGGCTGCTGCAGGCTCAGGCAGACGGCGGGGGGGTCGTGGAGGGTTCCGTCAGCAAGAGGCTCTCCCTGAGGGCTGCGGTGGAGCAAGGGCTGCTGGATGAGGACATGGCCAAAGTCATCGCCACCAACCAAATGAGGACTGGGGGAATTGTTGATGCTGGTAGCGGGAAAAGGTTGACTTTAAAGGAAGCTGTTGAAAAAGACCTGGTTAGCCAAAAGTTAGCTGCCAGTCTTCAGGAGGCACAAATATCCGAAGACAAATATGGTTCTGAGGTCTGCAAAGTAGATAAACCCCACCTTTTCCAGGAAAAAATAGCTCCAAAAGAGGAAGACATCATCGTCTCTACCGGTGCTGCTAAGAAGCCTGATGGTGCTGAGCACAAAGCTGGATCTGAAGCTGTGAGCTACGACATGGCTGGAGGTGCCATGTCACCCCCAGAGACCATCACCGAGAGATCTCCAGGGACACCAACAGAAAGGAAATCAAAACTTCAAGAAACTTCAGAGGATGATGTAACTCACCGTCTCCAAGAGCAGGTTGAACTGACTCCAGAATACCCCTCGCTATTAGGTACAGCCTCTCTCCCTGAAGAAACGGTCGTAGTAAGGGCTGGGGAAACAGGGATTGCAAAAAGCAGCTTCCAGGTGAGAGCAGCTTCGGGGGCGGAATCGAGGAGAGAAGAAGTAGATCGAGGGACAGAGAAAGCGGAGGGGTTGGGATTGGAGAAAGAGCAGTTGATCTTGGACACGGAGATGCTTCAGAGAGTGGAGGACAGCGAGGAGAGGAGGAGGAGGAGAAGGAGGAGAGGGTTCGTAAGTGCAGAGGGAGCTGTGGCAGGTGGAGAAGGTGCAGTGGTGGCTTCTGAGCGAGGAGAGCGAGCGGGCAGCCTGGATGGGGTAACGCCGGCAGCCCCGAGGGAATCTGTTACCGTGGGTCGAGGGAAGGGAGAGGTGGGTCCTACAGAGTTTAGAGAACCCTCCGAGAGTGGCATTCCCACGAAGCCTGCCGGAGACAAGCTCACAGAGTTTAGAGAACCCCTTGAGACTGGCATTCCCACGAAGCCTGCCGGAGACAAGCTCGCAGGTAAAACAACTCTCAAACACATCAAAGGAGAAACCCCGCGACTGGGTGCAGAAGGTCCAGTTGAGCAAGAAAAAACAAGCGAAACTGAGCTAAAACCTACTCAAAAACAGAAGAGCAAGAAAAAGAAAGCAAAGCAGACAGGTATCCCAGGAGACAGCGCTCAGCCCGAGAAACCTTCTCTGGAAAAGCAGACCCTTCCTTGTCTGATTTCCAAAGAAATTCCAGGGAAGAAGGAGGAGAGGGACTTTGTCTCAAGCATGCCAGAACCAAAATATGAAACCACCACCGAGATCACTGCTGGGTTGGCAAGAGACGCAGCCAAGCACATGGGGAGCAGCAGGGATGAAAAGGAAAAGAAAACAATTTCTGAGAAAGAGAAGGAAAACGTCGCTGGGGGTCAGGCATTCCCTGTTCCCCCAGGACAAGGGGAAGCTCAAGAGGTGATGAAAGGTGGGGTCAGAAATGGTGATGATTCCTCGGTGGCTTTTAGCCTGGAGGTGAGGATGACCCAGGAGAACACCAAGGTGGAAGCCACCAGTGATGTGTCTGGTGCCACCGCTGCAGCAGGCGAACTGCCTGATGAATTAATTATCAGAGAAGAACGCAGAGAAGTTCAGGAAACCTCTGCAGTCCTTGAGCTTGGAGAAGGGTCACGGCAAGAGCAAACAGTGGACATCAGCACAGGCCAAGGAGATGCTCCTGTTCCCTCAAAATCCCAAGGAGAAACACCCCAGGAGAGGACCAGGCAGCCAGGTCCTGGCGATCGGGGCTTGCTCTTGCCTGTGATAGTGGAGGGCGAGCTGCTGGAAACCTCGAGGGAATCCACCAGACCAGCCCAGGTAAATTGATGCTTTTTGCTATTTTGACATATTTTTATGAGCTATTTGTGTACGTTTGGTGTTAAATCTGTCCGAGGTCCTCAGCAGAGAGGACAGCCAGAACAACAGGAGTGGATGTTTGAGCTTGATGTTGCAGTATCAGCTGCAATGGCTTTGGCAAAGGCCCCAGTGATGTCTGACTGAAAACACTCAAGGCTTAGTTGTGGCTTCTTTTTGCTAGAGCATTGCTTATAAATGACTAATAAGTAGGACTCTTTTTTGGCACTTTTACTGCAACACCAGAGATCTCTTGCCATTTATAAGCTTATGTTGGAAAAAGAGCCGTGTGTTTTATTTTTCCTGTAGTAAATCTTGTAGATAAGGCTAGCGAGTGGAAAGTCCCTGAAATGGAATGTTATTAACAGATTTCTTCTTTGAAAAAAAAAAAAAAGAAAAAAAGAATAGTATATAATGCTTTGTTTTCTTTTCTGTCTAAATCTGAGGTTTTGTTTCGCTGTTTGATTATGTAGATCATGTTCAGCAAGAAGAAGTGTCTGGAGCACGACGAGAAGCTGATATCGTATCTCTCCATGCTCCGAGATATCGAGATGAGAATCAAACGGGTGCAGCCGGCGGAGCAGAATTTGGCAGCGCTGCACGACCTGCTGCGGCAGGCGGAGGTGAGGGATGCTGGGCCGGGATTTGCGGGCGTTGGGCAGGACAGAGGTCCGTCTCTCCTCTCCCCGGCTTCATGCTCAGCCCGTGCACCTCCTCCCTGCTCCTGGGAGCCAGCGGCGAGGTTAGACCCAGGTTTAAGAGACATTTATATGCAAAGCCTGTCCCTCCCCGCTCTGGCACTGCCTCTGGCTCACCTTCTCCTCCCCGCTTAGACAATAACCTCAGCGTGGCTGAAATGAATTTTACAGCCTGGAGAAAGGCAGGCGAGTGCTGGCAGCGGAGCAGGGCTGGAGGGTGGTGATGAATCTTTCTAGGAGATAGACGCGGTGTTGGGAGCTGGGTCTCCAAAACCTTCCCTCGGTTTTGGCAGCGGGACGATGAAGTCACCGTATCTTAGACATAACGATGCTGTCTTGCCTCAGGCCCTGGGCGCTGAGCTGCAGGAGCTGAGCTTCCCAGTGAATCAGGAGTTGGACGCCGTGAAGTGGATTGTGGCCAACCCCCCTGAAGAAGTCCCCGAGCAATTACTGAAGGCTTTGGAGAAGGATGCCAAGAACCTCCAGAAGTCTCTGAGCTCCGCGAGCAATGTCCTGGAGTCCCGGCTGCAAAACCTTCGCGGGGCGGCAGAAACCGAAAAGGTAGAGCTGGCAACTGTCCCCGCTGCCCGCTGCCCCCAGGAGCATCCCTCTGCTCCTTCTTTAAACGACGCATTTTCTGCTTTTCAGGCTAAAATCCTGGCACATCACGAGACTCTCCAGGGCAAACTCCAGGAGCTGCTGAGCTGGGTCTCTGGCACCGCGGAGTCGCTGGACGGCAGCGATTACCACCAGGCGACTGATGCGAACAGCTTGAGTCGCTGCCTCCAGCACTACAAGGTAACCATGGCAATGCCCCTAATCCTTCTGGCTGATGAAGTTGCTGTCCTCCGCACCGCGGAGGAGAAGCTTTTAATCCTGCTCCCCTCCTGGAGCCTACCAAGGGTTTGCCCTTTTCCTGCGTTGCAGGAGGAGCGACAAAAATTGTATTTGCTCCAAAGTCATTTGTTTCCACAACACACAAACCATCTGCTTTGCCCATTTGGGGAACATGCTCGAACGCAGGTGTGTGGTGGGGCTGAGAGAGCAGGAGAGGTTCCCATCAGGCTCTGCAATGTTGAGGAGAGCTGCTTCCTCCATGAGAGCTCAGAGAGCCCCCTCCACCACACCTGCCCCCATCTCCATTGACTACGAGGAGACAAGGCTCCCCTCCACATTTATTCATCTCTCAGTGATAGCTCTCAAGATTTGGTCAGTTTGGCATCTCTTGTTTGCTGGGAGCACCTTGGCGTTGAAGTGAGAGGAACCAAAGGCTTGGAGAGCTGATGGTGGCACATGGAGTCACCATGGACTGGACTGGACCGCTGGCCGGGTCTGGGTCACCTTCAGGGTTGTGTTCAGACCCAAGGACAGCCCAACACGCACGGTCCAAGCAACCTCTTGGCGAGGTGCTGGCTGCCTGGTGCGGAGGAGCCTCAGAAAATTGAGGCTGTCACCTCGATGCTGAGTGTGCTTTTGGAACCATTTGGGGTTTCTGGAATATATATATTGTTCTGGTGACAAACCACTTTTTTTTGGGTGCACGCTGCCTGTCTGCGTGTCCCATCTGAAGCTGGCAGTGCAGGAAAGCGCTGGCTGCAGACTCATTTCGCCTGACAGGTCTTTTCCCTCCCGTTCAGGAGCTGAAAGAGCCACTCGCAGACACCAAGTCTCAGCTGGACGCCACTGCCTTCGACATCCAGTTCCTTATCTCGGAGCACGCCCAGGACTTGACCCCTCAGCAGAGCAGGCAGCTGCTGAGGCTGCTCAATGAGCTGCAGAAGGCTTTCCGGGACCTGTCGGAGCGCGTGACGGCTCGGGTGGAGGTCCTGCAGGTCTGTCTCCAGCAAGTGGAGCAGACGGATCAGGTGAAGGTTGGGAGACATCTCCTTCCTGGCTGCAGTTTGCTCGCTGAAGCGCTTCCCGGCCACAAGAACGTGCGCTGAGACACCTCGTATTTGGGATTTCATGTGCATGCCACTCACAGTTTATGACTTTTCATTGCACATCATGAGCTTCCTCTAAAGTCTGTCTTCTTCCTACCACGTAACTCCCAGGCAGAAAGTCGCTTTCCTCCCAAAAGATGGAGCCCTGCCTGGGTAGCGCAGCCGGGCAGCCCCCTGCTAGGCATCGAGTTGCTTTGGGCTGGGTGGAATAAACCCTGGTCTCTGTAACCCCACCAGAAACGCCCTGTGCAGAGGGGCCACCACAGACACCTGGCAGTTTTAACGTCTTATTTCCACTGCACGAGTCAGGTATTGCTGTCCCAGAGAAACATCGGATGGTGTACGGAGGCAGCGGGCAGCTGCCAAAGCAAGTCCTCAGGACTCTGCTGCGTCGCTGCAGCGCCCGTCATTGCATGGATCCTCTTATTCAAGACAGGATTAATGTGGTTTTTATTAACAATTGCTCTCTGTAACTCTCGCCTGTCCTCTCTGGAGTGTGTGTGTGTATATTAACCAGTTTGCTTTGCTTTTTCAGATTGAGTGTGCGCCCATCCTAACCCAGGAAGAACTCGCTTTGCCGCTGAAGAGCTCTTAAGAAGGCTCTTTCAATTTGCTTCTGTTGTTTATCTTATGACTGGGAGAAACAAGCACAGTGTTTTGCAAAAGTTTGTACATCACCTTGCTGAAATGCCCGGTGAAACTCAAAAACCTTTGTCTCCCCTGGGAAAGGGGAACAGGGACGATGCAGGGACTCTCAGGTCACATCATGCTCAATTGCTCAAACAGGCGCTTCTGTATTGTGCTCTGGCAGCACAAGGGAGGAGCTGGATCAGCCACAGAAACGCTTTCTCTCTCCCGGGCTCCCTCTCCAACCCCAGGATCAAAAACCCAACCTATTTGGGTTGTTGGGGGCTCCACAGTGGTGCTGCCCGACCTTGGGTTGGTGTTACCTCTCAGACGAGTTTCTGCTGCAGTTTTAATGTTTGTGACGTTGAATGGAAAAAAGCACAGAAACTTTTGGCCGAGCTCTCCCGGGAGAGGCATGCGTGACCCTGGAGCGTAGCTCCACGTTGGAGCTCACCTGCCTTCTCAAACAGCAGATATAGGGAGACCTGCTTGGAACGGTGGCAAATATCCGGTGAGCAGCTCGGGGTCGGCGGGGGCTCAGCACCTCAGCCCCGTTCTTGCGGCGTGTGAGCCAGAGAGGGAGAGGGAACCCGTGGAGAGCTGCAAAAGCCATTTTCTGGGCTGCATCCTCCTCTTCAGGAGATGCTGTAACCAGCCGTAACCTCTCGCCTTGCCTTTCAGCGACATGCGCGGCCGGAGGCGCAGCGCAGGTACTGACTGTCCCCTCTCCCCTTCCCTCTGCCCGCAGACGCTGCAGGAGCAGCAGGCAGCCCGGGCGCAGAGCCTGGCCGAGCTGAGCCGCTGGCTGCGCCAGGCAGAGGACACGCTGGCAGAGCAGCAGCGAGCAGCCAGCGAAGGGGACCTGTCCGCCTTGCAGCAGAGGCAAAGCGACGTTAAGGTCAGTGCTTTAAAAAACGGGGGTCGGAAGGCGGAGAGGCTCGGCGCTGCCTCGGGAGTGCGCGGAGCCTTACGGCGTCGTCTGCTTAGGAGCTGCAGAGGAACATGCACACCCGAGCCGCCTCCTTCGCCAGCGTCCTGAAAAGCACAGAGGAGTTTTTGGAGGAGAACAAGGCAAAGATGGAGCCCGGGGAGCTGGCAGCACTGCAAGAGAAGCTCCAGCGTGCCAAGGAGCAGTACCAGTCCCTGCAGGAGAGGACAGAGATGGCCCAGAAGGAGCTGGAGAGCGCTGTGACTGCTGCAGTGCAGCAGGAGACGGAAAAGGTGACGTGCAAAGAGCTGCAGCCCCTGGGCTCTGCCCGTGGCGGACAGCAAGGTCCAGTCGGTGCAGGCAGATTCATTCGAGGTCCTGGGATTCGCCTGGGTGACGTGGCGTAAAGGGATTTACTGCTCCTCTCCGTCCCCTGGGCGAGGTGGGGCAGTGACACTGTGCCCCCTCGTGAAATCCTTGAGAGCAGCAGCCGCAGCTGCGCTGGTTGTGGAGGAAGCTGGGGGTCAGAAGGCACCTTGCTCTGCCTTTGGGCCAGCCTTTACGGAGCAGGAGCATCGGGCACCTCCCCGTGCCAGCGGTGAAAGCGATGCCCGCAGCCGCGTGCGTGGAGTCGCAGCCCGTCGGGGTGGGGACCTTGGCTTGTCTCAGGGTTAGAAACGCAACGTAGCCAAAAGGCTGAGTTTATTCACAACTTCTTTCCACCTTGCCCCCTTTCGGAGAGCCACGAAGTGTTTTGGAGGTCTGTGAGTGTCTCAGATGTTGGCTGTGGCTGGAAAACCATTTGGGGATTTTTCTTCTCCCTCCCCCGCGCAGCCATTTGCTGAACTTGCATAGAACGGGCCGTTCTGATCTGGAGCCTTTGTACTTGCAGGTGAAAGCTGCCAAAGAGCTGGAGGAGAACAGCAATAAGATCGATTCGCTTTTGAGCTGGGTGGCATCGCTGGAGCAGAAGGGAGGGCTCCTGGAGTACAGACCGCACCCCATCGAGCAGGCGCCAGGGGCGCGGGCAGGGACAGGCACTGGGGACGTCCCTGATGGCCACGTGGTGGGAGCAGACAGCGCTGCCGAGAGCCTGGATGAGCAGTATGAGAGGCTGAAGGTGAGGACTGACACCTCGTCCCTCTCTGTGCCCCACGCGCTGACCCTGCTGACGTAGCTGGGAGTGGGACGGGGTGTTAGATGGGTCTGGCCTCCGAAATATGTGTTCGGGGTGGTTTCCCATATGGGAGACTTGAGAAGTCCCTGCCTGGCTTCCTGGAGGACATGCGCTCTGTCAGTGGGTGGGTGTCACGGAGCGATGGGGGTAATGGGAGAAGGTGCCCGTCGCGGCCAGAGAAGGGGTTCCTCTCCTGTGGGCAGAGCGCCCGCCTCTGTCCCAGCCCTGGGGTGTTCCCCGACCCTTGTAGGAGGGTGCGGAGGCTCAGTCGTGCACGTGGCCTCACTGGACCCACTGGGTGCTGGTGGGCAGAGATCTTCTCATCACCTTTGCTCGCTGGCATCTTTCAGGCCCAGCACCAGGAGCTGCTGTCCCAGCAGCAGGATGTCATCCTGGCCACGCAGTCGGCGCAGGCTTTCCTGGACAAGCATGGCCACAGCCTGGCTGGGGAGGAGCGGGACCGGCTGCAGGGCCGGCTGGCAGAGCTGAAGGACCAGTACGCGGCTTCCCTCTCGCAGTCGGAAACGCGGCTGAAGCAAGTGCAGGTCCTGCGGGACGAGCTGCAGAAGTTCCTGCGGGATCACGGGGAGTTCGAGGCTTGGCTGAAGCAAGCGGAGCAGGATCTGGAGGGGATGTACAAGGGGGACAGCGACCCCGCCGCCCTCCGGCAGCTGCTCCTGCGGCAGGGGAGCTTCTCAGAGGACGTGATCTCCCACAAAGGCGACCTGCGGTTTGTGACCATGTCGGGACAGAAGGTGCTGGATGTGGAGGGAGCTGCTGGGGACGCAGGGTCCCAGCTGCTGATGTCCGGGAGCGTGGTCAAGAGCAAGCTGGAGGATGCGACGCAGCGATACACCACGCTACATTCCAAGGTATGGGAAGGGCTTCGCCAGGCTGGGAGTTGAACTCCGGGGGCTGTTTCCCTCCTGTACCTGTAGAACAAGCAGGGATGGCAGAGGGACCTTTCTCTTGAGTGTCTGGCTGGACTTCTAGCACATATGTAGATTGTAGGGTGAGGATTGTCTTCTTCAGGGCTTGGGCAGGAGTAACACCCTCAGTCTCGGTGTTGGTCCTGTAATTCCTTTAACACATACGGCAAGACTGATTTTTTCAACTGTTTTTTTCTTTATGATTTCTGTGCATTTTCCACTGGTGCCCAGGCTGCTCAGTGCTGATATGCATCCTCCAGTTATGTCTTGTTGCTCCTTCGCAGTGCACCAAGCTTGGCTCCCACCTGAACACCTTGCTGGATCACTACCAGCAGTTCCAGGAGGTGGCAGAGTCACTCAGGACGTGGCTGCAGGAGAGCGAAGCGGCCGTCGGGAAACTGCTCTCTGAGACGGTTTCTTCAGATCCGGCTGTTCTGCAAAAGCAGCTCGCCAGCACGAAGGTACGGGGGGGTCCTTGGGTGGTCTCCAGGAGCCCGTGCGGGAATTTGGCTGCGGCTCTGAGCAGTCAGTGGCAGGGAAGAGACTCAACCCGTTGTGCTTTTTTTGCTGGTTGAGTGCAAAGACGCAGCTGCCGGCCCAGCAGGTCCCTCAGGACTCTCCTGAGAGGTGCTCAGAGCAAGGACCAGGGGGTGCCATCACCTACTGCCACAGGGGACGTCCCAGCAGTAGGACATGGGGGGACATTCCTCCCCTGTGAGGGTGGCTGGGTGCTGGGACAGCCCAGACCTCGTCCAGCTCTGCCTGCAGCATGGGGTTGGGCCTTCCAACCTGCGTTAATGTTCTCCTTAGTGATTTTGTGATGAAGTGAACGGGATCCCCCAGCAGGCTTTAGATGGAGCCCTGAGCTCCCCACGGCCGCAGGTCTCTTGCGTGTGACCCACCGCTGATTTTTGCCTTGTCTCGTGTCAAAGCAGCAGCTGCAGGGAGACCTCGCTGAGCACCAGGTGCCGGTGGAGAAGCTCCAGAAAGCGGCTCGGTCCCTGCTGGAGGTACAAGGGGAGCCGGCCCCGGACCATGGGCACATTCAGGAAACAACAGGTACAGAGCAAAGCGTCCGCCTGCCCTAGCAGGGATGGTTGGGGAGAGTGTGAAAACAAACCAGGGAGGGAGGAAAGATGAAGTGTCCCACTTTTGGGGAAAGGTGGGGCAAAGGTGCACAGCAACGCGTCTTCAGGGCTTGTGTTTGCACGCGGGGAGGGCTGTGATCCAGGTTGGATGTTTGGGCTGGATGCCCCATCCCACTGCTGATTTTGGGGATGGGGATTCGTTGTCAGTCAGAGCTTGGAAGGAGCCGAAGGTGATCCTAGCTGCTCTCTGAGCACCAGGCAAGAAGCTCTTTGCCGCTGATCCTCCTTTATGCTGAACTCTGCAGATACCATCGTGAGCCGCTTCCAGAGCCTCTCCCAGCAGATGGCCGAGCGCTCGGACCTGCTGCAGAAATCCATCGCCCAGTCCCAGAGCGTCCAGGAGAGCTTGGAGAGCCTCGTCCAGTCGGTGGCTGAGATTGAGAAGAGCCTGGAGGGAGAGCAGCCGGCCACCCTCTCCTCCGTCTCCATCCAGGACTCGCTTGCCACGAGCGCGGTAAGGCTGGTCCCTGGGCTCCCCCGCCACAAACACGCCTGTCTGCAGGACCTGAACCGGGCGGGCAGTGCCTGGGGGTTAGCTACAGTGTTCTGAAAACACCAAAAAACCCCTAAAAAGGAATAGGAGAGGAACCTTTACTTAGTTTTTTTTAAGCCAAGCCACAGACCTGTTTGAAAGTCTCTTCTGCTCACAAGCAGGGCTTAGATATCAGGCACCGGGGAAAGGCAGAGCAGGTTGGGGAGAGCAGAAAGGGGAGGAAAACCAGGATAGAAAACTATTCTTGCCCGACTATTCTTTCCCAAGGGCGGCCCAGCCTCTTCATGCCACTTCAGTTTTGCTCGAGCGCCTTTCTGAAATGGCACCCTTTCTGTGTGTGCTCACCGCAGAAGCTGAAGCAGGACATCGCCAGGCAGAAGAGCTGCCTGGAAGCCACCCGTGAGATGGTGACCCGGTTCATGGAGGCGGCAGACAGCCCCACGGCCTCTGCCCTGCAGGACAAGCTGGCGGAGGTGACGGAGCATTTCAGCAGGCTGTGCCAGCAGCAGCGGGAGAGGGAGGACGCGCTGAAGGGCCTCCTCCCGAAGGTCGAGCAGTACGAGCAGCTCTCGGAGAAGTTGCAGCAGTTCACGGAGAGCAGAGCGCGCATGTTGGCATCTGGGAACCAGCCGGATCGGGACATCGCTCGCTACTCCCAGCACATCCAGGTGAGATGCAGGGGGATAAGACTCCGCCTGCCTCGGGCTGCTGGCGCAGGGCCGTTTTGCGGTGATTTCTTCCTAAGCAAACGGCCCCTGGTTCCCTCCCAGGCTGGCAGGATCCGCAGGACCTGTGCTGGCTCTTTGCCTGGGGAAGGGAGCGCAGCTGGAGGGCTGAGCCCGTTTCCGGCAGTGAGAGAGGGGAATAGCATTTCCCTGGAGCCCGGCTGGTTTTCCGAAGGGATCTCTAGCCAGGCTCTTAGGGGCCAGACCAAATATAGCAAGGTTTTACCAATTAAAGACTCCGCAGGGTTGATACAGCACAATGCCCGAGTGCTGGCAGTGAGCGCAGTGGCATGTGACAAAGCCCGTGGAGAAGCCGTGGATCCTGGTGGCCAGTCATGGCAGCGCAGGATTCTTCCCTCTGGCTTCCTGCAAGTGCTCTGCTGCGGGGATGGTTTGGTCACAGCCTCAGAAATGCTCTAAGTTGGCATAAAACCAGACACTTGTGCTGGGAAGAGGGGGTCGATTTGGCTTGGTCTAGTGCCCCCCATCCCATTCCACCAGCACTGGGGAAAGTGGGACTTGCTCCTGCAGCTGCTTGAAGTATTTGCTGAGCCAGAGCTGGCGGAGCAGGTGGGAGCGAGCCGTGCCCCCCATTTGGCGCTGGTGGAATTCATGGTGCTGCCCGCAGACGGTCTCTCCGGGATGTGGGGCTCTCGGGTTCATCTTCCCTGCCCGAGTCTGCTGGGGAGGGCACGGTCGGCATCACCCTTTGCTCTTGGCAGGAACTGAATTTGGAGATGAGGCAGCACCAGGAGGACCTGGCCACCCTGGAGCAGCTGGCTGCGGAGCTGGGCTCCTCCGGCTTTGCCCCTGGAGCCTCCCAGCAGCAGGAGAAGCTGCAGAGCCTGAAAAAAGACTTCCTGCAGCTGCAGAAGGTGGCAAAAGAGAGGTGAGTCCCAGCGCCCCGGCTGCATCCCGGGGAGGTGAGTCTGGGGGTGGTTCCGTCGTCAGAGCAAGACCCCGTGGAGATCTCCTTTCCACGGGGAGCAGAGGGCACGAGCAAACCCTTCCTGCCTCCCTCCTCCCACACTGGGAGACGTAAGGCAGCTCGCTCCAGCTGACGCTTTAAAAAAAGCCTTGGCTGGGGGCGTTGTGAAAAATTCCTGGTGCTGCAGGAGCCGGCGTTCGTGCGTTTCCCGGCGTGTGGGCTGCCACAGCTCCATCCCAGAGCATCTTGCCGGAGGGGAGCGGGGTGCTGGCGGGGGAGCGGGAGCCTGCTCCAGGCGTGCTCTCCGGGATGTGACAGAGCAGAGCAGCCTGTCCCCAGCGTCCCCGTAAAGTGGGGGTAAAGGGGAGCTTTAGCAGCAGCCTGAGCTCCAATCAGCCGTGGCAGCGTGAGCCGGCTCAGAGGGACAGTTCGCCCGTGTCCCCAAGGAGGGGGGCTGTATCTCCAAACTCCCCGGTGAAAACAGGGAAGGTGACAGGGAAAAGCGGATGAATCTCAGAACGATCCCCAATAATTCAGCGTTGCGCAGAGAGCTGCCTCCGGCCGGCCCCGTGCAGGCTGCTCACAGCTGCGGTGGGCGAGGGCGAGCCAGAGGGGCCCGTGGCTCCCATCCGGGGGCTGCCTTGTTCCGCCGGGATGGGCTGAATAGATGAGAGCCGTGGCCGGGGAGGAGGAGGGGCGGCGCAGCCTGGCCTCCCCCGGGCTGCAGCTGGCTGGGCTGGGATGGCATGAATGAGCCCTGTCTTCCCGAAAGCTTCGGACAAAGAGCCTGGTGCAGAAGCGGCACAGGTTGGTGGCCGTGGTCCCATGGTGATGCCGGGGTGGCCCCAAAAGTGCCACCGGCTTGAGGGGTCCAGCAGCAGCGAGGGGAGGCTGCGGCGCGTGCCCCGCTTTGGCTGGCGCTGCCTGTGCTGTTCCTAAGCAACATCTAATAATAATAATAAAAAGGAAGGCTCCTAGAGACACAACTGTGCTACATTCAAGCAGGGGTAATTGCAAGGCAAAGCACGAGCTCTGACTCTCCGAAACCTTTTCACTCTCAGAGAAAAGGATGCGTCGTCCTGCCAGGAGCAACTGGATGAATTTCGGAAGCTGGTCGGGGCCACGAGGAAGTGGCTGAAGGAGACCGAAGGCAAAATGCCGCCCGCCGAGACCTCCCTGGGCACCCAGGAGCTGCACAAGTGCAGGCAGCAGATCCAGGTGGGCAGCCGGAGCCAGAACCAGCCTGGGAAAGTTGGCAGTTGGTGTTGAAATGCTGGGATGTGGAATAAATCCCAGGAAGCACAGTCCTGGGAGGTGTTTTATGGTCTTGGGGAATCCTGGGCTTCCCCTGTGCTTGCTGCCGGGCTGCAGCGCCCAGTGGTCCCTGCCCTGTGGAGAAGTGAGCAGCGTGAGGGTCCTCCTGGGCGCTTCCTGGTTTCCCTTCCTCCCTCTCCACCAGTTCTGGGTGGGATTTGGGAGTGGGAGAGCCAAGCACACTTGTTTTCAGTGGGTGCTTCCCCTTGCTAGACATGGAAGGCAGCCTCCCGTCATCCGAGCCCCCACTCCTCGCGGGCACCAGCGCCGTGACGTTTTATATCAGGATATGCCAAGGGTTTGACTCAGAGGCAGAGCAGCGTCTGCTGAGTCGCCCACGGCCCTCGCGCCCCATGGCACGCCGCCGGGCTCCGGCACGCCGCCGGGCTCTGCCGAAACCGCAGGGACTGGACTCACGCGAGGCTGGGCTGTGCAGAGAGGAGGAGGGAGGTCCCCGAAACAGTGGGAGGGAGAAGAAGGTTTCCTGCGACAGGCCCGCTAGTTAGGGTAGAACTTTTCACTCTTCAGTTTCCCCCCTGACAGAAATAAACGTAAAGACACCCACCTGCCCGGTGTGCCCGCGGTGTGCCGCTGCGCCCTTTGCCGGTTCCCTGGGCGCCGTGTCCCGGTGCCACCGAGTCACTGCAGAGGTGACGGGCGAGGAGGGAGGGCTGCGGCGGGGCAAGTGCAGCCTCCGATCCCGGCCTTCGCTTTTGACCAGGATCTCCTGGAGGAGTGGAAGGGGAAGGGGGCCCAGGTGGAGGAGATCGGCCGCAGAGGGACCCTCCTGGAGAACTTGATCGTGGAGATTACGGCCCCCGACACCCCATCCAAAGCAGGTGGGTCACAGCCCGGCTCTCCCGAGGAGGTCTCCTTCCTCAGCACTGTGTTTGCTCTCGCTGCTGCATCTTCTCTGAGCCCACCTCAAGCCAGAAATGGGGTTATTTCCCCCTTTTAACAAACTTCAGAGGGCCCGTGGTGGTCCACATATTGTGGGGCTCAGCCCCATGGTCGAGTCGCTGCCTCTTGTTGCATTAATGCATCAGCCCAGCGCTCGGAGCCCACCAGCTTGGCTTAATTTGCTGTAGCCTAACGAGCACTGAATTACCCTGTGTTTATCATGGGCCCAGCATGGGGACGCGTGTCCCTGCTCACATGGAACGTGGGAGCTTCCGGCTGCCGCAGCGCAGGGATCTGGGCTCTCAGCCCCGCATGGAGCTCCTGGAAGCGACTCCTGCTTTTTCTTGGTGACGTGCTCTTGGGCCGGAGTGTTTTACTCAAACTCCAGTCTTTGAGTTTCATATCTGGATGAAATTTAAGACTGTGATATTCAGACATGATTTACTGGTCTCCTTTTTGGCTTCAAGTCCGTGAGGCAATGAGATTATGTCTGGTTTGTTTGGAAACCGACTAAAAGATGTCTTCCAGCTTGTGAGAACAAGTCCCTGGACCCTCATCACTGATGGGCATTTACGGGAATTCACAGTCCAGTTATGTTCGTTGGGATTAACTTCATGAGCAGGGAAACATTTGTTGGGAAACCTCCAAGAGAAGTGGGGAGAGGCTTATTGGGGTGACCCACATGGTCACCCTCATGGGGTGACTGAAGCTGCAACCCCTTACATCCACGAAAGCTTTAAAATGCCTGGCTAGAAAGAGAGAGACTTACCCAATAATGTTTCTGCTGAATCCCCCTTTGGCTGTGACAGTAGCTGTGATATCTGGTGTCCAAGGAAGGGACACTGGTGCATCCTGCATGGAGCCGCTTGGCAAAGAGAGCGTGTCCGTGCACCCAGGCAGGTTTAAATAGCTTCTTCCCTAAGAAAAGGGAGAATATGGGGGAGTTAATCTCTTCAGGGGAGTTAATCTCTTCAGGGAGGGCGCTCAGCAGTCTCACTTGTTATTGTCATTCGTGAAACCACACTCAGGGTAGCAGCTTTCCAGGCGTGGAGGGATGGCCGGTTGTCCCCGGTATTCCGGTCCGCACAGGAGCCCCCTCCGTCCTGGGTGACGCTGGGCGAGGTGGCAGCTCCCCGGCTGCTTCAGCTCTTCTGCTTCTGGTCCAGCGAGGCAGGAGCAGCTCCAGGAGAGCGCGAGGGGTGCGGGCATGTTGGGAGGAGGAGGAGGAAGAGGAGGAGGAGGAAGAAACGGGCTCCAAACCACACTGGAGCCGGTGGGTTCATCAGCGCCAGGCGGGAGGCTCCGTGGAGGCGCCGTGTCTGTGCTTGGTGGCCGGTGTGATCCGTGTCGTGGAGGGGCCCGTTCATCGCTTGCTGTCTGCATTCCTAACGCGTCTTGTCTTGTCCCTCTGTCTGTCCCCGTCCCCTCTGCTCAGGTGCCGCGCTGCCCGCTCCGGGAGGGTCGGTAGGCAGCGTGAATGGATACCACACGTGCAAAGGTGAGCTCGCTGTCACCGCTGTGCCGGCACGCGCGTGCCGAGGCCGCCTCGTCGTCTCCCTGTCCGTTTCTGTCTGTGCATTTCCATCCGTGAGAGTATAAACCACAATCCACTTCCCCGCGCAAGTGAAATGAGCCTGCAAATAGGCTTGGAATTCTCTGCCGTGCTGCACGGTAGCCGGAGCCACGGGATGGGCAGGTGGTAATGGAGGATGTAGGTCAGGCTGAAGGACAGAGAGGGGCAGCTTTGGGGAGTGACAGCACCCTGACACCCCATCAGGTGGTGTTAAAAGCTGATAAATGGGAGATCATTTTAAGGCCTGCAATTAAATTTATTGGTTCTAAGGGATTGTAACGCCATCCAACCCTTCAGTTTGAAGAGCAATTTTAATTATTGCCCGCTCTCTGCTGTTAGCTCACCGGTTCAACGAGATAATAGGTGCATAAAAATGGCTTTATATTTTGGTGTCAAATTATTTGACACTGTATTAGCAGTGACATTGCGGAAGGGGGGCTCAGCTTGCATCGGTCTTGCAAACACGAAGGCATTCGCTTCGTTTGCAATCTGTCAGCATACGACGGGGCGAGTGGAAGGGCCCCTCCGGCATGAGAGGTGACGAGAACGTGACATTGCGTGGCCTCTTGCTCCCCCTGCTTGGCCGGCTGTGGCTGCCCAGGGCTAGATTAGCACCTGATAGTCCAACTCGAGACGGGGCAATGCGGGCAGCGCTCCTCATCTCCGCCTGCTTTTTGGAAACAGATCTGACCGAGATCCAGTGCGATGTGTCGGACGTGAGCCAGCAGTACCAGGGCCTTGGCGCGGCGCTGCGGGAACGCCAGCAGCAGCTCTCGGCGATGCTGGAGAAGATGCAAGAAGTGCAGGAGGAGGCCAGCTCCATGCTGAAGTGGCTGGAGTCGAAGGAACGAACGCTGTCCGAGCTGGACGCCTCCTCCTCACCCACCAAGACGGAGACGATGAGAGCCCAGGCTGAGCACAACAAGGTAACTTCTCTTCCAGAGCAAAAAAACGGGGATGTGAGCATCTCCTGCCAAAGGATCTCAGAGATGCACTTTATTGCGGCAGGACTGGAAGGTTTAGCGACGAGGATCTGCCCTGGGTTAAAGACTGGCTTTTTCCAGAAGGGATCACAGAAGGGTCCGTGGAGCCAGGAGCCCCCGTGCTGAGCTCGACCTCTTTGCTTTTAGACATGTTGCTTTCAGGCACTTGGCTCAGGAGAAAGGAGCTTATCTATAACCGCTGTTGCCGGGTCACTCCAGCTTCTCCTGGAAAGCAATTCCCAGCCTTTCCCTGCTCTTGGAGCCAAGTTAGCTCATGATACGGCTAATAAGATGAAGTGGTTTCATGAAAGAGCAAAGAACAGAAATTGTCCAGCTCCGGCTTGTAGCTGCTGCTTCGTTCCTGCTCGGTGATTTCATTCTTTTGCCCTGTGTCTGAAAAAATCCAAATGATTCTTTTCCAGGCATTTCTGGCTGAATTGGAACAGAATTCAGGGAAGATCCAGAAGGTAAAGGAAGCACTTTCTGGCTTGCTGGAGAAATATCCAGATTCTCCAGAAGCAGCAAACTGGAAGAAGATGCAGGAGGACCTGAGTAAGTGCCTGAAGCACTTAGGGAGGCTTCTGTCTTCAGACATCACGTTAGAAGCGGTTCAGGATTGCAGGGCGATTCCAAAGTCACAGCAGAGCAGAGTCACTTCTAATTAAGATTCAGTAAATAGCGCGCTTACCTCCAAGCTGTCTGGTGTACAAGGTGTTCCTGAGATGAGCCCTGTCGTGATTAATGAAATCTCTATGATGGATGTATATTTTAAAGACTTGCCTCCTTAAATTACTTCCTAAAAAAAAAAAAGGGGGGGGGGGGGAAGCATTAGCAACATGGGTTGCTTATTTTGATTAAAAGCTTCACTGCTTGAGATAAAATTCTAGTCATTAGTAAGGCTATCCTAGGTAATTAAATGTTGACTAAACAAGACTCTGTGTTTAAAAAGAAGCCCAGAGATTCTCTTCTTTGAAATAGCAGGAACGCATTTACGGAGTTCTCCGTCCAGGAGATCTGAATGTGCTGTGTGAGGACTGATACACATGAGAGTATCCTCATTTATCGAGCCAGGCCTGTGAGATGGCTCACCCAAGGTCAGACCAGCTCATGGCAGTAGTGACTAGAGCGCAGAAATCCTGCTTGCAAGGCTTTTTTTTCTATGAGCTTCAAGACCACGTAGCCATTAGAAATGGGTAACGGCTTATTAGATGGAGAGTCAATAGAGCCACGCTAGTTTTATTGACAAGCTGAGGAGGTTTCCCACCGGAGAAACCATGGGGAGGGCGAAAAAACCTTCTCGATGGAGGGATGGGTTGGCCGGGAACGCCACCACCGCCAACACAGCCGGTGCTTCAGATTGCAGGTGGGAAAGAGCCAGCCAGGCGACGGCCGAGCGGCAGCAGAAGCTGGAGGAGTCGGCGAACCAGCTGGCCAGCTTCCAGGCTGCCGAAGCCCAGCTGCGCCCTTGGCTCATGGAGAAGGAGCTGATGATGAGCGTGCTGGGACCCCTCTCCATCGACCCGAACATGCTGAACGCGCAGAAGCAGCAGGTCCAGGTGAGCCGGGAGCTGTGTCCACGTCTCCACGGTGGCTCCGGGACAAGGAGGGAGGAGGAGGGCGTTTCGTCGGGTGTGCAAGGTGGAAGGTTGTACTCGGCGTTACCGGTCTTGCGAGCCATGCGGCGAGCGTGGGGAGACCTCGTGGCTCCTCTCCCAAGTCCTCCCAACCCCGCTGAGCACAAACTGCGGTGAATAACTTGGAAGGGGCGCAGCGCTCGAGCTCCCTTCCCCGCACTGGTTTGACTCATCAGTGAATCATTTGGCCCCTCTTGGAGAGTGAAATTGCTTTAAACAAGGCCGGTGCTGACGCTCCGCAGGACTTGCTAATGCTGCCCCTCCGCCTGGCAGCCTGCCCTTTCCGTACCTCCTGCTTCCAAATCCTAACATGTCCGTAACTGGCCGCATCATAAAATAAAATGCCCCAGTTCACATAATTAGATTTCCCTCTCATCTAACTGGTTTATGTTACGTTACACAGCAGTAGGACAAATAAGAGAGAGAGCAAAGTACTGGAATGGCAGACCCCTCCCAGCTTTTGAAGTCGCAAGGTCACAGTAAATCATGGTCTGTGGAGCCCAGTCGCCATCCCACCCCAGGGCTTGTTCCTACTGATTCCATAGGCTGGATCAAGCCCCTGGAGGTCTGGTTTGTTTTGACTGTGTGTACTCGGAGCTGTCAGTTTTATGCAAACATTTTTATGTTATTTCTGTTCCAGTTTATGCTGAAGGAATTTGAAGCGCGCAGACAACAGCATGAGCAGCTCAACCAGGCGGCTCAGAGCATCTTGACTGGCCCTGGAGATGTTTCTCCATCCACTAACCAGGTGCGGGAAGAACTCCAAGGGGTTAACCAGAAATGGTCTGACCTAACAGAACGCCTCAACTCCCGCTCCAGCCAAATTGACCAAGCCATAGTGAAGAGCACCCAGTACCAGGAGCTCCTCCAGGGCCTCTCCGAGAAGGTGAAGGCCGTTGGGCAGCGCCTGAGCGGCCAGTCTGCCGTCAGCACACAGCCCGATGCCGTGAAACAGCAGCTGGAGGAAACCAGTGAGATCCGCTCCGACCTGGAGCAGCTGGAAGAGGAGATCGCAGAGGCTCAGACCCTCTGTGATGACCTCTCCGTCCTGATTGGGGAGCAGTATCTCAAAGATGAGTTAAGGAAGCGTCTGGAGACGGTGGCGCTTCCTCTCAAAGGGCTGGAAGACCTGGCAGGTGAGACAGCACAGGTCGAGTAGCTTAAGAGATGTTGGTCTGTTGAACTCCATCCCTGCATCTTGCCAAGGGCTCTCCCATCACTGGGTTTCTAGGAATAACAGGGGAAGCACAGTTTACCATTTTTTAGGGTGTTTCATGGGTGGTTTATGTGGTACTGAGCACAGAAGAGGTCACACTCTGGACGTATCTGAGCCTGGAGAGCGAGCAGAGATGTTCAGTCCCACTGATGTGGCTCTTCAACAAGCCTGCCTGGCTTGTAGCCATGTGGCATCTGCTGTGCTTGGGGAAAAAAGGGGTTCCTACATTCAGAATGAGGCATGGAGAAGACCCAGTGGCCGCCCTCTAATCTTGGGAGGCCTCTTCTGGTTTCTAAGAGGTTGCATTTGGAAACTGGTCAGGAGAACTGAGGCTACTGCGTTATCGTTGCCTGTTACTACTTAAGAAATTTGTGAATCGGTGAGCAAAAAGGCTAGTGATGCAATGGAAAACTCCTTCCTGTTAATCAAAACACAGTTGGTGCATCTGAGCTGATTTTAAATAATTGCACTTTGCTTATTTGATTTCAGCTTAATTGTGGCGTTCTAATCTTATTTCCTTTTCAGCCGACCGGATGAACCGACTGCAGACTGCGCTTGCAAGTTCCCAGCAGTTCCAGCATATGTTTGATGAACTCAGGACCTGGCTGGATGACAAACTGTGCCAGCAAGCTCAGAGCCAACCCATTTCTGCTAAACTGGAGAGGCTACAGAGCCAAATTCAGGAACAAGAAGAGTTCCAGAAGAGCCTCAACCAACACAGTGGCTCCTACGAGATGATTGTAGCTGAGGGAGAATCTTTGCTGCTTTCTGTCCAGCCTGGGGAGGAGAGGACCACTCTGCAAAACCAGTTGGTCAGCCTCAAAACGCACTGGGAAGAGCTCAGCAAACAGGCCGCTGATAGACACTCTAAGCTCAAGGACTGTTTGCAGAAGGCTCAGAAATATCAACGGCACACGGAAGACCTCCTCCCTTGGGTGGAGGACTGCAAGGCAAAGATGGCAGAGCTGGAAGTTACCCTGGATCCGGTGCAGCTGGAGGCGACTCTCCTGAGATCGAAGGCTATGCTGAGTGACGTGGAGAAGCGCCGCTCCTTGCTGGAGATGCTGAACAGCGCTGCCGACATCCTGATTGATGCTTCTCAAACCGATGAGGACGACATTCGGGATGAGAAGGCTGGGATCAATCAGAAGATGGATGCCATCACAGAAGAGCTGCAAGCCAAAACAGGCTCCATTGAAGAAATGTCACAGAGGCTCAAGGAGTTTCAAGAGAGCTTCAAGAACATTGAGAAGAAGCTGGAAGGGGCGAAGCACCAGCTGGAGATCTATGACGCACTAGGGCCACAAGCCTGCAGCAACAAGAATTTGGAGAAGCTCAGGGCACAGCAGGAGGTGCTGCAGGCCCTGGAGCCACAAGTGGATTACCTGAAAAACTTCACTCAAGGTCTAGTAGAAGATGCCCCAGATGGGTCCGACTGTTCCCAGCTCTTAAGCCAAGCTGAGGTGGCTCAGCAGGACTTCAAAGCTGTGAAGCAGAAAGTAAACGACTGCTGTACGCTCATGGAAAACAAGCTTGAAGGCATCGGCCAATTCAATAATCGGGTGAGGGAGATGTTCTCTCAACTGGCAGATCTCGATGATGAGCTAGACAGCATGGGCCCCATCGGGAGAGACTCTGACAGCCTTCAGTCCCAGGCAGAAGATGTTCGCACGTTCCTGGGCAAGCTCCACAGGCTGAAGTCTGACATTGAAGCTTCTGAAAGCGAGTGTAAGAAGATGCTGGAGGACGAAGGGAGCCCTGATTTATTGGGACTGAAACGTGAGTTGGAGACACTGAATAAACAGTGCAACAAACTGACGGAGAGAGGCAAGAACCGTCAGGAGCAGGTAGAAACGACACTGTCTCGTGTCGAGGACTTTTACAGCAGGCTGAAGGAGCTGACCCACATGACAACCGCGGCGGAGGAGAACGAGGCGTTGCAGTGGGTGGTGGGAACTGAGGTGGAAACCATCAACCAGCAGTTGGCAGACTTCAAGGTAAGTCGTTATGCCGTCACGTTTCTTAAGTGGTGTTTGGTGTTTGAAGGTCTGTCTAGTGTTGTGGTCTTTTGCGTAGGACCTCTGGTCTTCACGGTATCGCCACTTCGGTGTTTGTTGCTATAACGTCAGCAGTTGTCGGGTAGTAAAATATCCTTGCTCTGGAGAATGTAAGTTCAACTGCTGGACTTGATAGTCTGCGGTGCAAAGATGCAGAAAGATTTTGTGATTGGGAGGAAAAAAACGTTTCCCTCCTCTCCTGGTGATGTGTAATGTTGGAATGTCAGTACCTCGTGGGCTTGTAGAGGTGGTTGGCATTTAGGTTTTGGGGGAGGGAGGGATGTTTTTGAGTCCATCTGAACTGTCAGTTGGCTTCATCTGGGAGACTGGTCCAGATCAGATCATCCTGTAGGTCTTTCTACCGGGTCTACCATTCCTGCTGGTTGTTCCTTTCATCTGGGACATATATAAGTCCATTTTTGGGGTCCTCGAGTACAAATAAAGCCACAGATAAACTGTGGGACGAGGGGGACACGCAGGGAATAAAACCAAGGCAAAGTTTTGCAGTGGGCTCTTCATGTTTGCCGCAGAGAGCTGCTAGAGACCATCAGGCTGCATGAAGTGCTGAGAGAGGGAAGAGTTGGAGTGTGTTTGGTACTTTTTTATACAGTATTATGGTGTTGGGTCATGCTGTTACACTACATTAATTATATTAATACTGCTTAGAAATTCTCTTGCTGTGAAACTTCTATTACTGATGTGCTCAGTAGCTGATGATTGGGCTGATTTACATCTGGCTGCTCGTTTCCTGGTGTTAATGGGGGCTGGGAGGGGGAGGTGTTTTTACAGCCATTTACTTTTCATCTCATGGCTAATTGATCCCGTTCCACCGCTTAATAGCTCTGTGAAACCTTCACCAGGACAAGGTAGTTCTGTTTTGGGGGTTGCCTATCCAAAAAAAAAAAAGAGTTTGGAAGTGTTGCGGGGTAAACTCAAACTCAGCCGATCGTGTTGCTGTTGACTCTTGCGTTGGGCAGCCTTTTGCATTGAGCTTGTATCGATGGGAGGGATTTAACTTCTTCATTAAACACCACACAGTCACTTGGAACAAATATATCCAAAAAGGAGTTTCTGGTCCTTAAAACCATGGAAACTTTCCTGCAGAGCAAGGGATTATTCCTGGCTGAGCAGCTCTCATTAGCAACGATGATGAAACCCAGTGTTGGCGGAGATTGCTTGGTTGGCCGGGCTGGCGAGTGGGGCTGGCAGGCACGGCTTAACCCATCGGAGCCCTTGCACGGGGTCTATATCTCCGTGACCTTGAGGATGACTCTTTAAGACAACGGTGGCCTGGGCTGCACGAGTCAAGGGTGCTTTGGGGGGTGACGTGTCCTTACCAGGAGTCATTCGTTGGCCGTCGAGGCCACATGGCGCAGTTGGGGTCTTTGTTGAGGGAAAGCTTAGCAGGGCAAATGAAAGTTGGGGCAGTGACGGCAGGGTTTGCCGTGCGGTGGCTGAGGATAAAATGGGGGAGAAGCAAGAAGGGCGGATGGAGCAATTGTGGTTGCGCAGCGGCATTCCTCCTGCGCACGGTTCATCCAGAGAGCAAGCATTTTTGCACGAATCATGAATGTTGCAGCAGAGCAGATCTTTGCAAAGCCTCGTCTTACGGTTGTCTCTAAGGGGAACCGCGATCCCGGACACCGATCCGCACGTGGAAGGGCATCACGGCGTAGAAGCTGGGACTGCCTGTACCCCGTAGGCGCAGGAGGGTGGAGAAGGCTGCCTCGGGCTCTGGGGAAGGTGGGGAGCACGGGGCTTTTTTTTGGGTTGCACCAAGCTTTTTCTTTCTCAGCCCCTGAGACAATATCCCCGCTGTCTCCCTTCTTGGATTGCAAACAAGATGCCGGCGGAGTGTGGCCGAGGGGGACCGGAGGCAGCTCCTCATCCGGGCAACGCTTCCCAGTGTGGCATGGGGACAATGCAACTGAGCTCTGGGGTGGAGGACAGGATGGCCGGGGCTCTCGAGGAGCAGTCACGGTCCGTCTGTCCACAAGGCTTGAATGCGGGCAGATATTATGTCTTAAGGCATTAATTTTAATGAACATCTGTGTAAATGAGATGCAAATTAGGTGTGGCCCCAGGGCTCCCGGCACGTTGCCAGTGCAGCTCTGACAAAGGTGGGCACTTCTGGACTCATTGTGTCCAGATTTTAATAAAGAAGATATACTGGGGGCTCTGACGGAGGCCCTGAACAGATGAGTTATGAAGCAGCTTATACTTGAAGCTTCCCATACATTTTTTTCTTTTCCCGCCTGCAAACACCCCCCAAACTTGCCCCAAAAGGCCACAACCTACAACAAACCCTGAAGTTTTGGAGATCTGCCACCCGTGCGTTTCCTCTCTCCCCTTCCCCAGCCCCTTTCCCAGGTCACAGAGGGACTAATCCTGGCTACGGGAGGGATGAGCCCTCTCCCGCTCTACGCGCTGCTCCTGGCTGGGTTTCTGGGAGGCGGGAGGCTGGGAAGCAGCTGTCGGATCTTGCTCGGGGCGGGGGAAGCTTTGTTTGCAGGAGGTGTTTTGGTTCAGCGAGCGGGTGCGAGGGTGGGGATGGCTACGCCGAGGGGCTGAGCCCGCGCCGGCTCCCGCCACCCTCGGGACAGACCTGACCTTTGGGAAGTGGGGGGAAAACTAGGTAGGGGCCGGTTTGGAGCACCGTGGTGGTGGAGGATTGGAAGAAACCCGTCTGGAAGAGACTTGAAGGGGTTCTCTAGTTTAGCCCCTAGTTTTATGGTGAGATCAAGTGCAGCTGAAAGGCATTTCTGTGGTTTGGAGTCTGTGCTTATATGGACATCCTGATGGATCGCTTCAGATACAGCCACGCTACACAAGAATAACGTGTTTTTAGCTTATGTTAAGCTGTCGGAGCAAAGGAACCTCATCTTTAACTCCTGGTCTTCAGCATGAGTTTAATCCAAATGACTCTACATGGATGCCTCTCTTGAGGACCCCCTTTTTTGTGTAAAAAGGTACTTGAATTCAGAAGAATCTTCCTGTGCGGCGTCTCCACGAGCATCACACGGCCGAGTCAGGCTCTTTGGCGTGAGGGATGGGTGACAGCCGCCCGCGAGAGCTCCTCGGGAGGTGCTTTCAGGCTGGGGCATTTCTTCCCCCTCCGCTCTCTCCGCTGTCAGGTCAGGTTTCTCAAAGCTTCTGCTCATATTAAATTTTAATGACTGGAATCAAATGAGCAACAGTTTGAAACGTTACTAAACATAATGGCGGCGTTGATTCAGTTTAGCGAACAGCAGAATTCCCCAGGGAAGCGGTTCGGCGTGAGAGACGAAGGGCTGTGCGAAGGCTTGGGGGTTTTCTCCGTCGTGTGCTCCCCAGCATCCAACCCTTGAGCTGGAAGACCCCGAGCTACAACCCTTCCTCCCAAAGACGGGGAAACTAAGGCTTGTGCTTTGGCTGAAGCTTGTGTGGTTCGGTGCGAGGGGCTGATGTTGCTGTAGACACCCAAAAAGCAGCGGTGAGGTTTGCTGGTTTGGAGCCGTGGTGCCAGAGAGCCCCAGGCATGGGCTCCTCCTGTCTGGCCAAGGAGCGTCCATCAGCCGGGGCCGTGGAGAGCTGATGGAATCAAATTCTTCGGTGGTTTTGGGCAAGGCATCTGCGCTGGGGTAGCGTGGCCTCCTGGCTTAAGCGAGCTCCAGCCTGAGTTTTTGTTTACTTTCTCTTTTCTACAGTGGAGTTTGAACTTGGGTTTCAAAGCCTGGCTTGTATTTAGGGTTGGCAATTCTGAGCTGAGACCCTCTTTGATTCCCCGTGTTGTTTTTGGACAAACTCTTAGCGTTGCCGTATTTCTCCCGCAAAGCGGAGCGGATCGCTCTGGGTCAAAGGCGCTAGCAGAGGTTTTTGGGCTTGCTGCAATACAGGGCGATGCTCGGGAGTGGAAGGATGCCGTCGCCGCCCCAGTTGTACCATGCCAGAGTGGTTTTGCTTTGCTGGGGACGCTTTCCCACCCGTGACAAAGACGGGAGCAGGAACGGGGCAGCCTGCCTTCCTTGGACTGGCCAGAAGGGATTTCTGCAGGAGTCTGGAGAACTTAACCCAAAAGGAAACCCAAGAAAAAGCATCAAACTTGACACGACCAAGCGGTCGCCCTCGTGTTCGACTCGGTGCAGGTGCCGTTTGGCTGAAGGAGAAGACGCGTGGTGGTGCCTCCGCGCGGGGCTGGACCTCCGACGACGTGCCGGCCCCCTCCCGATGCCGCGCCGGCGGCCCCCCGCCTTCACGGCAGCTGCGCTTCGCCCCACGTCTGCGGGCGGCGTTGGGGCACGGCGGAGGAATGCCGGCGAGCCGGGACCTGCCGCAGCTGGCACACGCCGCGCCGCTTATCCAGGATCTCACCTCCCAGTATTAATTAAACCCCACCCTTAGCCCCAGCTGGGTAGGAGGGGGGAGCAGGAGAGGGGCTGCCGGCAGGGGAGCAAGGGACCGCCGCATCCCACCCTCCCAGGCAACGGCTTTACCAGGGCAGGTTTTGGGGAGCGGAGGGAGGAGATGGGATTTCGGGCTGCTGCCTCTCCTCCTGCTGCGGATTTTGGGGGAGGTTATTTGAAACCGGGAGTTGCTCAACGCAGCGAGTGCGGGCACCGTTCCCTCACGCCAATAAAGGGTTTATGCTGGAGGATGGAGAGGAGGAGGAGGGAGAATCCCTAGACAGCAATAACTGAAGCCGCACTCCCGATTTATTTTAGAGCAGGTCAGGTCGTCCGGGGCCCGCGGAGCCCTCCTGCCTCCAGCACCCTCTTTGTCTGCTTAAATACAAAAATCAGGAAAGGAACCCCAGGAGGGGTGCTGCAGTGAGCGAGTAGAGCCCTGGACAGCATTAGTCATCTCACCCGTTCAGATGCCGCTCTGTCTAATCCCGCTCCGGGGTCCTCCCCGCTTCACCCGAAGTAAAAGCAGCAATTAGCTGATGTTCATCGTGAGCCCGCGCGTGCTCCCGTGCCCTCCCTGCCGCTGCCCCCCTTGGCGGTGGTTTCCTTGGGCGCTCTTGATGACTCTCTTAATTCCCCCAACCTTTCGGGGGGGGAGCTGACTCAACGGCGCTATGAGAAATGCCGCCGGCGCTAATAACCGTTTGCCCCCTGTCCCTGGGCTTCTCCCAGGTGCCGCTGCCCACGGCTGACGCTTTCCCGGTGAGGGCGCTGCCGGTGGCACGTGGGCTTGGGGGAACACGGGAGCTCACGGGCATCGCATCCCCCACGCGAGCCGTTGGTGTTGCAAGGGTGGCAGGGGAGAGGCAGGACGGGGACTTGGCTCCCCAGCGCCGTGCCGGGTTTCATGGCAGTTATTTTGCCAGAGGACTGAAACAGGTGGTTTTTTCCCAGTTTATCCCATTGGCGCTCCTCGGTGCAGTGGAGACAAGCACGGTCCCCAATGGCACAAGTGGCATTTTGTGCTCATGCTTTCTAAGACACATGTCTGATGATCTTAAGGGTCTTTTCCCACCTAAATGGATCTGTGATTCTGTCTCTTGCACCGGCGGCTCTGCTCCTGCCGCTGCAGACGCTCTCGAGGATGGGCAGGGAAAAACTGGCATCCCATCTCGGGATGGCAGAGCTGAACCGGAGAGCAGGAACAAATCCGTGTGCTGACAAGGCGAGGTATTTACACCAAAGCATTCACACTCAAAGCCTTAATTTCTCCAGACAGCGGGCTAGCCACTGCGAGCAGGCACGTGTCCTCCCAGGCCATGCCCGCACACCCATCCCGTGCCTCCGGGGAGGCTTTTTTGGGGACTCCGCACCCGCTCATGTAGCTGAAGACCCCGGAGCTGGGGGGGCATCGTCGGTGGGGGCTTCAGGGGTGGGTGGGAGAGGGGAGGTGGGTTTCTAGGATGGGATGGGGCAGGGAAGGGAAGGGACACTCTGCCACTTGCTGTGCCCCAGCCTGGCCGAGGGGTATTTTTAACCCTTCTGTGCCCCCAGAGGAATGCGCGCGGCTCCCGACAGTCGTCCAGTTGGGAGCAGCTGGGTGGGACTGGGCTGGGAGCAGGGACAGGCTGCACCACGGTGTCTTCTTGTTGAACGCTTTCCAGACCTACTTAAAGTATCTCTGGCTAGTATTTTCAGCATCAGCAACACACGCAAAAATGCCTCCTCTCTGACAGCTGTTAAGCTGCCTTAAAGGCACCATCTCCCCTGGCTGGAGAAGAGGATGATAAATGGGGGGTGATAAGCACGGGCAGTGCCGGGTGACGGGGCTGTCACCAAAGCTGGCTGGGGCAAGTGACCCAAGCGGAGCTGCAAAGCCGCGGTGGTGCTTGCGGCGCTTCTAACCTGGTAATCCGGGGGTGTTGTAAATAAACGTGTTTGCACAAGAGGCACTTGAGCACGAGTGGCCCCTGCAGCTTCCTCGTTCCTTGGAAATAAATAAAGAAGGGACGAGCAAACACGGCCCCGGAGCTCGGCTTACCCGGAGGGAGCCTTGCCGGTGCGGTTGTTCATCAGCCAGCCACGGATGGGCTTTGACCTTGACTTGTCAGCGGGCAGGCGGAGAGGGACAGGCACTTCCCTCATCCCCAGCGAGCCGAGAACAAGAGTGAATTAAGCCAAGGGCTGCTGAGACCGACCAAATCACAGTGAGGTTTCTTTTTTTTTTTTTCTTCCTTTTTTTTCTTTTTTTCCTGTTTTCTTGACCGTAAAACAATTAGCCTGTGATCAAACAGTCCCTTTCAGGAGCCGGCTTGGGTCTCCGCTCCGAAGCCACCCGCTTGCAGATGCTTTGGTGACCCTGCCAGGTCTCCGCCGGGGGAGATGGCCGTCGGAATGTCCTCTCTCAGGAGCGCTCGTTAGCTGGTGGTGGTGACACTTCGCAGTGTTTCCAGGAGATACTAAAAATACCAGCTTTGCATAAGACCGGGAGAGCTGAGGATCCGAGGGAGGAGGAGGTGGGAAGCTTTTTGTCTGGAAGGGCTGAGCAGAGGAGGGAGAGGAGCCTGGTCCCGGCGGGACACGGCCATGGAGGGGGGAAACGCGTGGTGGAGCGAAGACGGGACTTTCCCATCACCCACGACATCCAAGCGAGTCACCGTTCGCTGGTGGGGAAGGGACCGACTGTGGCCACTGGGGCTGGGGCAGACGGGGGCTTCTCTGGGGAAGGGCTTGGGCTTGGATTAGTCACCGCAGCGTTTCAAGAACAATTGCCAATTCTTCTGCCGAAGGAGTGGTTTAAAATGTCTCCCATCCAGAGGATTCTCTGGATGATAACACACTTACCTCACTTCCTAAAGAGCCTCCAGAGCAGTTTATTCATCACCCCATCCCTCGGCTCTCCCTCCTGTCCCCGGTTACTCTGACACCGGGCGAGGAGCAGCTTCTGCAGTTTCCCGTTTCCCCGGGGTGGCAGCACCCTGCCCGTGGGTGCCGGGACACAGGCAGCATGGAGCGGGATGGCCGGAGAGCCCAGGGTGCTTCGTCCACCCTCGTGCAGCACCAGAGCAAAGCCTGGCAGCCAGGGAAGGGAATTTGCAGGAAAACTGGGCAGCTGAGGACAAAAATAGGCATTTCAGCATCTCCCGTGCCCAGCTAAGCCCCCGGCCGCAAGGACCCACCTCCCCGGCATGTGGCTGTGCCCTTTGCTCGCTGTCGCAGCCTGGGTCGCTCCCGGGCTGTTTCGGGGTGCCCTGTGCACGCAGACGGGGTCCCAGGCTCCGCAGCAGTCGAGCACCCAATGCCACGGTGCGGGGCTGCGCCTAAGCGCTGCCATAACACGTGGGCTCCGGGTTTTATTCAGGAGAATTATTTATACCGACATCTATATTAGCTGCCTTGCAGGGAAAGCGCTGCGGTGCAGCTCCTGCACCCTTGGAAAAATAAAATAAATTAAAAAATGCAGTGCCGCCTGCAATCTATACATCCAAGCTGCCAAATGTTTCTCTGTGAGCTTGGTTTTTTTTCTAGAACTTTTCCAGTGGAGGTGCTGACCCCTGTGAAGCCGACGGAGGTTTCCTCCCACAACCCTGCAGAGGGAGGAAAGTCCCTCTTTATTATTTAATTAATAAATGCCGAATTAACAGGCTACAGGTTGCAGATCGCTGCTTGAAAGGCGCGCTGGCTCCCTGCGTCACCACCAGCCTCTGAAGAGAGGGACCTCCTGGTGGCAGAGGGCTGACGTGAAATGGGTTTGAAGTCAGCTCTAAGGCAAAGGGGATAAGGCAGCCCCTGGCCCGGCACGGTGGGATGGGATTAGCCTGGCTGCTGTTGCCTGGAAGAGGCTGGGAGCTCGGGGCTTGCCCACGCAGCGCCGAAACAGCAATCACAAAGATTTGGCAAAAGCAGTGGGTTTAGGAGAGCGACAGCACTGAAAGGGAGATAAAGAAATCGCTCAGACCTTGCGACAAATGCAGCAAAGGCTTTCAAAAACGTGAATCCTCCAGCAAAAATCCCAGCGAAACCTAAAAAGCGGTTTCTAAGGCAGATTTTGGATGTGCATGATTTGGCTTTGTGTCTGGGGGAGGCTGAAACCCACCCCGGATCCCTCCCTCGGGCTGGAGGCACTCGGGATTTATCCCCTCTGCCTTGCTTGGACGTGGCACCACGTCCCAACCCAGCGGTCCCTCCTGCCGCCACCGGCTCGGTGACCCTCACGGAGTCACACATGGGGGACACGCTGACCCTCATGGGGTCAGACACGGGGGACAAGACCAGGAAGAGCCATAGGGACAAGGCTTATGCAAAGGCAGGAGCTCTCCGGCCTCGGCTGGGCTGGGCGAGCCGATGCCGCGCTGCCCAGGGCAGGAGGGCACCAAGTGAAGATGAAAGGAGCTTTGAGGATGAAGAAGGCCCTTGGTCGTACCCTGGGCTCATCGGCGACGTGTCCATCAGAGGCCTTGAGCTGTCTCTTGGGCGCTCCTGCTCGCCACATAACACAGGTCCCTTGTTTCCAGCTGCTGAGATGCATTAAAAGAAAGCTAAAAATACATTGGTTTCCAAATACTGCTTTCCCATGTAAACAGTGGCGGCAGCGGCGGGCAGGATGTAATGCAGTCGTAAACAGGGTGACATCACCCCGTGACGGGGAAGGCACGCGTCCCCACGCTCCGAGGCCAGTGGCCATATGAGGAAAGCTTGAAACCTACGGATCCGCGAGACAAATGGGGATGCTCCTACTTGGAGCAAGCCTGGGAAAACCTCCGGGTGGGTTTTAGCGGAGGGTCTTGATCTGCAGGACGTGGCCGTCAGGTGGCCTGGGGTGGTTGTGGGGCTGGGCTGGGTGACAGCCCTCGGTAGAGCCGTTCGGTCCTCTGTCCCCACGGCGAGCTGGCTGCGGGAGCGCGGACATCCCAGTGCCCGAGCTGCCGACCCCAACTCAGGTTTGGCCAAAACGTGCCGGTAATGGGGCAGGCGAGAGGAGGTTTGGCGACTGAACATGAAACCAGATGATGGGTCCTGGTGGTCCATTCTGACCACCAGCACCACGCCACAGGTCCGGAAAGCTGCCATGGGCTGTCCTGAGCTTGGAGCTGCGGCTCCGATGCTCTCTCGGCCCTTTATTTCAGTCCTGGCGCGTACCCCTGGCGGGGCTCCACGTGCCGGAGCCGCTTGGAGACGCCCGAAAGCATAAAAATTTAGCCAGGACCTTCACGTCCTGCCCTGTCCTTCCCTCGCACCGGCGCAAAGCTCCAGCAAAACCCTGAAGTTGCAATTCCCAGCACTCTTCAGCTTCTGTCCCCATCAGTGGGGTGGCACTTGGTGGCTTAAAGCCACGACTTGGGGAACCTGTCCCAGCTCCTGCTGGGATCTTCAGGCCAGGTACAGCAGGTTTTTAATTGGCTTTAGCGCTCGCCGAATATTTCCCTAATGGTTTTAGAGGCAGGGGGGATGTGTTGGAGGAAGACTTGGCTTGCTTCTGGCACGTGACTTGGTGAGGAAATGGGAAAAGAATTTCTGGCTGTGAAACGGCAGCTCCACGTCGAGATCGTTCCTTCTTCGCAGTGGAACAAAAAGCCTCCGCGCCCCAGCCCGGATGCCTGGGATTCCTCGCGGAGGGGCCCCGGAGCGGTAACGGTCCTGCTCCTGCTCCGCCAGCTCCCGGCCAAGGTGGTAGCGAGGGAGCCGGGGGCGGCTTTGCCGGAGCGCTGGCACGGCACGGCCATCCCGCTCTTGTTGTTTCAGCTGCGCTGGATTAATAACCTGGACCAGGAGCTGGGGTGGCCCCCGCCAAGTATAAAAATCCGGGCTTTGGGACGCTCTTGCGGTGCTGGCAGCGGGGCCGGAGGAGGCTGCAGAGCCAGCCCTGACCGTCTGTCTGTCCGTCCAGGAGCGCTCGGCGGGGACATGGAGGGGACAGCCATGGATGGGCAAAGGGGCTCCCAGGGGCTGCGGCAGGGGGTGCTGCTCGTACACCCCTCCCAGATCCCCTCTTTCCCTCCTCCCACTCTTTCCCTCGGTCAAAATATTTAATGATGGAAATAAGAAAAGGGGTTTCCAAAGATTTCCCGGTGTGCTGGAGGCCCCGCCGAGCGCTTTGGGCCATCGCTCCTCCACAGCCCTGAACCCTCCCCTTCCACAAAATTCCCCTTCCTGTCTCTCCGAAAGGAAAAAGTCCCTTGGGGAACGCGGTGCTGGAGCTGCTGCCTGTGCAGTTGGTTGCTGGGACACTCGGGGACCCCGAGGCGCTGGGGGACGAGGAAGCCGAGCTGCCACCACAACCTTGGCCAAGCCCCAATGCTTTCGGAGACAGCAGGCACCTGCAGCACGTCCCAAAAAATCAGCCTTTTCATCTTTCCCTTGGCTTCAACCTCCCGGCTGTAACGCGGCCACGGCCAGGCAGGAAGGCTTTTGGTGGAGCTGCAGCTGCAGCTGGTGGTCACCGTCTCCCGGCGGTCACCGTCTCCCGGCGCTGGCACCGTTGGGTGCACGTTTTTTAGGCGTTGAGCACCCGCCTCGCATATTTTTATCCCGATGCTCTAATTCACCCCCAAAAGTCGCAGGCAGGGCGGCTGGCGGGGCGGGATCGTTGCCTGGAGATGCGGGGAGGCAGCTTCCAGCCCTCCTGTTTTCTCTTCCCGAGAGTGCGACTTCCCTCGGCATCACTTCCCAGCCGGGATTCACGCGCCCCGGCGGCATCCCAATCCCAGCCCCACGGCGTTCGCTGTGTGTGTCCCCCCCGCCCCGTCCCTTAAACCCGAGGGTTGGAAAGAGGGTGACAGGGTGACGGGGGGAGAGCGATGCCGACCCAAGGCTGGGGCTGCGGGAATTAGTTTTTAGGGAAAGGAGCCGGCGAGGAACGCGGTGGGAAGTTGCGGGTGGGTTGTTGGCGGAGCGTTTGGGAGCGCTCCGGCTTCGGGGAAGGCAAAAAAAAATAAAAATGGTACTTTGGGGGGTTTGGGGTGGTTTTTTCCT
>VZSF01007000.1:387076-415136 GCA_013398295.1 Chionis minor | reverse complement strand
CAGAGGACTTCTTGCCCCGGTCCGGGAAGGCCCAGGACTTCTTGCCCCAGGGAAGGCTGGATCCCTGAGGCCTTCCCTTCCTCCTGAAGCTGTAGCGCTCGCAGTGTCCGACATTCACTGTCCACTGCTGGGAGTGCACAGCTTCCTACTGATATAGTTGGCTGAGTATAATCCTTGTACTGTATATTCAGGTATCGGGATCAATATGGGTTCCTTTGTGTTAGTACTGTTAATTATCTGGTTCTGTCCTATTAAATCTGTTTATCTTTCAACCCCTGGATTTTCTTATTTTCTTCCTGATTCCCCTTCCTGGGTGGGGAGGGGTCATCGGGTGAGAGAATAATTGTCTAAGCAACAATAAATTGTTATGGGTTTTCTCAAACCATAACACCATCCCATCAGCAAAGAACATTCACGGACTATTTGGCCCTACAGAAAACCTTGAGAAAACCATGCAGATTTCTGACAGAAAGCAATCTGCATTGAGACAGAAGTTCAACACCTCTGATACATTTCCACTAACTTGTTTTACTTTGATCAATCGATGTTTATTAATAAAAGCATGTTTTGTCCCAAAATTCCAAATCAGAAAGGGACTGAGCATTTGCTCTCTTTACATATAAAATGTTGCATATTTTAAAACAAAAAACTGCCTGACAATGAAGTTTTCAAATTTGTCTATGATTACAATGGAATCTAACATTCCACCTTGATAATATATGATTTTCCATAAAACACTGTAACAAAATGCTCGTGCTCACAAAGGAGCATTCAGATTCACCTCTCAGTTTTCTCCTTATGTTTTCCTTCTTGTCTTCCTAGCCCTCTGATGTTTCTCTTAATTAATTTGTGAGAAAATCAACTTTCTGCTTACTATTAGTCAGTACCCACAAATGCTCTATAAATTCCTAATTCAAAATCCTCAATGCAGATTTGTACTGTCAAAATATCTTCCAAAAGCTAAGGCATGATGGGAATAAATTGCACTAGATATCATAATTATCGTCATGAATAGAGGACACTCACAATTTTAGACATGTCCTAAGTTACTTTACATTCTTCTCAATGTGTCAGGTGGCCTATCTAACAAGTACCACGTATAGACAGTGACAGAAACGGGTGACATAATGGAGGGAGTAGAATCTTTATTTCTTTTGACTTCAAAACTCCATCATGTAATCATAGTTATTCAGCATCAAGAATTATTGTATTCTATTGTCACTAATAATTATTGCCACTGATAATTATGGTCAGGGAGCCAGCTAGAAAACAGTCTACAGAGTGCCCTGAGTTCACCATGCAAACCCTCTAAGCAGATGATACTGTAAGGCATAGGAAACACAGGTTCCCTCTACTTTGGCAGTGCCATCACTGGCGTCACATTATGACACCAGTTTGGTGATAACAGTCAAATGAGGCAAGTATACTTTCAAAATAAGATACATCAGCTTTAGAGAGGTAGCACAGAACAAAGAGGATCTGCATAGTAGTCACAAGGAGCTGTTTTAAAGTACAGCGAGCGTTCTACGTTAATAATATATCTTTCTACATTGCATGAGTTGTCTTCTATTCAGCCTTGTACATCTCAAGCATTACCTGCTCACCACATCAGCCTAGTGGTTGGCAACCTTTTTATACACACCAAACCTGACACCAAAAACTCCATCCTCCCAGTCACGTAGACCTACTTCCTCATGGCTTTCCTTTTCCCGCAATACTGAAATCTGAAAAACATTTCTCTCTCTTATCTTTCTCTTTGTATGGTTCAATTACTGAACCACACTGTAATGCCTGTTACCTAACTTCTTTACCTCTGATCATCTTAATAACCCTTGTGCATCCCACATTGTTCCTCCACTCTGCCCAATTCATAGCTCAGTTTTCACTTTACCACTGTCACTATGTTTTATGCCTGCTGACATCTTCCAGTGGTAGAATATCAGAATTGATATTCAGGTTAACTAGGGTTACAGATAAACTATGAAACATCTGACCAGAAGAACATTAAAACCGATATATGAAATTAAAGTATTTCTTAAGTTTGCTTGGTCAGTTACGAATTTATCATCATCTTAAGATTCAGCACTTTTTAAAATCAGTAGCTTCCTGTAGGGGTTTGCTGGTGAAAAGCTGAACTGATAACTACATGATTTCATATTCTTGATGGAACAGAAATATGGCATATTTCATTTCTTCAATTTTCATCCAAATAAAAGCTAATCAAAACTTCCAAATTATAATAATTAAAAAACCCCACAACACCAGAAACAAACAAACAACAAAACAAACCCCCCCAAACACATGAAAATATTTATTCCACATTTTCAATCCACCTCAGAAAGTACGATATCCCCTTTTGCGCAAACTCTGCATTGGTACTGGACACAAGTTACTTGGGGATCAAATGACCAGGCTTGACACTACAACTACGAAATGATGGTGGTCTCATTCGCATTCTCTCTGGAATTTGTACACAAGACAGAATTAAGAAGAAGCTATAGCAATTCCGTAGCTCCCTGCTCAAGACAGTCTTGTTTGGATATGACTTGTACTTTAATTTTAACCTTTTTTTTTTAATCATCCTTTCGTAAAACATTACTTAATAATGAGATTAACCACAGGAATGTGCTGAATGCACATTTAAAACACCCGAAAACACATTTGACTTTGCAAAAAGCTATGACTGACATTTTCGTATCTACTTTTGTCATGACAGAGCTTATTAAAACAATCTAAAATAACACTTTAAAAGAATAAAAAATTGAACTCTTTTGTAAACCCCTAATCAATTTGTAATTAAATTCACACAGCATACTGGCTATAATTTTGTTATGCTTTTCTATGTGTTCTTGCAGGCAAAATAAAGAGATTATTTACATGTCTATAGAGATTGTGTGCTTCCAGTTTCTTCCATCCCAAAGTGAAACAGTCATTCCCTTCTCCCTTTTCTACCAATGGAGAATTGTATGTTACCTTTTATTTTCCATATGAAGAAAACTAACGAAATTTTGAGGAAGCGTAATCTTTCTTCATTAGTGGGAAGTGAAAGATCCCATGAATCTCTTACTCTTCTCACAAATGCAGAGTGCACAGTAGGCGCTAATAGTGAAATAATTAAACACACAAACAATCATTACGCTAATACCTAGTGTTGCAGCCATTGTTTATGGCTTTTATTTCCAGTGGTCTCAAATCTTTCTTGTAAAAAGCAGGCTAGTATCTCATGGGAGGCTATATATTCCTGTTCTTTTATGCCTTTTGGTACAAATACACGTGGTGTAATAATCTTTTTACGTAAATATATTTGTGTTTGGTTTGGGTTTTTTTTTCCCTTAAACTGTTAAGAAACAAAGAACGGCACCACTTTAAGGTACACTGGGTTTTCTATGAAGGCTTAAGTCCAGACACTTACCAATGAGACTGCTATTTTTCTGGTGCTAAAGTGACATTGTAATTTGCTATCACAGTCTCAAAAAGTGAGAATTATAGAAACATAAACATCATAAACACTGAATTCCTGGGTCTGCAGTGATACTTTCTGAAGTTATAGGCAACAGCATAATAAAACTACATGCAGGGAAAATGGAATCAGACAAGTTAAAACAAAACAAAACTTGAAAATATAATCTAGACATTCAGTCTATGCCTTCATACTTGAATTAAAAATAAAACTCAGTTGTCTATCATCTGATTCTAAAAGCAGATATTAGTATCGGACTAACACAAGCCCACTATCATACACTTGGAACTGTAATTATTAGTTGGCATTATGTCAGTGCCTGTTTCATTGGAAGCATTTGACTTCCAATGACACTAGATCATGAGCAGCAAGACGTCACATCCACTGAGACACTATGTAGAGCCACCAGAATTTTCCCCTTTTATTGCGAGATGAAAGCACCTCCTCCAGCACTGACACCAACACTACAGCAAGTCCCAATCAGTTATTAGTATGTGAACGTATGCCTGTACACACATGAAAGATCGTTTTTTATTTCTAAATGATTGTCCACAGCATCCATTACAAAAAAACAACAGAAGTGGTCCAGCATTTAAAACCAGACTTTGGGTGTGGATGGCAGCTTTCCTTTCAGACTGTAGGAACATTATGAGTTCAACAGAAAATTTTTTTGCCATTTCCTGGGCTTTACAATAGCATACCTGATATTGCTACCTCAATAGAGGCCTGTCCTACTGTCTCTTTTTATTTAAATTAACGTGCAATAGTTGGCAATACACATAAACCACAATAGTTCACAGAAGTGTTATCTGATAAAAAAACCCCAATAATACTGAGAGCTAAGCATCTTTACTTCTCATTACTATGTTTAAAACCCGTAGTACAAATACTATCAGTGACCTCAGAGACAACATACTGCAGGTATACAATGCAAGTTAAGGATGGAGAGAGAGCTCCAGTGCTACATAGCTTTGCTTCTATCAGTTTAAGTTTGATACTTAATACACAATCTTGGAAAAGATTATGTTTAATAATAACTCAAACTTTCATTAAGGGGATTACTGTATTTTCTATCTCTGCATCTACTGCTTGATTCAGCAAGGGAAATAAAATTAGCTCTATGAGAGGATTATCTTTCTTTAGTTGCACAGGTAATCAAGCACAAAAGAAAAAAGTGTAATAATTTTAAATTATTTTAAACAAATTTTCCTGATCTGCTACCATCAGCTTTCACTAGAGTGTGACATTTTGGCATGCCCGAAGGAAACAGCAGACACAAAGAAACCCAGATACTTGTTAGTTTAACAGCTTGAAAATGAGAGGGTAATGCCATTCAGCCATACACGGCATCTCATCTTTTTAGAACCCCTCAATACCCTATGTGTTTGAAGCTTATGAAGACATGTGATTCTATGGACATCACAAGAAATGTTTTCCTGTGAGAATTTCCACTGAATGGCAGCACTCATACTACAAGTGCCACTGTGCAGGCATGAGGATTGCTGGAAAAGACTTATACAAACATCTCTAAACCACCAAGGGGTTATTGAAACCAGAGAAAGCACATTAGAGGGAAGTTGCAGAGGAGACAAGATTTCATTGCAAGGTTCCTGTCCAAAAGAGGAGGAAAGACTTTTAAACTGGCTATATTTTATTTTTCTTATTTCCTAAAGACAAAAAAGAAAATAAAACCAGCGGAAATGTGTCTGTAGACAAGTAGGAGGCATGCTAAAGTTACACTGTTTTTTAAATTTTTAAAGCTTTGGAACAGGCTGCCCAGGGAGGTGGTAGAATCGCCATCCCTAGAGATATTTAAAAGACAGGCAGATGCGGGGCTGAGGGACATGGTTTAGCGGTGGTTTTGGCAGTGTTAGGTTTATGGTTGGACTCAATCTAAATGGTCTCTTCCAACCTAAGTGATTCTGGGATTCTGTGAAATGCAAACAGAAATATAGGAGCTACACGGAAATACATCTAAACTCTCTCTTTAAATGGACAGTGAAGCTTTCATATTACTTGAATTATTCCCTTGTGCAAAATCTCCCTCGCTGCTGGGACAATCACTATTCTTTTAAACACAGCAACATGGAGGGAGTGTCTGAAAAATCTCTTAAAGACCAAAGAAAAGCACGGAACTGGGAAACTCTCATTTGGAGAGCATTCTTTTAAGAGTAGTAGCTTATCTTTACACAGCAATAGAAATACTGAATAATCGCAAAAGACATTAGAGCTAAATCAGTTCATGTTAACTCCTGAATGCCATACGGATCAGATTCACTTCTCCTAGCATGAGGATATGCAAAAAGTACCTGCAAGAGGGGATTCATCACAGTGAAAAATAATACTGCCATCTGTGCTCCCTCAGGGCTTCAGCTTTCATTTGATGCCAGGGGCTCCATCACAGTCTTGCTGGCAGAGGATATCTTGTGGAGGTGATGAATCAATACATTTTCCAGCTTCCCAGGCTAAACTCTGTCTCCAACCCAGAGATGGGTGTATCTCCAGGTCCTGCCAGCTGCTGCTGACTGCTACGTCCACCACCAGCTGAGACTACGCCCTCCGGCATCTCTCCTACTTGCTTCATCCAGCTGGTGCTTCATATCCTACATTTCCCTACACTGCCTCACTCTACAGCAGAGGTGACATTAACAGATTACACAGGAGACTCATCCAGTGCTTCTCCAGAGATTGCAACCCATAATTCAACAGTCCTTGATTTAAAGGAAGAGCAACACACGAGTCAGAATCATAGCCTAACTGGCGTCTTCTATATAATAAATAGACCAGGCACAAGGCTGGTAGCCAATAGCTCATAAATTTGAGTACCACCTCTGATGCCTTGGAATTTACAGAAGTTTTGGATGTCCTTGCCCTGTGCAAGTTGGAAAGCTATGTTTAGAGCTCAAATAATTTTATTTCTTGGATTATATTAGACATATAAATCCCTATTTAGTTCTCTGTAACATGTCACAAAACAGGCCAGAAGTCCATTAGCACCAGTGAATATTAGAAGTTTCCAAAAAATTTCTAATGAACATCCCAGTGCAACAGTCCTTGCCTTACTATCCATTCCTTAGTTTCTTTGTCTGTAAGATAAAGTAGTGCATGGATACTGAATGAAACTTTTAGTACTACTGCATTTCATCATTATTCAATAAAGATTTTTGGTGGTTTGGCGGGATTTTTTTGTTTGGTTCTTTGGTTGGGGTTTTTTCTAGTTTTTAAATGGAGAATCTTTTCTGCAGGTAAATGTTAGTATTACTAGTTAGATTTAACTGCAGAATTAGACACTTTACCTTGGATTCTCAGATATGATCTCTACATTTACACGCGTATTTTTCACCTGTGGTCACTAAATTAAGTGAATTGATTTAAGAAAGTGTAGGGGATTGTCAGTCCTTGGCTTCTTTGTGGAACCAGCTCCCACACCCACTGAATATTATGCAGGCAAGCAAATCAAATAGCATTATTTCACATTTGTATTGTGCTCACTTTAGTAAACCCTGAACACCATGCAGCCTTCCCCTTTAAACCGTAACTCCATTTTCATATTAAAGTTAACACTTCAAAAACAGTGTTCTCATTCAGTATGAACACTTCATAATTACATTTTTCTAAAAAAGCTGTAATAAACTTTATTTAAGCAAGTGCTTCCGGTTTTATTGCCAACCCCAAACATTGTTCATTTGCAAGCACAAAGTGTCCTCTTGACATGATAATGAAAGTGCATTCATACATGTCAGCTGGAGCAATTATGTACTTCAGATTTATATGCAACAAGTATTATTCAGTCTTTTCTGCTGACATTTTCAAACATGACATGCATATTAAAATTAACACCTAAAGTGTGAACATAGTTCACTTTAACTGCAGATTTCCCAAATGTCTCAGAAATTTGGGCAACAAGAAATGGAATAGGCAAAATCTTTTTATAAACAGGCCATGTAATTGCATAATGTATTCAGACAGATTTGCTTTTGTTCAATTACTTCTCCAGTACCTAATACAGGAAGAAACAAAGAATTTGAAAAGAGCCCTGGGCCAGTATTAAGATATATGTGTCTCTAGTGCTCTCACCATGTACTGGGCACACAGGGTGAATCTCCATTCCTTTCACTTGTGCAATCTCTATTTACAGAACCACTTAGCCTAGTCTTCAGCAAAGCTCGCTGCCTGGACACTGCAGGCTTGGATGGGAACTGCTAGATGTCTCTGGAAAGGCAAATTGCATCCTACTGCTTGGAGCACAGAGTTTGTTGGAATAATGCTGATTTACTGAAAGGAGAAAAAAATAAAAAAAGAGGTTACTTCGAAACTGGATTTTAAAGAACCCTTCTTTTCCCTACACCCCTGAGCCACCTCAAACATATTTCATCCTTGGAAGAGTCACAGAAGAACACCTGGATGATTTGTTTCCTTTTATTTCAATTAGCTGCTAATTTTTGTTCTTGTTCAAATGCCTCCAACTCTCAAGAAACCAAAATTAATGGAAAACCACTGCTTCCTTGAGAAAAACCCCCCACCTAACTTCATAGAAAGGAAAACTCAACAAGTACAACCTCAGTCAGTCAGCTTTAGATGGAACTCGTAGTTGCAGCGTCAGACGCCCCAGGGATTGACTTTCCCACTTGACATGTGCCTAATGGTACCTCTGATTTCCTGTTTTACAGAGCTGCTATGAGGATCACCCACCCATCATCTACAAAGCACACTGTGAACTGAAATGAGATACACAGGAAAACTGCCAGTCTAGTGTTCAGTGTATGTGCAGTGACAGATCAGGGTGTGCTTGCTACCGGTATTCTTCCAGGACAGAATCTAGCAGCAGACAGTAGAACTTCAAACTGCTTATCTCTGCTTCGTCTTGCCCATCCTCTAGACCCAAACAAAACAAAGTAACCTAACAAATTTCAGTGTCTTGCTTAAAATATCCAGCATATAATCTCATGTGACACCACACCACTGAGAAGAAGGAACAGCTTTATCTTCGTTTCAAGAAACAAAGAAACAGAGATTCTTTTTGTAACAGATCATGAGAATTAACAAACTCAACCATTAACCGTTACAGACCTGCAATAGTAAGCAGGTCTTCAAGAAGCTTATTAAGACCCAACTTTTTTAGGTACAGAGTCAGTAAAATATCTTATTGATATAGCAATTAAGGCTCAAAAGCATTATAAGAAACAAAAAAAAAACCCTAAAATAATTTATACAGAACTGTGTTACTGCAAGAATAACGGGTTGAGTGACAACAATGGAAGAAATCTCAGGTTAGAAAGATAATAAGCTGGATCCTAAAGTTATTACTCTGGTAAATGTACTTATATACCAATGAAAGCATAATGCATATTCAAGCAGCAGGCTCAGCCATAAACTATAGCCGTGCTCTGCCACTCAGTTAGACCTGTTCCTGACATTTCTTCCACGGAAGCAACCCCACACACATGCAGCAGGTTTAACATTTCTAGAACCCCACCAGTTTGGTACATTCAGGACATAACACAAGACACAAGTTCCTGTCCCCTCCCAGGAAACAAAACAGCCCTGAGAAGGCTGCTGCTCCTCAATCAGCCCTGCTGCCCTCTTGTTCCTGAGGTAATGAGAGCAGACAGAAAGTAAATTCCAAGGTCCAAGTCAAAGATATGCAGTGGAGTACAGCAAAGCACCTGATTTCCAGCCTATCAATTCCTCCTCGCTGATTATTTACAGGATTAATCCTTAGGTTAGTGCGATGCAAAGTGGTCTTTGAGCTGGACAGAAGGAGCTTTAAATTTTCAGAAAAATTCCTTCTCAAAGAATTTTTTATTTTTAGGCAGCAGGCTTCAGTCCTAACATAGCGCGCTCTGCTTCAGTTCCAACCACTCCTTAGTGCTGAGTTATGACCCTTAGTTGTATTAATTTTAACCTATGTTTCCATTCTCACTGGCAGCAAACTTTGAAAATTGTAATTAGGATTGCAGGTGGAAAATGAAAAAAAAAAAATTAGCACTTAAAATTTAATGCTTAATTTCCTCTATGGGAACTCCAGAGACACAAGTAATGGTTCATTGGAAACAAGTCATTAAGCCAAACATCTAAAGACAGAAATAATCTACAAAGCTCCTGACTTCTTACAAGCTCATTTACAACAAGATTTGGCTTTGGAACAATTTATAGACTCTTTAGTGTTGACTGCAATTACTTTCTTTGTCAAAATCATTGTGAGGAGCTAGACAGTGAGAAAAAAGTTACACCACACACAAATGCACAACTACCCTGCATAAAATAATTATGTATGTCAGAAAATTGACTTTATCTTTCTCATTCCATAACATCCTAATTTGCTAATTGGGAGGAAGAAAGCGATTGAGAGTGCAAATCAGAGGGATATGGAAAAAAAAAATCTCCAATTTTGCTATATAGATCTTACACATCTGTGGGTCAGACATGATCTGTGAAATTAGACTGATCCGATAGAAGCAGCTTCATAGGTGTCACACAAGGTATAACAGGGATGTATCATTTATTTCCAGTGTTTCCTACTTGAAGAAAGGGGCTCTACTTATCTTGAGGAAAATGAAGAACAGTTGCATGGATATGTTTAGAACTACTAGAGCTTACTAGCAAACTACTGCCTCAGATTTGTTTCAGGGGAAGTGTGTGGATCAAGGGAATTTCAAAAAAATCCAACACCTTCAGTATGTGAAAATTTCTAGTTGTATTTGATTTGGAAAAAAAATATTTAAAAACATTGTTAAATTAATAATAGTAACAAATAGAAAATTATATGGAATTAAGCTGCTTTGCCAAAAATTGGCCAAGTCTAAAATATAACTACATTCACTCAGTTAAAGTGACCGATGTAATAGCGCAGGACATGACTAGTATGAAGTATTAATGGTCTCAACTACAGGGCCATTGGGTACCTACTCTTTATATTGAGTAGGAAATGCAAAGTTCTTTGCCCATCTGATTATCAGATCATTCATATCCATTGGCAGTGATTTCTGTTATCTTCATATACTACACACTGGTGAATAGCGAAGTGCACCTCTTGCAATGGATGTGTGAAGAAATGACAGCTCCCTAAGTGTATTTATTTACATTTGCTGCAGATGATCTGTAGGTTTGCTATGACACTAACCATATCTCACTATCACTCTAACAATTCTCAGCTGTCAGCCAGAATAATTTTTTTCCAGTTGTTAGATGCACACTTAGATCGGACTTATCCACTGCATCATCAGTATACTCCATTGAAGAACGATTTTAATAGAGTTTTCCAAAAGAAGACAAGAAGCAAGTCCCAAAAGAAATGAAAACTCAAGCTTCGTATATTTTTTTGATTTCCACTTCTGAGTAAATATTTGTACCACCACAGACTGGCCTGTCTAAGCACCAAACTCTCCTGTTTATCAAGAGGTCAGCTCTGTGTATACCGAGCCACAATGCCAAGTCCCCTGTGCTGTCTTTGAAGTGACGTTACCCAGATATGGAGATGACATGCATAGAAAAGAGTAAGAATTTTATCTCTTTGAGAGCTCAGTGCTTGAACTCCATTTAAAAACCACCAAACAGACAAGCAACACAAAAGAGCCTGACAGCAGTGCCAAACCATACTGAGCTATACATAGGCTTGTGATTGGAAGCATTTTTCACCATGGACATAGATTTGTCATGAATTTTGTGATTTTCACTATGCTAGGGACTCCTGACAGTACTGTCCCTTCAATTAAGGTGGTTGTTTTTTCAAACATAATTCTTCCGTGGCCAGCTTACCTGCAGAGGTACAGTCAGGCTAGTGGGAAATCTTAGGGTTTTGCCAATATATTGTTATTTCATTTGAAAAACTAAAACTGAAAGTATACCAATAAAAAAAAAATCATCTATCTGCAGGCATTAAATAACTATATTAGATACCCTAATCTAAATATAACAGCAAACCTGAGAAAAGTTGTTTTTTCTCCCATTAAAGATTAACACTTTACAAGATCCAGTAAGTCACTAACTTTATGTAATAGGTGAGACTGAGCACTTCACATTAGGAGCTGAAATTATTGTTTATAAAATAATTCAAGATGCCCTAGACAATATTGATGCTCATGGACTACACAGTGTGGGTTCAGTGAAACCTGTGAATTTAGGACATGACAGAACTACCATGCATGTGCAGCACAGGTAAGCCACAGGGTTAATTCACTTCACCACAATAGTAGCAGCTTTGCTGTGTGTACTCGCACCAAAGCAGATGGCAGGTGTGTAGGGTGTACTCAGAGCAGACCAGCTACTGCCCATGAACAACTGAAGGCAATCAAGCAGAAACCAGACAACTCCCAAGATTTCCAGACCTCCCCTAACCTACAGCCACAGAAAACCAGCAAGGACCATGCTGCAAGATTCTCAGAAATCCTAGTCAAATATTGTCATACTGAAAATCTCACAGTAGCAGAATTTCTCACATCAAGAAAGAAGACATGTCTGGGAAAGCCAACAGTACAGTAGCCTTGCCTTAAGCTGTCCAGGCCTGTTTGTTAGAACTAACGAATAAAGTCAACATAAGACAATTGAAAACATAGGACAAGTAATCCAAAATTAAACTACTGCATGCTGTTCTGGCACTAACATAATAAAAGCCCATGACACAATTACAGAACCATCGTATCATAATTGAGTACCGTCATACCCTGATGTCATGCAACAATCTAAAGATGGAAAATCCAGATAAGCTAGAGCAGAGACTTTTCTTCATCCAAGAGGCTAAGTTGCAATGGGCCATTCACAATAAAAATAGAATGGGACCTAAACATCCATGGAGTCATTCAGATCATCAGCAAAAGTTTCAGAGTTCTCCACTCTGATAGAACCAGTACAGATAATTATTTTGTTATGCAGACTAGTTCCCGCGTGTCATTTGTCTGTTAAATTAAGGTATTCAGGATTTGAACTAACGCTGTGATGCAAAGTAGAAGACAGAATACAAGGAACTGCTACTTAACAACAACTTTATTAATGGAATTTAATTGTATTAATACTGTAAAGGTCCCACATTCAGAAGTGACCAAGCATGTACAGCTTCTCTTAACATTTTTATCATCCCTATTGCATTCCAGTATAATTTCTTTACATTCCATCAAATGGCATAAAAAGGAGATAAATGCAGACAGACCTTTCCAGTAATCCTCTAAGCTATAGGTTTTTTAAGATTATTTGTCCCTGGAGAAATCCTCAGTTTCCCCCCACCACCACCTTTTCAAAATCCTTTATGCTCAGCTCAGTAAAAGGCAAAGGATCACTGATCAGAGTGAAACTGCTGTAGTTGTATGGAAGACACTGATGGCAAAATACGCTTCACTTGTTGAAGTATATTGAGATGGGACAGCAGGAAATGAGAAACATTCCACCTGTCTGTTTCTTGAATCACTTGGCTCTTCACAAAGCTTTCTTCATGACTTCTTTATTATGTTGTTCTTTTTGCCTTTGTATTCCCCAGTGGAGAGACATTTCTAGGTTCATTTCAGTAATGTCAAAATAATTGAATCAAAACCAAGAGCAAAGTATTACAAGAGCTGTGTCTTGACGAATTTATTATTAGAGTAATTGATAAGAGCTCTTAAATTTCCCAATAGACCCCTCAAGTTCAAAAACCAAGCAGAAGGCATATAGAAAAACACACACAATAATATTAATACTGCCTTCACCTTTCCCAAGCGCTCGCCCTTATCATATATAAATCTACGCAGAAGGGACCAAAGCAGATGCTTATTGTTTTACATTGTTACCAAGTCAATTATTCTACCCTAAAGCCTGGTTTCAACCACTGTAAATCAGAAATGATTCCACTAAAAGCAACAGTGCCACAGTCACATGAAATCGAGAAAGGAGAAATAGGGCTCCTGGCCTTGAGAATGTTGAAGTGGAATATGCCTATATAGTACTAAAATTGCATTCTTCCATGTAGTTTGCTTTTAGAAAAGTTAATGAGAGTCTAATTACAGATCTGCTGGCAAAAATTAATATAGAACACCATTTAGACAAATTTTGTCCAAAATACACTGATAAATTGTTAGTCTTACAAATGACATGAAGAAACTCATTGCTAGTTTCAACAGCTACAAGGAAATCGAGTAATATTTAAAGGATATCTGTGCACTTGATTATAGTCACTTTAAAGGCTATAATCCCTGGAAAAATCAAGACGGAAAAGGAGATCCCAATTCTGAACTATTTGTTTTTAAAAAAAAAAAAAAAAGCAAAATGATAAAACAAGATTCACCCTGTAATTTAGCGTCACACATCAGAAGCCTTGCAGAAATTTCTCTGACATGCTCCAGTACAGAGACAATATAAGTTTATTTTTATGTCAAATGAATTAGTTACACGTGCTCAAAATATACTATGCCAGTGGTGTAAATTTAGGTTATTGGCCTGTAGCAGATTTTAGTTAAAACAAATGTGCTATATGATTCTGCCTTTACAAGAAAATTATGGATGAAGAAGCCAGGACATACATAATTCACATTCTATTAGCAGATTTTTTTTAGCTGCCTAGTACAGTATTTCTAAGACAGACTGCAAAATGGTGCTTAGAGGATTGGGAACGGCATTGTGTTTTAAAAGAAATATGCTCACAATATTTGAAGTGAATACTTCTATTTTGTTTCAAAGTTTGAAGGAAAGAGAGAAATTTTATTTAGTTATTTAACTATTTTTCTATATAACAGCATATTAATTCAGGACTTATGCATGTAGCTGTACTAACATTACCTACTATATTACCGTTTGCCATGCGGGTTGAAATGGAACAGTCTTTTGAGAGAGTGTATACAGGGGTGCAATGACATAGCCTGGATTCTTGCCTTTAGCAGCCCAAATAGCAGCACATCCCAAGGCAAACTGTACAGCCCAAAGGCAGAGTAATAGTTTACGCCTACTCATATTTTCATGTCTTTTTTCTGGGTTCTCTACAGTGTGCAGTGCTTTATAGAACATTTTAAAATAAGGGACAGAAGTAGTAAAAATGAATAATGGGAAAATGAGATAAAATGCTGGCCACATTTATAAGAAATGTATCACATGGATGACAGGAAGTCCCAATAGATTCCGTGTTAAAGGAATGGATTCTGTAATTATGGGAGACTCTCACTCCAAGCTTTCACCAGGACATTTAAATTCAGCCATCAGAACAGTGCTACCACAAAAAATGCAAGCATAGTCCCAAAATACATTAGAAGATATATTCCCAGTATAGATAGAAAAAGATTGAGATTAACCTACTAAGCATGAGTGAAACTAGATCTTGAAAGACTGCTTGCAATCCTAGCTACCCACATTTAAGCAGGAAAAACCTATTCTAGAACTGGAAGAGAGAAAACGCTACAGGTGTTATATCAACTGCCTTAAGAGAGGAAACTGAAATAGGTGATAAAAAAGCTAAGCTTTGCTTCTTAGTTCAGTTTATGTTTCTTTACATACACAACTACAAACAGAGACGTGGTTATAATCTGAAAAAGTAAGTTTAAACTGAACAGCGTGAGAACTGTTGCTCTAGATAATTGGTTTATCATAAACATGGCTCCTAAAATGCGGGATTAAACTTCTTAATTATAGTCCTTTCATCACTCAGAATTTAAAGCTTTGTTTCTTTAATTTTAACCTGATTGTAAATGTATCATCTGGAGACTGAACTCTCTGCTTTGGGGCTTATTGAATTCTGACACTTCACTTCTCATAGGAACCCAGCACTCATGACACATCTTGACTTTACCCCTTCTCTTTAATTATAAAATGGTATTCAGCATTGCCTTTTGCAAACCATGATCTTTTGTACATCTCCTTCATAATTATAACAAACTTTCTAGCCCCTCGGCTGACAAGCAACATTACAGGCCTGTCAGGTTTCTGGCGATAATGTCTTATTCTACAATGCCATATGAAAAGCTGTCCTTTGAGGATCAGGAATGTACAATATGCACTGCTTCAATGTGTAAAGATAAGATTAAACTACAAGAAAGGCAATTAAATGCTTAGATCATATTAATAAAAGCATTTCCTGTGTTTACCCTGGTGTTATCACTGCCTACAACATTGAGCAGTGTATTTGTTTTGCTGACTAAAACATGAGCTGAAAACTAAAAAAGGGATTAAGGAACTGCTTTTCAAAAAATACAGTCTAAACTACTTTCATTCAGTGTTTTTTTTACCTTTGAGGGACAGATCTCTGTATAGAAGAAAAGTCAATCTGCCTACAAACAAATCAACATGGATTAAACTCCTTTAAACTTTGTTTTCTGATAAAAACTTCAACTCACTTTAAAGCATTAATGGTTTATTATTTCTCCTCACAAAATCACATTAACTTATCAATACAAATCATGTTTATTTACCTTCATTTGGCCATCACATCCTGTAATTAACCAAGTGACACTGTTTGATGGAAATCAGAACCTCTTCAAGCTTAATAATTTTGTTCAGTTTTAAGCAAAGTAAATTTATTTGATATCATTGCCCAGAGGCCACAACCAGAAATGGCACTATAATGTACCTGGCACTGCTCAAATGATGTAAATGATGTAAAAACAGTAACTGTCTTTACATTTGAAGAAAAAAAAAAAAAAGGATTCAAGGAATCTTTTGTTATATTAGTCATGTGATTCCAAAGCAACAGAGGCAAGAAATTAACTGGAAATATCTGTTTGACTTAATAAAGTTTGAAGGTTTTTGACTCGGTAGCCACGGGCATGTTGCCTTGCAATATTTCAGAAAAGAAATGAGAGACTGGAGAAAGAATTCAATATATTGGGGAAAAAACAATTCAAAAGAGTGGCAGAAACCTGAAAGGTTTGCATACTGTTGCACAGAACTACCCAACCGTAATTTTATCCTGTGCAAAGACTACGTGGCAAACCGGAACGATATCTGCAGACATTACCTGATACAGCAGAGAAGGCAGAGCTTCTTCACTCACAATAGCAAGACAGACCTATGCCGAGTCTGCAATGGTCTTTCCAGTATAGCACTTTTGTTTCCGAGCATCAGTCATACCACTGAAAAAAGCTGATGATTTACAGAGGTTGTTTGTCTCGGCGAAGCAAAGGACTATTTCTTTGTTATATTTTTTTATGTTGACTAGCACAACAAGCCCTATTGCCTAGCACAGTGCAAATACTACTAAGAATAATGAATAACCACAACTGACATGTTTACTAAATATTTTAAATATTTAAGCTTGCAAATTAGTCTCTGAGGGAAATGTGGTTCACTGTTGGAGATCTTTAAAGGTAGGATGCATAAAACACAAGAAAATGTTCTGTGGGGAATAAGCCTGTACTTACAGGGACATCAACTAGATCTTCTGTTAAGACTGTCTCATGTCCTGTAGATGAGTCAATTTACATGAAAGTTAAAAATGAGAAGTTTGCTCAGTCTTTGAGTGTTTTCTGTTTCTGCTAAACTGTTAATACTGTTTTACAGCAGAAACAAGTTGGAGAGGTTCTGTTCTTCCTTTTTTTAAAAAAAAACAAAACAAAAACAACCACACACCAAAAAACCAGAAAACTGAATAAATGTTAGAAAGACTATCTGAATATTATGTGGAACAAGGTAACAGAACGGAAAAATATTATAGGCCAAAATATTCCATTCTTGGAAGGCAATATTTAGTTTAGGCAGACACTTAAAAGCTTCTAACAAACCTAATTATCACATCTATATGTACATATAAGTACAATTGTATACAGCGTGAGAGAAAATGGAACACAATCTTGTGAAACATGCAGGCATAATGATGCTACTTTACAGAAATGCCTGCCTATTAAAATCTAGACCTTATGAGAAAGAATTCCTGTTTCTAGGATAAACAAAATATAAACACAGTACCTTGTTCTTTTATCACACGATGTAATTAAAGCTTCAACATGCCCCATGGAAGCAATCAGTATACTTACTTGGAAGTTTGTAATATTTTTAAGTCAGAGTTCTGCCTGACTTGCTGGTTTTCTATGCTTAATGCAAGCTGTAATTTTTTACTCTGTCTTTCCCTAGAATCACAGAGTAATGTTTCCTAAGTAGTTATCTACTGACAAGCAATTATATCCAATTGTGTAACAGCAAAAATCCAGAAGACTATTCCTCTATGAAAAGAAAGATTTTAAATTATTGGGTTTGTTGCAAGATTTTTAATGTGCCCAGCTTAAATCCATATATGCAATTACAGCCACAGTGTGACCACACGATAACTTGATTAAAACTTTGATTAAACGAATTAAAACAATCAAGCTTTATGGTGAGAGACACTGCAAGGAATGCCTTCATCAAATCTCCATTTCCACGTGTCGGTCAACCTTAGCACCAGAGCTCTGCCAAAGCCATGCAGTTCTATAACACACCAACAATATCTCCATTAAAATTAGGCTCTTCAAACTGCATTAAGCAGCAGCATCCATTTGTGTGAGATTTCCTTGGTGAGATTTATCACATGCTGGTATTCCTTTAGTGAGGATAATGCATTATCTTCCAGGGACCAGGACTGGCAGCAGGATGCATAAAGCCCTTGCCCTCCTTCAACTTTGTAGGGGCTCACCTTCCACAATTTACAGACACGAATGTAATAATTAGAGCATAATTCCTTCAACCCCACCTCCATTTTTATTTTGCTACTATACTGAAAATGTACAGATGTACACGATACCAGCTAGAGGAATACTGTATGTTCAGCCTGCTCTGCCAGCTACGATCATATTCAGAATCGTTAAGTACCTCATAAAGTGAACACAGCAAATATAATTCCTTAGTTTGGTCATATGCAAAAGTGTGATATAATGACCTACATCAACAGTTGGCAATGCTGGTCAATAGCTAGTAGTGGGTTTAACTTGCTGTGTTACAGGTATGAGATTTAATAGCTACCAGAAGAGCCCTGGAATTTCTACATCAGCCATTAATGGAGCTAAGCCTGACATGTGGATTGTCACAGAAGACTGAGAGAAAGCAGACTTTTCTTCTGCCACAAGCTTTGTGTAGTATTAACTTCCTCTTCTGAAACTGAAAGAACATATTTCAGATATTTAAGATATTTCAACTTCCATCACATAGTGAATCCAAGATCTATACTTGTGGTAAGGTACCTAGAGTCAGCAGAAAGAGCTCACTGCCTCAGGCTTTTGCTGAGAGCAAGCCCATTTCCTGCAGTTTGCTCAAGAAACCTAAATACTTAAGGAAGATTAGCTATGGACAGAAAATTAAAATCCAAACATTTATATCATGCAACATAGTGTATATAGTCCTATACTTCATTTTTGAGCTCAGCAAGCTCATAACTATGTGTCCCTCGGTTCTGGAACGCTTTTAAAAAGTCATTGCTACTCCCAACTTTATTTGAAAAAAGAGTAATTTAGTGCCTTCCAGTTTTCATTTGAAGATAAACTTCAAAATGAAAATTGATCGCAGGGCTTGTAAGACTGCCAAGATTAGTTTTCGTGAAAATTATTGCTTATTCATGGTTTCTCTCACTCCCTGTTAACTTACAATGCTTATTCAAGTTTGGAGGATGGAGGTTAACAAATAATCTTCAGTGGCTCTCCTCAGCACTTAAAGGTCATTTGTGAATGTCCAATTGGAATGATTGTAACTGAGATTAGTCCTTAGCAGAAGAGAAATAAAAGGAAAAGGGCAAGTTGTTCAGGAATATAAAGGAGACATGCCAGGGAGTATTTGCCTTGTTTCTACATAAAGCAGCACATTCTCTCCTAGGCAATGATGTAGTGAATCTCTGAGAATTATTACAGTAAACAATAGCCTTTAGATCAATTCTGCTCTCATTCACAACCTACCTTCAAGACCAGGGTTTGTTCTGCGGCTTTTAAAGGTGTTTTCTTTAGAAATATTACAAGTGGCTGCACATACAAACCTCTTGAAAAGAAAGATTTGTATGAGTAATTCCAGTCACCAATTTGGAAATTTCCCCCCGTGAGGAAATGAGAATGCACATCATGTAATATATGACTACATTTATATACTATAGAGCCTGAACTACTAAGTTCTTAATTTTGTTAGTTTTTCTCTTGCTTCCATTTTTTGTGGGGCAGCAAATGTTCTGTCAGCCATTATCTTGAGAAAAATTGTAATCGATGGGTTCATTTTCATTTCTGCCTAAGGAATTTTCACATTATTGTAAGCTGGAAAATATTAGATAATTAACATTGGTGATAAAACTGCATTCATACTGATTACGCTGTTCCATGTATATGCTTAATTGTCAACATTGCAGTAGCTTTAACTGCAAATAGACATCGTCCATTAGCCAACCAGACTGCTCAATAAGAAAAACACAGACATTTTAGCTGTTATTTGGAGGATGAGAAGAGCATAATTATCATTTAAATAGGCAGTTTTACTTTTCTTATCCACTTGGAATCCCCTCCAAAAATACTTGTCTTCAACATTTGGGGACAAAGAAACAACATTGTTTACAATAACAGTGATGCTGAAGTCTTGTAAAGCACTGTCCATCAAGAACTGTCACAGTGTTTTGCAAAGATAGAAAAGAAATATATTCATTACCATTTTTGGAAAGGAGGAAACAATTTGCCAGGTGGCTGACAGTGTATATCTTCGAGTTACTGGACAAACCTTACTAAGGAGAGAGAAAACACACTCCCCAGTTCCACATGCAAAAGAAATCTTTCCTACGTAGGTCACATCTACTTCAAGCAGAATAGGGAGATGGGGGTCGCTCTGCTGCACTGTGCCTTCTGCCTTCGATCCTAGTTACTAATATCAAAGAAAAAGTAATATCTATAGCTCCCTGTGATCCCTTTGCATGCAAATCTTCTGATTGGACTTGACATCCTTTTCTTCAATAAGGTGGGTGACAAATAAAGGGAATTTTTTGGCAGAGAGGCTGACAAAAAATTCCATCTTTGGTCCATGTTTCTATGGGGCCTCCCTCTGCTCAGTCTAATGCTGCCTGATTTTTGACAGCACTTCTTCCTTCACTGTAGGACCTTCTTCAAATCTCAGAAGCCTGATCTGACTCCAATGACCTGAACAGTCCCAACAGAGGCTGAATCAGTCTCCTAAGCGCAAAGCATTTTCACCCCAGTGCATTCAGTCCTAGTCCCTCTACAGGTTCAGTTTAATGACAGAATTATATTCCAAGCTATTGAGCATTTGTGCTCACTCAGTCTAGTGTTTCAGCCCGCTCTATCTATCACCAGTGTTATTTCCCTGGATGGTTGTTTCATATTTTATGAGAAATGACAGCTCTATTATTAACAAGAAAAAAAATAGCATGAAAGAAAAATACAAGGACTAGCTTTAAGACCCAGGTGCTAAAGGATGTGAAAGTTTTATCTCATGACACATAGGAAATGGCTGGATCTGTAAAATATTTTCTGCTTGAATGGTTTATTAAAACTGACACTGGTACAACAATTACTACCAATTATTTTGTCAGTGTCTGTTCCATTCAAAGTGAGAAAGTTAGTAGCAAAAAAACATATCTAAAACCTAAAGTACCTAAATACCATTTTACTAGGGGTCACTAGATTGCTCAAGAATTTGGTAAGGATGCAGAAAGATTACTAGTTCCAGATTACTAGTTCAAACCCATACCTGATACTAATCAGAGGAATCAGAGGAATAAATACCAGCGGGCATTTCATGGTAGCTTGTATGACATTAGTTCATAGGCCAGATTCTCTAGTGGTCAGATGTCCCTTTCAAAAAACCATCATTATAATTGTTACTTGTCAGAAGATTATATTATCTTCTTCCCAGCCCTTTGGGAAACTGTGCAGTGGAATACAGTAGGAGTTCATTCTCCCAATCAGACTGTATATATAATTATGTTTTTTTCTTTTTATAAGAAGTCATAAAAGAAGATTTACCATATGTCTTCATTGTAAAGTTAACTTGAGTATAACCCTAACTCAGTTTACATCTGCATGCAGAACTCTCACCTTTTAGTCGGAGATCCTCAAATCAAAGTGGTGCAAAAAATCAAAGCTACAATGCAGAAATAATGTGGCAAGCATCTTTAGAGCATCATTAACCTCCTAATACCTGCCTCCTGTGCCCAGTACAGATATACAATATCCCCTCTTCTACACTCTGCAGAAGAATTAATCTCACAATTCATTTTCTACAGGATTTCCCGGGCTGGGATGTCTGATCCTAATATTTAATGATGTGACACACACACATCAAGGCTAAACTACCCAAGATGCATTAGACTATTGCACTGGTGCTGTCCTGCCTTCTTGCATTAGCTCCAATGAATCACGGTACATTGGATTCTGAATAAATGCCTGGAAACCCCAGACAAATTAGAATAGTTCCTCATGTTTTGCTTGGACAAAACATCTGTGCAGAAATGATGAGGATGTCCAGCAAAACTAAAGACATAGTAAACTTATCATACAGCAAAACTTACTTTCATAGTGAAATGGGCGTAATCATACATACCAAATTACTAATACTGAGAGAGTTTCCCTTTGGAAATGGTTCAGAACCCATCTTCGTAATTCAGAAGAGTGTGTTCACATGAGCTATATGAGCATAACTGTAGCAATACAGCCATAATAATAGAGCAATGTCAATGTTTTGCTAGCCGGTTAGCTAAGCTGTGTTAATGGGTGAGAAAGTACTACTAAAAATGTAACAATTCAAACGTTATTCACATACCCTGCCTTTTCTTACCTCAAAGTAGGCCAACATAAGAGTAGAAACTTAAAAATAATTCAAAGCCATTTTAACCCAATGATGACATATTTTGAGTCACTCTGGTTTTCTTTTCAGTGGCAAACAACATGCTATGCTTGGCAAGAAGGGATATACTTCCATTTTAACTTTCACAATTGCCTTTAGATGCAAAGAAAAGAGAAGGATCAGACACCCTTACAAGCTGCATGATTTTAATTTAATTTACCAAGGCTTCTTCAATATTAGTAAATAGTCTTACCAATTTCAGGCCTTCTGATAATACAGGGACTATATTGGAGGTAAAAACCCCAAACTCTTCTTATGCCATACATGGGTTAATAAGCAGTGAACCAAAAGGTTTATAACTATATGATCCACTGGCTAATAAAGCCTTTGGTGCCAGAAGTTACATATCATGCTTGGGTCAAGCCTGTTAAGACTATTAAGATCTCAGATGCCTACTATATGGACCACCAGGGCCCAAAAGAACTAACAAAAGCTACTGACCTCAGGCTACTTCTGTGTTTAATACACATCTTACAGATATATGAACTTGAGAACAGTACTGCTCCTGGAGGGAAGAGATGAAAAAAAAAAAAGCAAAGTCATTTCACATTTGAACCAAACACAGAATAAAAAGTTACCTTATTTTGATATACAGGGACTTGAAGCAATACATTTTTACCACTCTTATTCACAGAATTTAAAGCCAGAAGAAACCATTAGATCATACAGGCTGACCTCGTGTATATCACAGATCATTAAATCTCACCCAGTGATTCCTGCACTGAGCCAGATAACTTGTATGTGATTAAAGTGAGATTTTCAATCTCACTTTGGACATATGAATGACAGGCTGAGAGAGTTCGGGCTGTTCGGCCTGGAGAAGAGAAGGCTCCAGGGAGATCTTATAGCAGCTTTCCAGTATCTGGAAGGGGGGCCTACAAGAAATCTGGAGAGGAACTTTTTAAAAGGGCATGTAGTGATATGACAAGGGGTAATGGTTTTAAATTGGAAGAGGGGAGCTTTAGAATAGATATTAGGAAGAAATTTTTCACTCTGAGGGTAGTGAGGCACTGGAACAGGTTTCCCAGGGAAGCTGTGGAGGCCTCATCCCTGGAGGTGTTCAAGGCCAGGTTGGACGAGGCTTTGAGCAATCTGGTTTATAGTGGGAGGTGTCCCTGCCCATGGCATGGGGGCTGGAACCAGATGATCTTTAGGGTCCCTTCCAACCTGAACCATTCTATTCTATGAATGGAGAATCCACCACACCCCAGACCTTCAACAGCCTGTTCCAAAGGTTACAGAATCACTTAGGTTGAAAGAGATAGTCGAGTCCAACCATAGACCTAATACTGCCAAAACCATCCCTAAACCATGTCCCCCTCAGCACCACATCTACCTGTCTTTTAAATACTTCCAGGGATGGCAATTCCACCACCCCACTGGGCAGCTTGTTCCAATGCTTGACAACCCTTTCGGTGAAGAAGTTTTTCCTAATATCTAATCTAAACCTCCCCTGGTGTAACTTGAGCCCATTTCCTCTTGTCTTATCGCTTGTTACTTGGGAAAAGAGACCAACCCCCCCACCTCGCTACAACCTCCTTAATAGCCTCCTCCCTCTTTTATATTTTATATTTAGCATCCAACCTGAATCTGTGTAGTTTCAGCTCTCAGTCACTTGTTGTTTCACCACTTTCTGCTGGATTAGAACAATTTTTCACTCATGGAGAAATTATATAGTGTAACTAAGGTATTTCAAGATTACATTTCTAATGGTATAGCATTCCTCAAATTGTTTTAATGTTACAATAACCTCTGACTACAACCAGAACTGAGCAAAATTTCCAATACTGTTTGTAGAAAAAGTCATTCTATTTGCCTCTCTACCTAAAAATGGTCAAAATGGAACAAGCTTGAATGGTGTCCATTCTGACAAAAGCAGGCAGTCAAAGATCATATAGGATACATATGCTTCTGAATTGTTACAAATGTACTACCCAAGAGATTCAGTTATTTGAGCATTTGATTTATGCCTACCTGTGGACACAATTTTACATGTAGTGAACAGGAACGTATGTGTTTCTCAGATGCTACAGACTTCCTGAAACTAGTTTCATAAAGTCAAGTAAGAAAAAAGGTACTTGATTAGGAGAAAGAAAAGTAGAAAATAAGCTACAGCTAAGAAAAAAACCCCACAGAAGAGCAAAGAAAATGCTAGAGAGAACAACCAAAACAAGGAACAAAACATAAAAGCCCGAGAACCATTTCTAATGACAGGGCTTGAGAAGGACGTTATATTAAGGCTACAATATCATTAACATTCAGCACTTCTGGTTGCTCTTGGGAATGTCCTCAAGACTCAAGATCAAACAAACAAGATTCTGCAGGCACGCAATGAAAGCACAGGTGCTTGCCTCGACCACAAAGCAACTACCATGAGTGACATAATAACCTTTTAAAATGCCTCTGACACCAATCAAAAATACAATTTAACAGGTCCAGATTGTACTTTTATAAATATTATAGTCTGAAGTTTTTCATGAAAGAAGAGGAGAAACTTATTTCAAAGCAGAATATCAGAACTTGAGAAATGCACTGTTATGAAATGAAATATCAACCAGGTTTCATTCACGTAGGCTGAGCCTGAAAAGCCTTAAAAAGCTAAGTAGCATTCAAGAGAAACCAACCTAAATTCTAGGATACAGGACAGTTTGGGCTAGGTTGTTGCCACAGCTAAAGTAAAGTCTGAATTAATTGCATCTGCAAGCCTCTTTTAGATCATTCTCCAGCCTAACTAGAAACACCACCACCCCTCACAAACTGCAAGTAAAATTAATGTAAGTACAAAAAAGAGTAACAGATAACATTAGATAGAACATGACAATGCAACATCTAAACATAAACACACTTTCCAAAGAAATAAATATATGCTTACAAAAGTGGGAACAAGTTAAGAGACCCCAGCACTGCATCAATACATCCAAAATTTCAAAACTTGCCTAAATGCATACTTTTCAAGTGACTATTATGCAAAAACAAGCCATTCCTACTCAGCAATGCAAAATTTCTCAGGGCAGCAAACCTATCCAATTTTTTTTACCTTAAATCTGCATTTCCTTCTTCTCTTTATTTCAAACTCTGCATTTATATCATAACAGTCCTTCAGCAAGCAGTTTGATGCAACACCAAGTATTGTTACTGCTGCCATTCAAAAGCTAGAAGCTCCCCACTGTACACTAGCTGATAAATACTATCTAAGGCTGCAAACATCTACATTCATTTGCATCATAAAAGCAGCGCATTTTTCTAAAGAGAAAATGGTTATTTGGAGTTGGAGGGCAGAATGACAATAAAATTGGTAAACTTACTGGGATCTTTTCTAGGATTCCTTAAACCTATCGCATAATTTTATATATATCTATATGGCTTTGTCTTAGATTTTAACTACACTTGGGACTCTGTCACCATCCGTTAAAATGAATCTTCTAAAGCAAAGGGTGATGGCAGACAAACTTATTGCTGATTGAATCTCCAGTTGACCGTTCTCCCAGTGGGTGCGGTTAGGAGCACTTCCGAGATATTCTTGAGCACATTAGAATCTCTCAATGATTTGCATTGAACCAAGTTCAATGCAAAAAGAAGTGGTATTTTCTCATGCCTCAACCCCTAATTTAGTTTGCATATGAATGCAAGTCGCCTGTTTGGAAATTTAAAGTACCAATCTAGTGACTAATGTATGCAGAAGAAATTGAAAGCACTAACTGACTCCTGTAGATCAGGATTTCAAAAGCATTTCTAAAAAGATTGCAGCTAACAAAATTCAACCGCACAGGCATTTGGTAAAAGCAACATTAGTCCACGTTGCCAGTGTCCATCATTCTTAGGGAATACTGCATGTGCCGTGTATGCCAGGCATCCTGCAGCAGCCTCAGTCTTTGGCAGGCCTTGCAGTCTTCCGGAGGATACAAACCACCAAGCATTTAGAAGCATTCATTAACCTTAAGTGTCTTGTTTATTGGTTGCTCCACTGAGGATATCTTGTAACTAATTTTCTGAAGTGCCTCAGACCTTATCTCTTGACCAATAGTAAAGGATTGCCTGTGACAGTGATTACAAAACCTCTCTGATCTTCCTAAGTTTCCTCAAAGGTCATATACTATTCAGTGTCACCCAGAGTGATGTTCTTCTAGACAAGTTTGAGGAAGACTTCGTGCTGGATATTAAGGCTTGATCTACATAGATTTTTTTCCTCCAAGAAGTTCTTAGGAATACAGTTCCTCAGGTTGTGAACAGAACTGTTACTTCAAGCATACCTGGAGCAAATAAACTTGCTTCCAGTTTACAGCAGAACAACTTTCTAATTTACTTCAGCTTAGGTCTGCCAGTTTATCAAAGAAGCTAAAGTCTCTGCGTCTGCTAAGTTTACTTTGGTGGAAACATTATGGAACACAACCATACAAAAATTTGCAAGCAATTTTGAAGAGACAGCAGCAGGCCATCACGATCAGCCAGCTGCAATAACTTTCTTCTCCACATAGTTCTTTGAGTGAACTCAGATGGTTTGAGCTAAGGAAACGGAACTGATTACAGCTGATTAAGGCACTTCCCCCACCTGTGCCATGAAAATGACTGCATTTAACTGTTTCAGGTAGACCTGGACTAAGATGCGTGCCTGCAGCCTAATTGAAGAGTAACTGTATCTGCATATCTTGCCACGGTAGTTTGAATTTATAACCACCGGACACTGGAATGTAATTTCTGCACTGTCCCACTTTTTCTGTGGCTTCTCAGCTACCGTGGGCACTTGCCATGCTACAAGAGTGGAGAGTCCCTCCCTTACAGCACACACTATGACACTGCAAGGCTCCTGTCCTCACATCTTTCCAGCCAAACCTGCCATAGGACCTTGACAGTACTGAATCTGAATACTGTCCTGATGAGTTCTGATGGGTTGGATGAGTTGTTGATATTCTTTGGAGAACAAGATGGATTTGCGACAGCACATTGAAATATAAGCTTTAATAAAGAAAACAGTAATTGTGTGCCTATAATTTCACTGATTACAGAACACAGATTGCAGCGATCTAAATTATAGCTTACGGAGATGGTATCCTGAATCTTTTAATCTCTATGCTTCTTTTTAAGCATCCATTCGTATGACTTCTCCCTCCACAGCAGAATATGAATTTTGCAGTACTATTTATAATCTGAGAGAAGCTGTCCTATAGTCCTGAAGTAAACAGAAAATTATTTTTCATTAAAAGGCATGTTCTTAGGGTAGATCACTCCCTATGGGAGGCGCAGCCAGTTTCAGTCTGTCAGAGCCATATACTGTTCTACTATCTTTGATTCAGTGAGATGAATCTCATGCAATCTAGTAAGCAAGTATAATGCAATCTATAAGTAAGTGTCATGCAAAAATATTTGGTGCCTTGAAACAAAGAGGTGACTGTGCCTGGCAAGATCATGGAGCAGATCCTCCTGGAATCTCTGCTAAGGCACATGGAAAATAAGGAGGTGATTGGAGACAGCCAACATGGCTTCACCAAGGGCAAATCCTGCCTGACAAACCTGATGGCCTTCTACGATACTGCCACAAACTTGGTGGACAAAGGCAGAGCAACGGACGTCATCTACCTGGACTTAAGCAAAGCATTTGACACTGTCCCGCATGACATCCTAGTCTCCAAATTGGAGAGTCATGGGTTCAATGAATGGACCACTCGGTGGATAAGGAACTGGCTGGATGGCCACACTCAAAGGGTTGTGGTTAATGGGTCAATGTCCACGTGGCGGCCAGTGAGGAGTGGTGTCCCGCAAGGGTCAGTACTGGGACCAGTACTATTTAACATCTTTGTTGGAGACATGGACAGTGGGATCGAGTGTACCCTCAGCAAGTTTGCCGATGACACCAAGCTC